>JAMPIV010015000.1:195000-736422 GCA_024509875.1 Oreohelix idahoensis
CTTAGTGCATGGGTCTTGGGTGTGAGATAGCCACATCGACATAAGTTCGTCTCAACCACACCTAGCCCCTGTCACAAGTGGCGTCGTCGACAGGATTGACAGACAGCACGCAGTGAAGCAACTCTTCGGTAATCAGAGTAACAACAGCCGAAACAGTAGAACACCCAGTTCAGTGCAAGGCAGGGAACAGGATCATCCAGCTTGTCATTATACTTAGTCAACTCTACTAGCAACAAGATGGCGGCACGCAGCACACGCGCTGCTAGCAGATTGGATAACAAAGATGTGGCTGAGGTGGATGACCCTGTGGTGGGGCTGGATCTTCAACCTACTCACAAGAAAGTGCTGTGCTTTGGGATGCGCACGGGTCCTACGGCCGAAGAATATATCGGAGAGGTGAGAGCCACCTGGAGAGTAGGGGTGATGAGCAAAGAGGACCAGGCGGATGTTATTTGGGACAGTGTCACCCCGAGTGTCCACAGGGAGCTGAGAATTCAGACTGAGGATGATGACCCAGAAGCGATGCTACATTCCATTCTTAGAGTGTATGGGGATCGTCGAAGCATCCCAGAGCAAATGGCCATTTTTTACTCTATCCAGCAAGGGGCAAGGGAGTCTCTTTGGGAATTCTCCCATCGCACCCACGAGGTGTTTGAAAGTGTTGTAAGAGCACAAAAACAGAATAACGTCACTCCTTTGGAGCCTTCCTTCCTTCCTTCAGGACCAGTTTGCTGCTTGTCTGAGAGATGATCTACTAAGAACGTTTGCAAAGGAAATGATCATCAAAGAGCCTACAGCAAAGTTCACATCGGTGAGGGACTATGCCCTACGGATTTTAGAGACTGAACACGCTTCTGGGGCTGGTGTTGCCAGTGTCAAAGTAGTAAATACAGAGACGGTACCAGATACACATGCATTAAACGCAGAAGTGGAGCGGCTGAGAGCACAGGTGGCTCAATTATAGGCTAAAATTGATGCGATGTCTCAGGAGCAGGGGAGACGTACCAGGACAGTTCATTGTTTTCGATGTTCACAGACATTAAACTAGACCCCTTTGCGGCTGGGAGTCAGGTTACAGAAGGGGAACAGAATAACTCAAAGATAAAGATGGGTAGTGGCCGACCGGGATGTGATGTAATGACAGCAGGAAAGAAAGTCAAAGGCGGCCAGCAATGTAAGGGTAGCAAGAGGCGATCCAGGGCACAGAGGAAACCTAGGAAAATAAGATGCTTCAATTGTGGAGACTTTTCTGATCACATGGCAGCCAAGTGTCCTCGGGGCCCGCTTCCGAAGCGATGTTTTCAGTGTAAGTCCCCAGGCCATTTGATATCGGTTTGTCCCTCAAAGGGCGCTCTCTCTAGGCGTACCGACACCTCTAGGTTGCCGTCACGGTGCAAGCCAAAAGATGGCCGTGGCAACTGTCACCCTAAGGGCGCCAAGAAAAGTGATCGACATTTAGAGGAGGAGACTCATCTAAAACACGTTGAAGGACACGTTTCCAGGCTACGAGAGGAGCACGTAAGAGCAGATGCACAGTTGCAGAGGATGGCAACAGTCAGGAGAGAGAGATGTGACAAGCTGCCATGTTCTATTCCCCTCCCAGTGGGAGAATTGGTAAGGAAAATAATGCACTACGCTGAAAGGTCCAAAATTCGTGACATGTGGTCAGAAGAGGAGTACATTGTTGTTCGTGCTCCCACAATGACCAGGGGTCCATATGTCATCCAACGAACAGATAGAGCGAATCCGAGCATTAGAGTCACTGGCAGCAAACTGAGACGAAGTAAAGACAAAGATGATTCCCCAGATTTGGTAGATACGACACTAGGCCTACCTGAAGCACCAGCTTTGCCAGAGGAGACAGACCTTGGGGAGGACGCACAAGGTTTAAAGCCCGGACCAGGCTGGTATGCCCTGCAGTCGATAGAGGGTCCTGCCAGAGACGTTCTGAGAGATTACGACCGAAGCGCCTAGCTTAGTGCAGTTGTCGGGACGACAACAAAATCTGGCGGGGAATATGTGAAGGCGCCATGGCCATTTTGTCGGTTGTTCTGTACTATTCCACAACATAGCATTTGGCAGCCATTTTAGGTCATTTCTAAAAATAGAACATTAGTAATGCCGCTGAAGGAGTAGCAGCCAATCAGAGAAGAGAAGCGCCCAGGCTAGCGCGTCAGTTAAAAATTCTGGATCATTCCAATCGCCTGTCGCGGAGAGAGAACATGCTTTTTTTTTTTAGATCTGAAGTCTAATTCAAGGAAGATCATGCCTAGGACTTAAAGTCAACGAACACTGCCTGGGTGTTCGGTAGTATTAAATGTTGATCTGTATAAGGCTTTGTGTTTCTTGAATTGCTAAGTCTGATGCTGAGAGGGTTGCAAGCAACCAATAATTGCAACCCCTGTCAAACGATCCTTAATAAAATTTTTCTTAGTGCAGGGGTCTTGGGTGTGAGGTAGCCACATCGACGTAAGTTCGCCTCAACCACACCTAGCATATATATATATATATATATATATATATATATATATATATATATATATATATATATATATATATATATATATATATATATATATATATTATATATATATATATATATATATATATATATATATATATATATATATATCGATTTCATTATCAAGGGGCATGGACTACATTTTAAGACTTCTCTTTGCAGGAAGTAAGGGGCTCTATGTTCAGGAAGAAGAGACCTGCACCACAGCGCTATATGAGCACTTATAGCGTTGCTTTCTGTACCGATGTTTTTCCATGATAAGATTGTTAGCACCAAACATAATCCTCCTTAGCTGAATTTCACTGAACGCTTTGTATGGCGCTGCGGAATGACTCTGTTAATGTAGAAATTCGTTACAAGCTGTTCTGTTAGTGGTTTCTGTTATTGTTGATTGTTTGTGGTGGGTGTTGTGGTGTAGTACCACTGACAAGGTCGATGTCAGTAATGTCAGGCTTACTGTTAGTGGCCGCGACAGGTGTGTAAATATAATGTGCGAATGTCGTGAGTTCTTTAGGTTTGTAAATATCTGATGTAAACCCACACAACAGTAACGTTGGGTCAGGAAATAGACCAACTAGTTTTCAACTTATGCACAGTTTATTTACGACAGTAACGTTGACATCATGGATAACAGATCACAGCAAATCACACGGTATCATAGTAAGTAAATCCATAGATAAATTGAGTGCAACACCAGCAACTCATCATAAATCGACATAGCATACAATCCGTCAGAAAGTTGAGTGCATCACCAGCAACTCATCATAAATGGTAATAATATATAATCCGTCAGAACGTTGAGTGCATCACCAGCAACTCATCATAAATGGTAATAATATAATATAATCCGTCAGAAATTGGTTGCATACCCAGCAACTCATCATACATGGTAATAACAGGAAAAATCCATCAGAAAAAGGGTTGCATAAACAGCAACTCATTGTACATTGCATTAGCAAATATCATCCATAGGAATATGAATCATATCAAATCTCTGTCATCCAAAAACACTCTGGACACACTAGCGAGACTATAAAAACCGTCTCGAAGCTCTGCCAGATACCTAATGACCGAGATTATAGTGTCTCAATCCAACTCAGTACATCTTCACTCAATCGCGAACTAACAGCTTGAGATGTGAGCTCAGCTCACCCGTATCTCTCCCCCAACTACTCAGAACATTTGAACACTTTCTTTTTGTTTAAAAAAAAAAACTGACACATACTCAGTTGAGCTATGTTCAAAAATATAGTGTACAAAGCACCCAAGTAAAACATCATCTCATAACTTTAAACGTGCTTACTAGCGTAAAAAATACAAAATCAGACCCGTACGTAAGAATTCCTAACACTTAACTGCCACTCGAAAATATGATTCATTGTTCCTCTTTATCAGTCCCAGGGATTTTTATTCATGTCGACCAGCTGAGATGTCTTAAACTTACATGTTATATCATTAAATTTGACTTGGGCCGTCTATAACCGTCGGAATGTGTGCCCCGGTTGAATGAGACGCACCTGTCTTAAACCAGGCCCAACTCCTATTTTACAAAAAGGCCCTAACGGGGGAAGCGCATCAGTGGATATTAGGATAAAAACGATAACATTTTACATTTGGAGTTACTGTATTTTCTGATACCTTAAGACTCCTGAATCCAAATATTAGGATAACGTACGATCCCCTGAATCCAAATCCATCAAAATCAGTTGTCAGACAACGTTCTAAAAAAAAAGATGTATGTGGATTTTGAGGGCGATATTTCCTTTTAAAAATATTTTTTCTTGTGAAAAAACCCGTAAGTGTCTGCATCAGTTTCGTATTATTTTCATTTAATAAGTTGCGTTATTATTCATCAATCAATGTGAGATTTAATACCGAAGCTTCCTGTTTGTCCAGACATGTTTCTGACATCTTATCACAGTTTTTGTTTATTGCATACGCTGTTGTAAAATGTGTTGCTTTTTTTTTGTTGTGACACGAAATTCTAAGTCCTGTAGATCATGATGTACGAAAATTATACAAAATCTTGTTCTGCAATATATATATATATATATATATATATATATATATATATATATATATATATATATATATATATACATATATATATATATATATATATATATATATATATATATATATATATATATATATATATATATATATATATATATATATATATATATATATATATATATATACAGCTAGGCGGAGTTGTCGTACGGAAGGTACGGGGTTCGAATCCTGGGTAAGCCACTCACGTCTGTTGTTTTTCTGTTGTCTAGTGTTCTACTTCTTTATTTCTTGCGAGTGCCTGAAAACATACCTTTATGTTTGTCTAATATTTACGAACTATTGTACAGGATAATACAAGACAGGCCCGGCTCTTGGGTTGGGCAGTGCGTGTAACCGGACACCGGCCTTGGGAGGCAAGGAAGGTCATATATATATATATATATATATATATATATATATATATATATATATATATATATATATATATATATATATATATATATATATATATATATCATATAAGCATGCATGTGCTCTTGCAAAGGTTGTTTCTGTAGCAACATATTTTGCATGATGAGGTTGCTAGCCCCACGCACAACCTTTTTATTAGTTGCTTCATCAGTAGTCCTATTCTTTATTTACCTCCTCAGAGACCCAAGAAACTAAACGTGGTCACGTGGTTCACTTAACGTAACTAATTTTTTTACGTTTTTTTGTGTGTATCCACTCTTGCCTGGCAAGCGTTGTGAAGAGCTAAGGTTTTCGTTCTTGAGTCAAGTGTGCCGCTTTGGCTGCCGAGAGTCCATGTTGTTGTAGGATTTCTGTGGTGTTGTCATTTCTTTCGCTTATTTGTTTTTGTCCCGTGCTCTGAAACCAGATCTTCTACTTTTGTAGGCGTGTAGTGGTAATTTATCGTAATCCATTTAAACATTGCGGTATGTAAAGTAATGAGGATGTCCGTAAAGAGGAAGCTTATTCATCAGATTAGAAGGAAGCAATTAAGTTTCTTTGGGCATGTTAGGAGAAAATGAAAGTTGAAATATATCGTGGCAACAAGAAAGATTAGAGGAAAAAAGACTGAGGAAGACAAAGAAAGAAGATACATCGCAATTTTACATCATGGCATGGTGTAACGAAATAGCGATAACGTAACAATTCGCTCATTCCTTTTTTCATGTTCATTCTTGCGTTATCTTCCTTTTCCGCTTTCTTTTATCGATAATTATCTTACCCTCGGAAGGATCCTTCCCGACTTTGCCCACCTTGACGAGCTTGACCGCTCGAGACATGTTTATCTTTCTGATTGTAGACAGCAATGCTAGCCAAGTGTTAAAAAATAGGTTAGGGAGTAAACCCTACCTTAACAGACTTTTGTTCGCCTTCCTCTTGTGTACACAAGAAAGGCGATTAACGTGTTTTGATAGATGGGAAATCAAGCTGTCTGGCACGGACACAAAGATTACGTTTTTGCTTCCGATCAGTTTGGGTGCAAGATGGTCATTTAAAAGATAACTAATATTTAACTTTCCGGGCATGACTTGCAGAAAATTGCCACTCCCAAGTTTGTCTTGATAACAACAAGATTGAAGTATTAGGACACTGGGAGATACGACATAACTACTTCCGACAAGGTCTCTTGTTTCAACAAACAGAAATGGGATGAAGAGATTGCAAGGTAAAGAAAAAGGGCAGGTAATTTGACTGAAATTGATGCGTGCACCCATTTGACTCTTTGAAAATATATATATATATATATATATATATATATATATATATATATATATATATATATATATATATATATATATATATATATATATATATACATATATATATTTTTATATATATTTATATATATATATATATTTTTTTTTTTTTTTTTTTTTTAAAGAGTCAAATGGGTGCACACATCAATTTCAGTCAACCAAATTATCTACTCCAACGAAGGATTTATATTTACAGATATATATAATAGGTTTATTTATTTAAATATTTGATCAACAAGGTTAAAATGAAAATCGATGCATTAACAAAATTACGCTCAGTGATTTTATACCTTTATTAAGAAGATTTTCGTCATTGGATTCTTTGAATAACAGGCGGGAACCTTTTTTAGTCCAGTCTCTGGGTCATTAAGTGTACACTTAGCATCGCGAGTGATGGCAATGTCTGTTGCTGAAGTCTGGGGTAGTTAATGCTGGTTATCAGGAAGTCTTCACTGTTCCGTCAGAAGTCGAATGGCTGTTGGTAGCACCTTCGTCGCTGTGCGAGAGTAGATCTCACAAATGTCGCCGCTTCGAGTGTCCCTAGACCCGTCTCTTATAGGCGGTGTCCAAAGCTGAGTATTCGTAACTAGTAGTAGGAACTGAGAGAAATGTAAAATCGAATCTCCCTTAAATTGTTTGTCTCCTAATGTAAGCATAAGGCGACTTCCGCTTTCCTCCACCATTTCATCTTCCTCTGAATTTTCTCTATGCCATTAGCACAAAATCTCAGACTCTCGAGTCAGTGGAAAGTAGTTCGAAGAACGGAAGAATGCAAGTGAATCATAATTATACATACATCAATCTAAAATATAGGGTTGACATCGGAAATATGCATTTTGATATTATCATCTTTCTGCTCCTTATGCAGCCTGGGGCCACCTCTGCTATTGGTTCCTTGTGAGAAACCCCGCAGGAAGCAGTCACCAGCTCTTGCAGTGGCGGTTTATGTGGCAAATTATTTTACATGATAAGGCTGCAATCCCCTAACAAAACTTTACAGAAATAAGCATTCTGTACATGAATTCGTACATATAATTAATAAAATATACCTTTTAAGACTCATCCCTTCAATGTGTTTTTATCCAGATGCCTTTTGCACAGGATGACTGATAGTAAGCACTGCAGCAGCTAATGTGCAGTTTTCCCGAGTGAGCTAATGACATTTGTTATGCTACAACTCCTAGCTTGTATGGCAGATTTATAGGGGTTGGAATTTTAAAACTTTATGGAATATTGGCCCTTTAAGAAAAGGAAACTATAGCTCTAATCACTCCTAGCAAATCTTCTATCTCTTAATCCTGGCATCTTCCTCTGATGAGAAATGTCTGTAGTTCCTAAAAATTTCGCCAATGCAAAATTCAGTCCAGCTAGTTTATTTTTGTCAAAAGTAATCACTGTTTAGAAACCACACTGGTGGCCCCATGCTCCCTCAGGAGCGGAGAAGAGAAATATATATCTCCAAGTGAGCCCACGTGCTCTCACAAACCATTCTACACATAACCATAATTAAATAACAATAAAATGGACATAAAAAAATATTCAAATATATGTACAACAAATACTCTCAATAATGAGAATAAGCTACTACCTCTCAACCGATCCACATCAATATTCGTTCCTGCACTTTGAACATGTCGTAAGTGACGACTGGTGCGCTTAGCCACAAGCGTGTCGTATATGACCCCTGATGAGATTGGGAACTCATCACATGAAACACATTGTTACCGAAACAACCACTGCAATAGCATAAAAATGCTTCTTGTGAGCTTATGATGGACACCAGCTGCATTGGTGTTTCCATGCTCCGCAAGGAGCAAACAGAGAAACACCTCTGTCTCCAAGTACATTACTCATAAAGGAGTGGCATTGCGCTCACCAGAAATCTAAATGACTATTCTCACCTCACTCAAAGTAACCCACTAAAGATATACAGTGGAATAATCAATAATCGTGAAATACACTTTAACCTAAACTATCTCTTCCATTACTGAAGAAAATTACATTAACCTGCCTTCACCCATGTGTCAATTCACACAATATAACAAAGCGTAACATTATAGGCTTATAACACGTGATAACTAAGAGTGTTAATGCAGACTCCTTGGCGCCTTCTTTATTCACAGTCATCAACACGTGGCCCCCCGGTTGCCATCTTCCCAACTAGTTAATATTATCTAAATTAAAGTAATCTAAACAACATCTGGAAGTCCTCTCAGTACAGCACAAGCACAAAATTAGGATTATATCAGAGCTGTGTGCTTTCTGTGCTTCTCTATGGCGCGGAGAGCTGGAGAGTCACAGAGAAAGAAATGTCGAAATTGTCCTCTTTTCACACAACATGCCTAAGAAAAATTCTCCGAATCTTTTGGCCGAATACCATCACCAACAAAGATCTGCTTACTCGGAGCAAGCAAGAGGACATGCACACCATCATAGCTGGCAGACGCTGGAGCTGGGTTGGCCATGTCCTCAGAAGAGACCCCGATGCCATCACAAGAACAGCTATGCTATGGACCCCTGAAGGAAAACGAAAGAGAGGCCGACCAAAAACAATTTGGCGGAGGACAGTAGAGGCTGAGATGCAAAGAATGAACCAGAGTTGGGGCACTGTACGAAGGATGGCCGCCGACCGAGCAAAGTGGAATCAATTTATTGTTGCCCTACAAGACGCCACCAGGCGTAATGGCCACTGACTGCTTTGACGGTCGGCGGCTAAGGATCAAAGAAGAGAAGAAGAAGAAATTAAAGTAATAGATCGTTTCTCTGTCTGGTTTCATGTATGGAATAGTTTGCCTTTCTTGCCCGGTCTGATGAATGAAATAATTACTACTAAACTCTTACAGCTGTGATTTGGACTTAACACTATTAACATCTATCCACACATATTTTCACTCATCTATAATTTCAGAACTAAATCTAATGTACTAAAAGAAATTTCCTCAGGAAACACATTCACTTATTTCATTAAACATTAGAACAGACTCACGCTGAATATAATTTCAAAATTATAGAACAAGCATGCTAATTTGCTTTGAAATCAAACTCACGTGTTCAAAGTATCTATACTGTACATCGACTCTGGTGTCTTACTCTGGGTGTTTGACGAGATAAAGAGGCCTCTGCTAGCCAGGCCCTTATTTATATAAGCCGCTAAGCCTACTCGTTCACTTAGTGCGCGCCGCTTATTAATTGGGCCACTCAAATAACACACGCGATTATTGCTCTAGAGGGCACGAAAACACAAATATAACCCACAGCTATTTCTAGAGCGAAAACACAAATATAACCCATAACTATTTTTATGCTTTATTGTGGCCTAGTAATATATCTTCTACTGCGTCAGACTTTTTACATCCCAGCGATGCGGGCTAGCGCCGTCACGTGGGCTGACAGTCACGTGGGCTGCGCGCACATCGAAAATATATGGGCGATAAAAATGCCATGAACTTGAAGGACGCCTCTGGGGTGTTTTTACGGCCCCATCACATATCTTTCTCACAGAAGTGAACGGGGGATACAAAGTTTACAGCAAACTTAGTGAACGCAATTGTTGTACTTGACGTCCTAAAAATCCATGTGAGACTCTCTGAAATAGGATCAACATCCTCCTAATTACATTACTGCTAAGAGTAATCTTGAGCGAAAGTTGCTACCTTTGGAAAACCCATCCTTTTACTCCACTATCGGGCCCTTCGTGGACAACTGTGGCAGATCAAGGGAGACAAGCCACGACACATGGAAAGAAATGAGCAACAGATCTGATCAATATTACTGGAACAAACGTTGTGAATGAAGACATGATCGTCAACTAAACATGGCTTGGTACTAGAAGAAGAAGAAGAAGAAGAAGAAGAAGGAGATGAAGAAGAGTAGACGAAGAAGAAGCAGAGGTAGTAGTAACAGCAGCAGCAATAGTGGTAGTAGTAATGGTGGTAGTAATAGTAGTTAGTAGTATGTGTTAGTTAGTAGTAGCAGTAGCAGTAGTAGTAGTAGTAGTAGAAGTAGTTGTTGTTGTTGTAGTAGTAGTAGTAGTAGTAGTAGTAGTAGTAGTTGTTGTAGTAGTAGTAGTAGTAGTAGTAGTAGTAGTAGTAGTAGTAGTAGTAGTAGTAGTAGTAGTAGTAGTAGTAGTAGTAGTAGTAGTAGTAGTAGTAGTAGTAGTAGTAGTAGTAGTAGTAGTAGTAGTAGTAGTAGTAGTAGTAGTAGTAGTAGTAGTAGTAGTAGTAGTAGTAGAAGTAGTAGAAGTAGTAGTAGTAGTAGTAGTAGTAGTAGTAGTAGTAGTAGTAGTAGTAGTAGTAGTAGTAGTAGTAGTAGTAGTAGTAGTAGTAGTAGTAGTAGTAGTAGTAGTAGTAGTAGTAGTAGTTATAGTAGTAGTAGTAGTAGTAGTAGTAGTAGTAGTAGTAGTAGTAGTAGTAGTAGTAGTAGTAGTAGTAGTAGTAGTAGTAGTAGTAGTAGTAGTAGTAGTAGTAGTAGTAGTAGTAGTAGTAGTAGTAGTAGTAGTAGTAGTAGTAGTAGTAGTAGTAGTAGTAGTAGTAGTAGTAGTAGTAGTATAGTAGTTTAAAAGAATGAAGAAAAAATGCTCATACTTTAATAAACATTTTGAAAAGCCATGATTCGGAGTCCTTGGTCTCACCAGACTTTTAAATAAATAAAATAATATTAATGGTTATTGTTAATAAATCTAATTTCCTGGTATTGCAACTACTGCGGAGTCAGCCTCTGGTGACCTTAATCGGTCAGAGATTAATGTGATTCTGTCATGTCCGTGGTGGTAAGGGCGTCACTTATCACTTATAACAGTACTGAATTTTAGAATAATATACTCCTCAGAGAAATACCGAATTAAGCAGTATATATGTAAAGACATATTATTGTGTATGTGTGTGAGGGTGTGTTTGCTTGCATATATATATATATATATATATATATATATACATATATATATGTGTGTGTTTATATTTATGTATGAGTGTATGTATGTATGCATCTGTGCACCATCATTCATCTATACCCTTAATTTCACTGAAGAATAGAGACTTTCAACGAATTCACCTCAAACCCTCATGTCCTTTGCGATCTGTTCATCGTCTTTATCTTTTTTATTTCCTTTTTACGAAACCACCTCTTTGAGTGCCCAGCACTCGATGATGTTAGGAAAATACTCGCTCCTCCGAGGCCAGATTAGTGTAACACCTTGTACGGAGACACAAACCAACTTGCAACAACATACAGATATCACTACATGGCATTGGGCTGAAGGGCGAAGCCCAAGTGCCGCTGGATAAAAAGCAGCAACAACAACAACATATCCTTCTTAACAGTAAGAACGTTCATCAAGCTGAACAAGGTCCTAGGGCTACATGGGAAGGAGCTCTGCAAAGATCATTGACGTGGAAAGATATTTGGCAGATGACACTTCTACGACAGCTTGATTGTCACATCAATGCAAAATCTACTACTATCGGCAGAAATCCTTGCGTAATGGGAACAATCCGATGCTGCTCAATGCCACTTTATGTCAAGAGAACAAAACACTGGAAAATGTACTCTCAGCATACAAGATGTCGCTACGACAAGGGCAGTATACATAGCGGCACAACAGAGAACGGTATGCGTTAGCTGCTACAACCGACTTTTCAAAGTGTCAAAACACGTGTCTGACAAGGGGACCACCTTCTGATGCTCAGATTTTCTCCTGGTGGGATCTCCATTCAGAGTTTCATATCCAACATCAAATTCACAGCCCTGTAGCTCCGAATCCACTGAAGATCTGCGCTTGCTTTTGTGTATGTACTCGTATGTTTGAATGTAAGTGTGTGTATTTGCTTGCTTTCATATTTTTTTTTTTTACAGCTGTTAGCATTGATTGCTTGATTAACGCCCCTTTGAACTATAGACATATGTCTTACCGTTAAATTAAATGTTTCTGTATTATGCAATATTGGATTTCCAGATAGTACTTGGTGTAGATGTTTGCACATTTTTGGTTAATGTGTTTTCCAACTCTAGATAATTCAATATTGAACATAACATTTGGCCATCGCCTTACATTTTATCCGGACACCATCATTCCTGTGTACATTTTTTAACTTATTAAGCCACGAACTGACCTATGCCAAAGTTCATTTGGCTCTGCTGGTGGTTTCTCCCGGAATGCTTAACCTACATCTATAAAGTCTCACAATTGTACCACTTTAAAAAAAAATATGTATGTCTTTGTTCAGCCTTTATGAACTTGATTATGTGCACTTCGCCCAAGTGCTCGAAGACGTCATATTGCATGGTATGTCTGAGCCGGTATCTGGAGATCTCTCTAATGTCTGTAGCTTTGGAACAAGATAATTTGGTGGCAGGAGAGAGAAAGAAAGAGAGAGAGAGAGAGAGAAATAAAGAAATGAAGATCTTTGGGATAAGAAAACTGGGTGGTAACAAGGAGTGATAAATGTAGGTGCTTTGGACATTAACACAGTGTGGCTGCAGTGATTAAATATGAAGATCCGTGGGACAACAAAACTGAGTGGTGAAAGAGAGAGAGAGAGAGAGAGAGAGAGAGAGAGAGAGAGAGAGAGAGAGAGAGAGAGAGAGAGAGAGAGAGAGAGAGAGAGAGAGAAAGAAAGAAAGAAATGAAGATCTTTAGGACAAGAAAACTGGGTGGTAGCAAGGAGTGATAAATGTAGGTGCTTTGAACATGAACACAGTGTGGCTGCAGTGATAAAAAATGAAGATCCGTGTGACAACAAAACTGAGTGGTGAACGAGAGAGAGAGAGAGAGAGAGAGAGAGAGAAACGAAGATCTATGGAACAAAAAGCCTGTGTGATGGAGAGAAGAAGCAGTGGTCCTATTCATAGAACAATAATTTAAAATATGAAGATCTTCTGGGAATGGAACATTAGACGGAAGCAGGGAGAGGGACATAAAGATCTTTGGGATGAGAAAACTGGGTGGTAAGAGACAGAGAAAAAATAAAGATCTTTGGGATGAGAAAACTGGGTGGTAAGAGACAGAGAAAAAATAAAGATCTTTGGGATGAGAAAACTTTGTGGTAAGAGACAGAGAAAAAATAAAGATCTTTGGGATGAGAAAACTGGGTGGTAAGAAACAGAGAAAAAATAAAAAAATATCTTTGGGATGAGAAAACTTTGTGGTAAGAGACAGAGAAAAAATAAAGATCTTTAGGATGAGAAAACTGTGTGGTAAGAGACAGAAAAAAAAACATCTTTGGGATGAGAAAATTGGGTTGTAAGAGACAGAGAAGAAAAGATCTTTGGGATAAGAAAACTGGGTGGTAAGAGACAGAGCAAAAATAAAGAGAGAGATCTTCGGGATGAGAAAACTGGGTGGTAAGAGACAGAGAAAAATAAAAATCTCTGGGATGAGAAAACTGGGTGGTAAGAGACAGAGAAAAATAAAAAATCTCTGGGATGAGAAAACTGGGTGGTAAGAGACAGAGAAAAAATAAAGAAAGATCTTCGGGATGAGAACACTGGGTGGTAAGAGACAGAGAAAAAAAGAAAGATCTTTGTGATGAGAACATTGGGTGGTAAGAGACAGAGAAAACAATAAAGATCTTTGAGACACGAAGACTGGGTTGTAGGAGTGATGCGTGATGCCATATGATGATGGATGGTATCCGCATGTCTGGTTTTGTGTAGTGTGCAGATGTGTTCAGTCAAAACAATGTTCATACAAAAATAACAGGGCAATCCACATAGGACGTCAGTAAACTCACGACGTATAAAGTCAATGATTCTTGAAACAGCCGTTGACGTTTTTCTTCATTATTTATTGTGGACGCCACAGTGACAAAATGGTTACGCGAATATGTAGACACATCAAACAGTCATTATCACAGCAACATTCAATACAGCAATAGACGGTAGACAGCATTACAATGATGAGTCAGATGCATGTTATATTTCATAGTGCTGTAAATGTAGTCAGGTGAAAAACTCCATCCTTTTCTATAACAGCCAGGAGATAACCAGATGTATGAGATCAGTTCACTCTCCTTAGTTTGACTTCAGCAAGACAGACACGTCTGCCGAAGTATAAATAATGTCCTCAAAAATATCCTCTAGATAATAAAGGGTTTTCAAACCTAGTTCATTTAACAAAGTAGCAAGTAATGGTCCTTGGAACCTGCATCAACCGATGCAGCACAATACAGCGACATGTGAGCTAGGAAAACATCTCGGGACGACGACTTTCGAAGACAGGCTATGAATCGAAATCGTTCACGACCAAAAATCGATAGAGTTAATGAAAATGTTAATTTACCTTGCCTTCAAGAAATACAGAAATATCACGCCTCCCGGCATGTGCAAATACACTAGAGGTATTATCCCGAATAAACGAAATATCCATAAGAGGACTACACATCCCTGACAGAACAAAAAAAAAGCGGAGATCCCCTCTTCAACGAGGCATCTCTTTCGCCATTCCAAATCGCTCACTCCACTAGTGGTGGGCGGAAACCGATCGACCAAGAAGCAAGACAAGTCATGCGCAGTCCAGCGCAAAATGACCACAGCTCAAACTTAACTGCATTCGATACCAACGCGAGAAGACAAATGCTTACCGAGAAAAGTGACTATAAATTTCAAGCAGTTGTTGCCCTTGCGTTATAAAATAGATATTGTAATAAAATGATGTTGCGAGAATTTATCACGCAACATATCACCACCTCCTCCCGATAAAAAAAAAATGTGGAACATATTTTTTTTTTAAATATCAAAGAGCATGCGATAAGCGGCTCAAAACGCACGAATTATGCGCTGATAATTAACTAAATTGCCAAACAATAGGCTAATTATAGAGTGTCTGGTGAGGATATACCTCAACAGAAAAATAAATATGTCTCAAAAAATATTCACATCGGGGAGGTGTCACCAACACACATCACGTTAGCATGTAAACACAATATACGTATGCAAGTTACCATAATCATCATTAAACAGCATACTCTAATATTGTCTTTAAAAATGGATGTACAAATCTGATAGGAAAATTTAAATAGTACATTATTTGACATGTAATGACATAAGTACATAGTAAAGTTAAACTACATGACGATCCAGGACATATGCTCTGGTATTCCGAGGGTAAGTACACAATCTAGAACTCGTCATGCTTGATACTAGTAAGGTAAGTCCTCAGCTCAACAATGACATTCTGAGAAAGTACAAGCAATATAATGCTAATTAATAACTAATATGCTTCATAAGGTACAATACATTATTAATAATTGTGGCTGTTTAGTAAACTAACGGCCCTTATATTAACCACTCAGTCTTCCTCTATCATCTTAAAAAACGAACAGAAGAAGATGACAACAAAGCACGATAGTGTGTACATATAAAGTAAGTACAGATGTGCTAATCTATTGTAGAAATATAGGTGTGTTATGACTCTGTAATATATGGAAATATAGGACAGAAGTATTAGTTGGAGTCATGTGGGCATCTAGACAAAATGTCAGCCATCACATTATCCGCACCACGGATAGCTCGTACCGTGAAGTGAAAAGGTTGAAGAGCTATAGCATATCGAGTGGATCTCGAACTCTTCAAATTCTTAGTCTGAATAGCTGTAAGAGCTTTCTGATCAGTCTCTAGAATGAAATGTGCGCCCAGGAGGAATCTTTGTAGTTTTAGAATTGACCAAACCATCGCTAACAACTCACGGTCTAAAACCGAGTAGTTCCTCTCTGCCGCATTTAGTTTTCTAGAAATGTACATAACAGGATGCAGAGTATTTGCATATTCTTGCATCAGTGCTGCTCCAATCCCAGTGGATGAAGCATCACTCCGAAGAACAAAAGTCCTATCAAGAGTAGGTAATCTTAAGATGGGAGGAGAAGAAAATATATTCTTGATTTGGTCTAGTGAAGATTGGCATTCTTCAGACCAACGGACCAGATTAGGCGAACCTTTCTTCAACAATGTTGAGAGAGGTGCCATGATCGAAGATAAATTTGGAATAAATCTCCCATAAAATTGAATTAAACCTAAGAGACTCCTAACTTGTTTCTTCGTTTTAGGAACAGAGATGTTCAGTATTTTGGAAGTATTGTGGTCTTCTGTCTTCAAGAGACCATGACCAACACGATGACCCAGGAAAGAGATTTCACCAAAACCAACAAAAGCTTTAGAAGGTTTTGCTGTCAAATTATTCTCACGTAGAGTGGACAGTAAGTCATATAACCCTAAATAGTGATCTTCCCAGGTATCACTGAAGAGACAGATGTCATCTAAGTATGCGATGACATCCGAACGATGTGACAGAATTCGACGCATCATGCGAACGAAAGTGGCAGGGGCGTTCATGAGACCAAAAGGCATAACATTCCATTGAAATAGACCCCTAGGTGTAGAAAAAGCAGTAAGAGGTTTGGCATGCTCTGCTAAAGGCATTTGCCAATAACCTTTAGACAAGTCAAGTTTAGTGAAGAATCTAGAATTAGAAAGTCTAATCAGTAGATCTTCTGACAAAGGCATCGGTTCAGCGTCGAACTTTGTGACCTGATTCAATTTGCGATAATCAACGCAAATTCGTATGTTCTTATCCTTCTTCCGGACAATAACCATGGAAGAAGAATATGGTGAAGTCGATGGTTCAATTATATTTAATTGAATCATTTCATCCAATTCCTTTTCCACTTGCGACTGAAAGTGTATAGGAATAGGATACGGCCTAACCCTAATTGGATTATTGTCGGTAAGAATTATGTCATGTTCTATGACATCTGTGTGTCCAGGAATGTCAGTGAGAACATCCTGAAATGTTTGGAACATCGACGAGACTTGTCGATGTTCGTCACCAGAAAGATTAGGAGAAACAGAAACGTTTTTCCAAGATTCCGTGGAATGTAATGGAACCACTGGAAGGGGAAGGTTGACATCAGAGAAGGTAGCTTCCTCATCCTGAATGACAGACAGGGATGAATAATGACCGTGAGGTGCAGGAGCATCATCCGTTGCCTGGAAAATAGGCAGCAAATAGTCCGGACGTTCGTGAAATTCCGAAAGCATGTTTATGTGGAAAGTTTTATGCTTTCCATCAATATCGACCACATAGTCAACATCGGAAATCCGAGAGACTATTGCATACGGACCTTTCCATGCAATAAGAAGTCTATTTTCCCTACTGGGGAGTAGGACGAATGCTTTGTCATCTGGACAAAGTTGTCGTAGACATCTATTCTTGTTAGCAAACTGCCTTGCCTTCTCTTTAGCAATTTCTGATGAAGCAGTTGCTAGCTTACATGCCTCAATGATCTTTTGTCTAAGAGCAATGACATACTCATATGAGGATTGAGTTTCATCGCTAATATCATCGGCAGTGATGAGATCGTGTAATAAAGACATAGGGCCGCGTGGACGCGCGCCAAAGACAAGTTCGAAGGGAGAAAATCCTGTGTGTTCATTAGGGACTTCTCTATAGGCAAAGAGAGCCGCGGGTAAAACCCTGTCCCAATCTTGAGGATGATCTTCAGTTATCTTACCAAGCAAAGTCTTGAGCGTTCTATTCAGACGCTCAACTAACCCATTAGACATAGGATGGTAGATACTACTGAGAGATCGTTCAATATGTAAGGTAGACATTACCTGTGACATAGTGTCAGATATGAGTTGAGTGCCATGGTCTGACAATATTTCTCTGGGGAACCCCAAGCGAGAAAATATCAACCAAAGAGCATCTGCGATATCTGTAGTAGATATGCTCTTAAGAGGAATAGCCTCTGGCCAACGTGTGCACATATCGACACATGTAAGGATAAACTGATGTCCTCTGGCCGACTTGACCTTAAAAGGGCCAATAATATCTATGGCCATTTTCTGAAACGGCCGAATAGGAATGTCAGCAGCCTGGATAGGCGCAGCATGTCGTGGTCCTCTAGATTTGACCTCCTGACATACCTTGCATGATCGGCAGTAAATACGAATGTCCTTATTGACAAAAGGCCAAAAGAAAGCCGCAAGGACTCTCGACTTCGTACGGGCAAAACCCATATGTCCAGCACATTGCGAGTCATGAGCATGTTGTAATATTTGGACTCTCATGCTCTTGGGAACAAGAATTTGCGAATGTGCCGACGTAGTCGAATCTTGTACCATACGTACAAGTACGCCGTTTCTCATTGCAATCCAAGATTTTCTATTTGTATGCTGATTCGGATCACCTTTCTTCGCAAGAACGAAGAATTTTTTTAAAGAAGGATCTTCTTCTTGCAATTTTATGAAAGAGTCACGAGTAATCACTAAGTGACTATCTTGGCTATCAACTTCATTATCACTATTCAGTGAAGTTTCGGGTGTTTGTAGAGCTTGTGCTCTTGTAACTACTGCATTTGTAGCTTGCATGTTATTATCTTCCCAAGCAGCAATCTGCTGTGGGGTACACTCCCTAACTCCGTGAATACGACCAATAATAAGGTCCGCAATAGGATTAGGTAAGAGACAAGCATGCACATCTCCAGTAAAGAAAGGAGTGGCAATGCGAATTACAGCAGTAGGATATTTTTCTAGAGTGCCGCCAAATGTGTCACATTTAATAACCCTTCCTGTAGCACAAGATGGATCTACAAGCGATTGTCTAACACCAATAGTGGTGCATCCGGAATCGAAAAGTAGTGAGACCGGAGTATCATTAACAAGACCCTTATGTAGGATTAAAGAACCCCTCCCGTCATGCGCAACAGCAGCAGGAAGAGCGGGAAGTGGGTGACCACAACTCAAAGTAGTTATGGTACCCGGTTCGAATAAAGTACTGCATTGGGGGCATTTGTTTGCTCTCTCAAAGTCAAAAGCAGAACCAGTGACAGCGTCAAAGTTTTTACTATCAACAACATGATTACAGGCTCCCTCAGTTTCCTGTTGTACAGCATTAGCCTGCTGATATCTCTTTTTTTTTGTGTTGAGATCTACCCCGACTATTATTACCTCTGAAGTTATCAAAGTTATTATTATCTCTGCAGTTATTATTGTCTCTATTGTAATTGTTATCCTGGTTCGAATTCCAGTTTCCACGATTACTATCATGTTCACATTGATGCGAACATCTATTTGTTTGGTTCTGAGGTCTTCGGCAGGAATAACCTCTATTACCATATCCTCTTTTGAAATGCCTATAATTATTAGGGTGATAGTAACGACCACTATCAGGTTGTCTCCAATTCTTCGAAGATGAATCACCATGAAATTGATTTCCATGATTTTGACAGAAATTACCGCTACTCTTTCTATCAACATTTTGTTGGAATCTATGAGCAAAGTTTTGACCATACGGAGCTGCCGAAGCAACTGGTAAACCTTCTTTCACCTTAGAGTTACCCATGGTTATGTGTGGGTGCGCAGTTACGTATTGGCAACAGAAATCTTCCATTTCTTTTATTGTTTTAGGTTTACGTTCATGAAGGAAAGCAAGGAAAGACTCATTGACAGACGACATGACTTTGTCTCTAAGTATTAAGTCCATAAGTCCTTCATAAGTTTTTTCCGTCTTAGATAGTTCAACCCATCGTGAGAAAGTAATGCGTATTCTTGCAAAAAACTCGGAGAATTCAACTCCATTTTCAGGTAACATGTTTTTAAATTGTAGACGATAGCCGTCTTCGTTAAGTTGATATTTCTTTAACAAAGCGGCCCTGACAACCTCATAATTGTTCTTGTCAGGTTCATCCACCATATTTAATATACTTAGAGCTTTACCTGTCAGTATCCCTGATAACTGATAAACATATTTTGCTTTGTCTATGTTATGAGCTGTACATGCTTGTTCAAATCTGTCCAGATAGAACATTATGTCATCGCTGGAAGGACTAAATGTTGGTAACTTAATCTTAAAAGTATCATTATTAGCCTTACCAGAAGATGAACCCTTGTTTGAATCATTACCATTACTCATGCTCGTCAATTTCAATTTTTCCAACTCTAAAGCTAAGACCTTTTCTTCATGTTCCATTTTTGCTTTCTCTTTCCTCTCATCAGACTCTCCCTGTAATCTTCTTTCCTCAGCCTGAGCCTCTTTTTGAAGTCTTTCATTTTCAGCTTCTTTTTCAAGTCTTTTATTTTCAGCCTCTTTTTCAAGTCTTTTATTTTCAGCTTCTTTTTCAAGTCTTTTAGCTTCTAGCTGTAGCTGGAGTTTTCTTTCCTCAGCTTCTGATTCCCTTTTTTGTTTTTCCATTTCCATTTGGAATCTCTTTTCATCCACCTGCATCTGCAGTTTCTTTTGTTCAGCTTCCATCTGCAGTTTCTTTTGTTCAGCTTCCATTGCTTTATCATATCGAGCAGTTGCAAATTCTTCTAACTTATCACCAGTCTTGCCAAGCAATTTACCCTGCTCAATAAAGTGCTCAAATGTAGACATGTTGTCTAACATATGAGTCCAAAACCTGAAATAATTAACTAATTTATTTCAAACCTAAGTGTAACAAGTCTTAATTAAGCACTTGTATATTCACATCACATTATATTATCCCAGTCTCTGTGGGAAACAAGTCTCCAATCAAAGAACTTGTATATGAAATACCAACAATCAATTCTTGATCATAAGTGCACTTCTCATTCAATAGTGCACGACACTATTCATCATTCATTTATCATCAGTGTAGTAGTAACAGTGCATTAGCATAGCCCATTAACTAATTACTATAACTGTAAACAATGACTATGTAAACACATGCAGAATGTAAACATTGAAAATGTAAACAATACAAACAATGTAAACAATAACAATGTAAACATTAACAAAGATCAGCAACAATACAAAAACTTTCGCAGAAATCAACTAAAAATAAAGCAGAAATTAATGAAATATCACAAAAAATGTGACGATATCTGCGATAGAATTAAACAAAATACATGACACCACAGTGTATAAACAAAAATGTTGTATGAAACTAAATTATAGACAAGAGTAGGCTAACAAATACAAACAAATCAAAACAAAACTAAAGAATGCGAAATAATAACGAAAACAATATTAAAACATGTCATCACAGCTAACATAAATAGCAACAGAAGTCGCTTAGCAAATTCCAGTATTGGAAATTTGCAAACCCTACAGAAAACGCTCACAATAGACGACCTCTATGACGTGGCATAATCTAACGGAGACACCACCCAACCGAGAACCCGCTGAAATATAAAACATATAAATATACGAATAACATATAAACATATAACATATAGAATGAGATGATACACAGAAGACTCAGCAGAAGTATAAGGGCACAGTTTACATACAAACAGGCCACTTAACTTATAGGCTTCCAATCGTAGAACAGCAGAAAAAACGGATGTCAATCAACGTCCTAAAGAGCGAAGCTCCAACGATGATGGCACATCTGAACTGCTTCCACTGCTAACACGATGGTACAAGAGCTTCTGAAATACTGTGTGTTGAGTTGTTTCGGCACTTGACCTTCTAATCCAAAAGTAAGTTGATGGAAATCGGTACTTGGCCTTCTTCAGAAAACAACCCGTTTCAACCGGCACTTGACCTTCACAAAAACGACAGCACTGGAACCTTGACAGCAGCAACTTGCTTGACTTGCGTAAAAGATAACAGCAGTCCGAGTTATACGGCAACATGTAACAACGCCGGGTACTGTCAAATTCTTGTTTCCGTCAAAAAGTTGAAATTTTGACTTTTACCGGGCAACGCCGAGTACTTTGAAAATTTTGAAGATGTTGACTGTATTGAAGAATGTTAATTTCTTGAAGGATGCTGATGAATTCTTGTTGAAAATGAAGTGGGTAAGGGACCCCGTGTTTGCTGGGACCAGAATCAAACCAGCTTATGGCCACCAAATGATGCGTGATGCCATATGATGATGGATGGTATCCGCATGTCTGGTTTTGTGTAGTGTGCAGATGTGTTCAGTCAAAACAATGTTCATACAAAAATAACAGGGCAATCCACATAGGACGTCAGTAAACTCACGACGTATAAAATCAATGATTCTTGAAACAGCCGTTGACGTTTTTCTTCATTATTTATTGTGGACGCCACAGTGACAAAATGGTTACGCGAATATGTAGACACATCAAACAGTCATTATCACAGCAACATTCAATACAGCAATAGACGGTAGACAGCATTACAATGATGAGTCAGATGCATGTTATATTTCATAGTGCTGTAAATGTAGTCAGGTGAAAAACTCCATCCTCTTCTATAACAGCCAGGAGATAACCAGATGTATGAGATCAGTTCACTCTCCTTAGTTTGACTTCAGCAAGACAGACACGTCTGCCGAAGTATAAATAATGTCCTCAAAAATATCCTCTAGATAATAAAGGTTTTTCAAACCTAGTTCATTTAACAAAGTAGCAAGTAATGGTCCTTGGAACCTGCATCAACCGATGCAGCACAATACAGCGACATGTGAGCTAGGAAAACATCTCGGGACGACGACTTTCGAAGACAGGCTATGAACCAGAAATCGTTCACGACCAAAAATCGATAGAGTTAATGAAAATGTTAATTTACCTTGCCTTCAAGAAATACAGAAATATCACGCCTCCCGGCATGTGCAAATACACTAGAGGTATTATCCCGAATAAACGAAATATCCATAAGAGGACTACACATCCCTGACAGAACAAAAAAAAGCGGAGATCCCCTCTTCAACGAGGCATCTCTTTCGCCATTCCAAATCGCTCACTCCACTAGTGGTGGGCGGAAACCGATCGACCAAGAAGCAAGACAAGTCATGCGCAGTCCAGCGCAAAATGACCACAGCTCAAACTTAACTGCATTCGATACCAACGCGAGAAGACAAATGCTTACCGAGAAAAGTGACTATAAATTTCAAGCAGTTGTTGCCCTTGCGTTATAAAATAGATATTGTAATAAAATGATGTTGCGAGAATTTATCACGCAACAAGGAGAAAGAGAACAATGAAAATCTTTGGGACATAAATATTAGGTGACAGCGGAGAATGAGAAATGAAAATCTTGGGATAAGAAAACTGGATGGTAACAGGGAGTGGGAAATGAAATTTCTTTGGGACAAAAAAATTATGCGGTAGGAGGATGTGAAACATAAAGATCTTGAGATAAGAAAATTGGGTGTTAGCAGGGAATGGGAAATGAAACTTTTTGGGACAAGAAAATTGGGCAGTAGTAGGATATGAGACATGAAGATCCTGGGGTAAGAAAATTGGGTGATGGGTTAAAAAGGAGTGAAAATTGAAGACATATACGGCACCAACATAAAATGCAATAGGAAGTAAGAAATGGCGATATCCGGAATAAAAGTCCGTCGAACAAAAGATATGAACAATAAAACGGAAATGGATAACGATGTGACGCGCACTTATGACATAACGTTACTCATCGGACACTAACATAAAGCTGGGGCAGAAAACAAAAAAGGGAAACAAAAGAGGGGGGGGGGAATGCCCTGTAGAAGAATTCATAGATAAATTTGAAGAAAGGGGACGGTACACCGTGAGAGAAAAAAAAAAGATTATTGTATACTGACAAGCTGAAAGAAAAGTGATGCCACTGATCTGTACAATGACTGGACAGCACTTACTGATGGAGTAACTGACTTGACTAGCTAGCTGTTTCAGGGAACATTTTAAAAGTACACCAGAACCATACACAAGGCTAGATGAGCTTCATTGCATTGTGAAATATAAAATAATAGGTAAAATGTTGTCCTATAGCAGATACTGACGTAGGGAAGTGAAGTATTGAAGACTTTACTAGACTAGGTCCAGATTCGAGAGGTGAGGTGACCAGTTCCCTTTCTCGCTGCCTTTTCCTTTCCTAACTCAAGAGCAAAGTCAGGTACCTATTAACAGCTGGATAGACTGGTGCGTGTCGACACCGTGAACTGAACCTGGCACCTATGCCGCGAGAGACCAGCGCTCTAACCATTCTATCAATTGGACGCTTGTGGTGGATTTGATGTTAATAGATGTTATCATTCAATATTTCTAGTGTACTGAATGAGGTCAGCTGTGAAGGTCCCTTACTTACTTACTTACTTAGTCGTTCCCCTTCTACCGTGAGGTGTAGAGGTTTGGAAGAGAGAGCGCCAGACCATTCTATCAGCTGTCTTCTTCCTGGCCTGGTTCCATTCTAGTCCTCGGTCCTTCAAAGATTGTCTAATGTTGTCCTCCCAGCGGACTCTGGGTCGTCCTGGAGGTCTGGATCCCTGGCTCTTTGTTTCCCATGCTTGTCGTGATAGCCGATCTTCTCCCATTCTGCAGACATGGCCAAACCATCTTAGTTGGGACTGTTCTATTTGGGACTGCAGCGGATGGGATTTTAGGCCTTGACGGATCGTCTGGTTGCGGACCATGTCTCTTCTTGTTACTTCAACCACTTTCCTCAGATACCTCATTTCTGAGGTTTGGATCTGGCTTTTGTGGGTTGTAGTCATTGCCCACGACTCGCATCCATATGTCAAGACTGGGACATAGGTGGAGCGGTATACAGCCATCTTCGTTTTCTTACCAACCTCTTTCTTGCTGAGGAATCCACGATTTATGGCCTGAAAAAGTCTCCCAGCCGCTGCTTTTCGAGTGGCCAACTCTTCTTTGATGCCTCCCTTTCGGTCTATAATAGCTCCGAGATATTTAAAGTGGTCGACCTGCTCCAGGACCTGTTCTCCCAACTTAATCTGATGTTTTCTTTCTTCTCGTGATATCACCATGGATTTTGTTTTAGAGCTGCTTATGACCATCCCTCTCTTCTCCAGCTCTTCCTTCCAGACTTGCAGGTTGGATTGGAGATGTGCCTCTGATTTAGCAATCAGGGCAACATCATCAGCAAATGCCATCTCCGAAATATAGACCTGTCTCATCTTCCAGTACCCCACTGAATACTTTCTTGTTCTCTCCTTACATGCCTTGATGACATCGTCCATAAGGAGTATGAAGAGGTAAGGTGATAGGATATCACCTTGTCTTACACCAGTGGTGGTCCTGAACTCTTCTGACTTATGGTTTGCTGTTCTCACATAATTTCTGCAAGACTTGTAGAAGCTCTGTATAGCATGAATCAGAGGTGCTGGAATATTCTTCCTTGCCAAACAGTCCCAAAGTTTGCTCCAGGGGACCCTGTCAAATGCCTTTTCCAGATCTATGAAACAAAGATGGATCTCACTCTTATACTCAAGGGCCTTTTCACTCAGCTGTCTGAGTGTGAAGATTAGGTCTTGAGTACTTCGGTTTGCTCGGAATCCGCACTGGACCTCATCCAATTGTGGCTCAGCTAGGCGTCGGAGTCTCTGCTCTAGGATTCTAGAGTAGATTTTACCAGGGACACTGAGAAGGGATATGCCTCTATGGTTTCCACATTGTCGATTGTCACCCTTTTTGAAAATTGGTGTTATGATGGCAATCTCCCAATCCTTTGGTATGGTCTTGTTGCACCATGCTGCCTGTAGGACCTTTAAGAGTAATAGGTCGCCTGATGCTCCCATGTACTTAACCATTTCTGGTGTTATACCATCATGCCCTGCTGCTTTGCCCATCTTGATTTTCTCTAGTGCTGCCCTCAGTTCTTCCATCTTTATGTCATCTTCACCATCATTGGTTTTCTCTTCTGTGCTAGTGGTTATCATTTCTGATGCTTCACCATGCTCACCATCCAGGAGTTCTGAGAAATATTCTTTCCATCTTTCCATTACTTCTTTCGGGGCAGTAAGCAATTTGCCTTGCTTGTCCTTTATAAATTTGAGAGGGCATTGTTTTTCTTTCCTCATGTTCTTTAGGGTCTTATAGAACAATTTCTGGTTTTCTTGTGCATCTTTTTCTAGCTTTTCTCCAAATTCTTCCCAGGACTTCTGTTTTGCTTCTAGCACTTTGTTCTTTGCTTCTGTTCTGGGTGTCACATATTCTCTATATTTTTCCATTTGTCCTGTTGTGTTTTTAGCTCCTAAGTATTGTTTCCATGCCATTTTCTTCTCTCTTATTTTCTCTTTGACTTCCTCTGTCCACCAAGGTGTCCTCTTTCTCTGGTTCCCAAGTCGGACTTCACCGCATGCTTCTGCAGCAGCTGTCTTTATGATATCCTTGAATTTATTCCAGAGGGTTTCCAAGTCATCAGGTCGTTCTTCTGTGTTGCTCACTGCTGTAGCAATAAGCCCCTGATATCTGGTCTTAATTTCTGGCTCTCTCAGCTTGTAGGTCCTAATGCTCATTTCTCCTGCTCGTTTACTTGGTTTCTTGCGTGATGTTGGGCAGTTCCTAGGCTGAGCAACTCTTTCAGTTGTTCGTTTGATTGTTAGCAGGTAGTGATCACTTCCAATCTCTGGCCCCCTCCAGACTCTTGCATCTCGGACATATCTAAATGAGCTTCTCCGAACAATGGCATAGTCGATCACTGACTTCTCATTCTTGGTTGGTTCACATCTAGTGTATGCATGTATGCGCTTATGGGGGAACTTTGTGTTTGTAATGATCAGATTCTGCTCACTGCAGAATCTAAGGAGTCGCTTTCCATTGTCATTGAGAGTATCTTCTCCATATCTTCCGATAACTCCACCCCATCTAGCATGGTCATTTCCAACTCTGGCATTAAAATCTCCGAGCATAATAACTTCATCTAGGCAGTCATCCACTGTCCTTTGAAGCAGCTCGAAGAATTCCTCCTTGACCTCTGCTCTCTCATCCTCATTTGGCCCATACATTATGACCAGGTTGACTATGGTTTCTCCTTCTTTTAGTTTTACAACCATAATGCGCTCCGAGACAAAGTTCCATCCCTTGATACTATCTTTTTGATTTTGGGCCACAATACAACCCACGCCCCCTTTAGCTCTTTCAGATATGGGTACACCACTGTAGAGCAACGTGTTGCCATCGAGATCCATGACTCCTTGTCCTTTTTTCTTCGTTTCCGTTATAGCCAGGATTTCTAGTTTTGCTTTCCTCATCTCTTCCACCAGCTCCTCTTCCTTCCCATTTATACTTCTTGTGTTCCAAGTTCCATAAGTCGTAGTCCGTAGTCCGTTCCAGTTCGTCGCCTTTAGAATCAGTCCGGTTTTCTCTCTTGTAGTTCGCGTAATCATGATTTAAAGCACACAGGTGATTGGCCTGTTGTGCCTTTGCATGAAGGAGGGGCTGCCTCCTTACGGCCTCCATGCAGGCCGCCCTCCTCCTTTTTCATCCGAGCTTGGGACCGGCATAGGCGGAGTTGTGAAGGTCCCTGATTGTAACAAATTTTGGGTTGAGTTATCAGGGTACCTTTCTGCTACCACCTTATGACCTCAATCAGATTTATTCTGGACTAGTATGTATGATAGCTACGTATAATGTCTAGGGTTATGAAAGAGTGTAATGTAGTGTAAGTAAAATTACTACAAATACATTTAAATTCTATCACATATAGATATAAGACAATACCACAACCACAAACAAACTAACATTCTATTAGAAAACTTATGGAAATCTGTGGCTGAATTTTATGTAATGTACTAGATTACAATTTATTTGCCCTGATTCAGAATTTTCTGAGTTAGGACCAACAACAAAATGAAATTTATGGTTTTATTTACATAAATATTTATAACACAATGGATCTTCTGTCCATATAAAGGACTATTATAATCAAATTATATTTAGGTATTCCTCTAAACTGGGTGACACTGGTAACTAATGGTGGGGTGGGGTGTTTGCATCATTCCCCTTCTTTATTTTATTATCTTGTGGATGTCGTAACACGGTCTATTCTTCTCTCCATCTTTGTCTCCCTTCTCTTCCCTTCTTTCTCTCTCTCCTTTATTCTCATTAATTTTCACGTTACACTACGGTATTTTCGGCGATGTAGTCAGCGTTTCTCTCTCAGACATCACGGCGCTTACTAATGGTTACTGAGCAAATATCGCAAACGCATCAACACCAGGTTATAACACATGGCCAGATGATATACCTTAATTAAGAGTAAAAGGCGTCTTAAAGTCTAGAGATCCATTGCTTTATTGCACCTTATTTGAGGGACCTGACGGAAAACGCCCCAGTGTCAAATTTCATTGCATCAGCCAGCACGTGTATGCCTTCTAGGAGTAACCAGTAATTACGGCGTGGGGAAGTTTTCTCACGCAAGACGATGTTCAAAATTGCGTCACACATGCTCAGAGGTCAGGGAGAGAATTACGTGTGATTACGTCAACGGTGATATCCCATCCAATGATTTAGAACACGTGAGAAGAGATTCATAAAATCTAGAAGCTTAGACGAAAACTTCACTTACACGCACGACTTGTGGGCCGAGTGCATCTACATGGCGAGAAATTATACATTACAAGCACTTTGGTATTAACCAAGCGGTGTTGTATGATTTCACTCTGTGCGGACTTTTAGGTTTCTGAGCGGACAACATTCGCAGTTGCAGAATTCAGTGTCCGGCACCTGACGGTAACAGACAGCCAGTCTTTTGACCGAGCAGCAGAACCAAAAGCCAGAGATCTCGTCAACTCCTAAGCATAAAGGAGCACAGATCAACGCGCGCACGTGTAATGTCATATCGCTGCAGGATGACAGCACCTAACAACCTGCGCCAGGGCTGACAACATCGGATTACAGATAAGTCCAAAAGCATAAGGATTATTTTCCTCCAGATATCTCAGAGATCTTATTCAAATTCCAAACAGAACTTTCACATAAATACTAACGGAACTATATTTAAAGTGCCTTCCAGTGTATTACAAAGTGAACATTACAATCAACAACGTTAGGCAACTCTCCTGATAGTTACACCAGTGCTAATGATGATTAATAGGACATACTAGGACTTTTAGTCATTCAGTGTTTATGTCCATATTATTTTCGTTTACCTTTTCATTTTCTTTGTGTGATATATGTGGTTTAGGGATTAAATATCGGTACATAAGTTATATCATCTACCAAGTGGTCGAGTGAGTTTCTTACATGTACTGTCTCTTAAACCCATATATGTGTCATTTCCTCAGTATGAGAGGATGGGGGCTTAATACTAATAATAATATTCAGTAAGAATAATAGGGGAGATTTGTCGCAAGGAAACAGAATCCATTCTCATGTGCCCTACTGAGACATTATCTCTTTGTGAGAATATTCGCCTTCCTTTCACCCCTTACTTGTATAGGAATCTAACAATTAACGAGCCACTTCTGAGATCCTATATATCTTTCTTACATTTCTCAATTTACAACTTTCTTATCCAACTGTGCTGTGACAATTAATGTCCAGTTCGGGATAACCGCGCGACAATTGGAGGCTATGTCCGGTATCTAGATCATAACTCTAGAGAATCTTTTCTACCTCTTGCATTCCTATAGTTCTCCACTGAGAACATATATCTCTAGGATCTGACTTTTTTTTTTACAACACTAGGGATTTTAGTATATATACATGTACATACCTCTTAGATAACGAGATATTACAATATCATGATTAATTCTTTTTTGATGGATAAAACTGGGAAACCAGATCTTTATTTGTAAACACAGCGAACTTTGAGTTCAGCGATTTTTTTTTCCTGTAAGCGAAGCTAAATATAGAAACTGGGTCAATGCACTAACTACATTGTAATCATAAGAACGAATATAAAAGATCTGAGTAGAATCTGAGGAAGTCCTTTTGCTTAACTATATGTTGTATTATATACTTAGTATTATACTTTGTATTAATGACATAATTAATTGTTGTATTAATATATCTTATTGTTGGTATTTGTTAGAAGTATACTTTGTTACAGTTGTAATTAGAGATACTATTTGAGTTGGGACATAGCATATTGTTTGCAAGTCATACCAACCTGTTCAGAGTGAATCATCACTGCTAAAATGGACGAAACAATGGAATTGAATGAGTGGAAAGCATTCTGGACAGAGTTAGCAATTGAGTGTGAACTCTCCGGAGAAGAGCTAGATACTTTCGTTTCACAGGAGATGGAGAAATGCAAGATGAGGGAGGAGGAGAGACAGCAACACAAATTAAGGATGGAAGCTTTGGATACGGAACTACTGCGTCTCGAAACGATGCAGCCTAGAATGAGCTCCAAGACCTCAACTTCCTCCAGCCCCTCACCTCCGTCAGTTAAGTTACTCCCGCAGGTAGCACCTCAAACTGTACCAGAGAGAGTCAGGTCTGGTAGTCAAACCCTATTACCAGAAAGAGAAGAGGGGCGGCTTTCAGAACAAAGGCATCAGGATCACTCTGAGAAGCAGAAGCGTGCAGAGGCAGATGATCTGGTAAGACCCACTTCCACCTTCTCTATGACTCACAACATTCACCCTCTGAATAAAAACAGGACCAACCTAAAGCATGAAATGGCTTCGGAGATGTATGGGATGGAGAGCAATATTAGTAAGTCTTTCCGATCGGTTAACCACAGTAATAAAAACTGCAGGCACCGAAACCGAAACATACAAACTGTCAGCCCAGCGCAAGGCCCGCCTTGTAAAGGAAACCCGGTGAAGCCCCGAGGTGACCTTAGGAAACCTTTGAATGAAGGTTATGCGACCGTCAATGGAAGACGAGTCATATGTCTGCTTGTACCTGATCTCGGGTTTAGTGCAGTTGCTTCATCCTCACTCGTAAACGTCGATGAAATTACTGAGGAATATGTAATGGTAAATGCACCTATGCTCCATGGGGAACCGATGGAATTGCCCATTGCAAGCTTGCACTTAGAATCTCATTATGAGACAGGATTGATTAACGCAGCAATAGTAGACGAACGCTTTTTCCCCATACCCCAAGGAGGGAGTTACTTGCTCTTAGGAAACTCAACACATGCCAGAATGAACATGACTGAGGAGGGCGGGGAAATTCAAACGCATATGTCAATTTCCAACGTTTTTGGAGGGAAGTTGGAAACAGGTCAGAGGAATACAAATCCTGGAACATATGGTTTTAAACAATTAAAACAAACGCCATCCACCATCCTTGTGCAAAAGGAGGTGAAAATGTCTCACAGGGAACCTTCTCCCTTGATACATGATGGGAATAAACTGCCGAATTTAGTTTCTCCGATTCTCACAGGAGAGGCAGTTTTAAAGGAGTACAACCACCCCACAAGCAGGGAAGGCAGAAGTACGACCTCTTATCATTCAGCACTGCAAAATGTCGAAGCCGGACAAGATTCGGAAAAGCACATCAAGACTTCAAAGTCAGAACTTCGCACACATTGGCTCATGGATGAGTGTGGGACAGGCCGAATTCAGCACATCTCTAAGGCGTCCTCTATGCTACAAAATTCACTCTCAATTCGTCTCAAGAAAGAGGTTGTACAAGAGGAAATAATTTGCTTCCAAGTTAAAGGAGATCATGAAGGAACCTTAAAAGGCCCGACGCAGCCTGAGATTGCTGTAACAGGAAAGGCCGGGGAGCAGTCAGAGGTGACCCCTGCGCCAGAATATGAACACCTCCTTACAGAGGAGCGGATACATAGAGAAATGGGAGGGAAACCCAAAGTACCTTGTGAAAAACTATTAATTAACTCACCTCTCAAGGGAGAGGCGGTGTTAGAAGAGCGGTCCTCCTCTAAAATCCTTGGAGAAGGAAATATGTCTGGATTACCTAATTCAACCTCCCATCCTCCTAAGAAGGAGATTGTCTTAGATGAGTATATTTACACCCAAACTGGTGAATATATGTATGCGCCCATACGGGGCCCAACACAAACTATGGTTATCATGACCGATCGAGTTAAGAAACCTGAGTCACCCCCCAAACCCCTGCACACGGATTTAGAAAAGGCCCAGACTGAGAACATTACGTTCACGCTTTGGATTGGACATCAGTTTTACGCCCACTCGCGCCCTACAACCCAGGGAGAAGTTTATGGCGAAATCAGACTGATAGACAAAAGTATCGGCAAGAGAGGACTCAAGAACACGCCACATGTTGCATCGTCCTCGTCTAAAGCCCACTGGTTGAAAATGTGCAATTTGTCACATTTAACTCGACGTCTGAAGATCGGGATTAGGATGCACCCTATCTTACGCCATGATCACTGGCGGAGCAGGAAAGCTAACAGACGTAGTCTAGGAAAGAACTACTCCACCAGTAAACATTTCACCCCGCGTAGTTTCCGGGAATTGCTCATAAGAAACGGAAAGAATAGAACTACTGCTCACTTAGGCAGGTCGTATAAGGCGACCAAAATAAGGATGTATAGGATGGTACCGACCTTGTCAGGACAACCCATTTCCTATCAACCAACATGTCGTCGTCAATCCATACGTTTTAATGCAGGCCCATTGCAAGGAGAATATCAGCTACATTGGTGGAAGAAGAAGGAGAGTAGTGCGAGGAAAGTGAAGATGAGAAGAACGAATTTAGGAATGATCGAGAAGACCAGACCTCAGTAAGTTAGACCGCAGGTCAAACTGAAGGGGGAGGCTATGTCGTAACACGGTCTATTCTTCTCTCCATCTTTGTCTCCCTTCTCTTCCCTTCTTTCTCTCTCTCCTTTATTCTCATTAATTTTCACGTTACACTACGGTATTTTCGGCGATGTAGTCAGCGTTTCTCTCTCAGACATCACGGCGCTTACTAATGGTTACTGAGCAAATATCGCAAACGCATCAACACCAGGTTATAACACATGGCCAGAGGATATACCTTAATTAAGAGTAAAAGGCGTCTTAAAGTCTAGAGATCCATTGCTTTATTGCACCTTATTTGAGGGACCTGACGGAAAACGCCCCAATGTCAAATTTCATTGCATCAGCCAGCACGTGTATGCCTTCTAGTAGTAACCAGTAATTACGGCGTGGGGAAGTTTTCTCACGCAAGACGATGTTCAAAATTGCGTCACACATGCTCAGAGGTCAGGGAGAGAATTTACGTGTGATTACGTCAACGGTGATATCCCATCCAATGATTTAGAACACGTGAGAAGAGATTCATAAAATCTAGAAGCTTAGACGAAAACTTCACTTACACGCACGACTTGTGGGCCGAGTGCATCTACATGGCGAGAAATTATACATTACAAGCACTTTGGTATTAACCAAGCGGTGTTGTATGATTTCACTCTGTGCAGACTTTTAGGTTTCTGAGCGGACAACATTCGCAGTTGCAGAATTCAGTGTCCGGCACCTGACGGTAACAGACAGCCAGTCTTTTGACCGAGCAGCAGAACCAAAAGCCAGAGATCTCGTCAACTCCTAAGCATAAAGGAGCACAGATCAACGCGCGCACGTGTAATGTCATATCGCTGCAGGATGACATCACCTAACAACCTGCGCCAGGGCTGACAACATCGGATTACAGATAAGTCCAAAAGCATAAGGATTATTTTCCTCCAGATATCTCAGAGATCTTATTCAAATTCCAAACAGAACTTTCACATAAATACTAACGGAACTATATTTAAAGTGCCTTCCAGTGTATTACAAAGTGAACATTACAATCAACAACGTTAGGCAACTCTCCTGATAGTTACACCAGTGCTAATGATGATTAGTAGGACATACTAGGACTTTTAGTCATTCGGTGTTTATGTCCATATTATTTTCGTTTACCTTTTCATTTTCTTTGTGTCATATATGTGGTTTAAAAAAAAAAAGTTAGTTGCTTATCCTTTACAGGACGTGGCAATCAACCCCAGCTTTTATTGGCTGTTTGTGATTTTTCTAGGCAATATTTACGTTCAGTAGTTTGCCATTGCTTTCTGAACGGTACGGCGCTTATACCATTGTTAAAAATCCACACAAAGCGATCTGCTACCAAACCGCCTGCAGCAGGTTTCGAACCTGGTATATCTGGATTATGAAACTGCGTTCATATCCATTAGGCCACAGACGCCGACATATGTGGTTTAGGGATTAAATATCGGTAGATAAGTTATATCATCTACCAAGTGGTCGAGTGAGTTTCTTACATGTACTGTCTCTTAAACCCATATATGTGTCATTTCCTCAGTATGAGAGGATGGGGGCTTAATACTAATAATAATATTCAGTAAGAATAATAGGGGAGATTTGTCGCAAGGAAACAGAATCCATTCTCATGTGCCCTACTGAGACATTATCTCTTTGTGAGAATATTCGCCTTCCTTTCACCCCTTACTTGTATAGGAATCTAACAATTAACGAGCCACTTCTGAGATCCTATATATCTTTCTTACATTTCTTAATTTACAACTTTCTTATCCAACTGTGCTGTGACAATTAATGTCCAGTTCGGGATAACCGCACGACAGTGGAAAAAGTTATTAAATAATCAAAGATTTTAGGTCTCTGTTATTAAAGTCGGTGGATGACCGTTGAAGTGCCGACACATAGGCACTTAACTGTAGGTGGATAGTAGATATGATGCTGACAACTTCCTTTCGTTCACTTGAATGACCAGACTGACATAGTCCCTGGTGTAGAATAGTATAGTAGACCGCTTGGTCCAATAAAGTTTCACTTCTCTCTCTCTCTCTCTCTCTCTCTCTCTCTCTCTCTCTCTCTCTCTCTCTAGTAAAATCACCAGGGTCCTGGTACCACAGTAGCACCAGAACAAAAAACCCACAATTCAAAGAAATATCACAAACATACGTTGACTGGCATTAGCATTAAGGTAAGTTTAGCTTTGCCCCCAGTCCAGACTGCCAAGAATTATTATTTCACTCTAGGCACTGCTGTTCTCAACGCAGCTTGCTTTCAAAAACTTCTGTATCAACTGGCGACAAGCCTTTGCTTGCTTTTGCCAATATTATCAGACCGGCCCCATCAGCGAGGGTCTAGCTTTTCCAATTCAAAATTTAAAAAACAAAAGCCAAATTCCAAACTTCTAGGAGTGAGTCTTAAAATATATTTAGCTTTTTTGTCTAACCAATACCCTCCTTCCTATACTCTTCTAACAACCAATCGGATTTGAATCAATCTAATGCCTCTTTTTTAAATTAACGTCCCCACTAACGTAATGGATAAATGAGCAAAAACAACAGTCCGTCCGTCTTAGCGTTCGTAGACCTATAGTATTATTTCAATATCTTGGCTAATAAATAGACTACCATATATATTTAAATATATTATTGCTTAGGGGATCCTAAGCTATCTTTATATATGATTTTTATGGCTATATTATTTGTCGTTTAGATTTTCAGTTTTGTCACTGTTAATCGTCAATTTCAACTTTTCCAAAAGTCGGCCATCTTTTCTCCTCCCTCTCTCATTTTTTTTCCCATTCAAATAACTAACTTGTCTGGGTTACGTCAGAAATACACTACTCGGCGAGAATGGAACACTGTCTGTGTGTTTATGTGTTCTGGCTTGTCCAACAGAGAGGTTATAGTATTAGTCCCGCGTGCAGAGCGAAGAGGGGTTTTTGTCAAGCGTTGGTAGTGTTGGCGTTAATTATTACTATCGTTTCGTTCTTGCTACTGGAAAAAGTCCGAGTTACTACTAATTTGAGCGTTAAAGTTAAAATATTACGTTAATTCAGACGGTAGGTTGGTGGCACAGTTCTGGCAGATCGTTAATTGTAATGTCTCAAAACCGAAACTAAGAAAGCGTGTTAGATTTTACAGCGGGATCGTTTTATAAGCATTTCCTCTGCACAAAAGGCAGCGCTATACTGGCGTAGAGACGACTTTAAGCAGACACTTACGGTCGGGTTTATTTATTATTATAGGATTAAAATCTTACTGAATTTAGCGATTATCTCACAGATATCGCTACAACGCTCATTGTGAAATATAAGGAAATCAAAAGAAATCAGGTTCAACACACAAAAAATCATATTTTTCAATTCATATGTCAAATCAGTCCTATTGATAGGCTTGATATGCGGAGAACAACAAAAACAACAAGTCACTCCTATTGATAGGCTTGACAGGCGGAGAACAACAAAAACAACTACAAGTCAGTCCTATTGATAGGCTTGACTCGTGGAGAACAACAAACACAACAACTAAAAAGCTACAGACTTTCTTCAATGGATTCTTGCTTAGAATAGAAGAATTGACGTGGGTATGATTGATTGATTGATTGATTGAATGATTGATTGATTGATTGATCGATCGAAAGGCAGCAAGAAAGGGAACCGGTCACTTCACCTCATACAGGTGTAACTAATCCAGTGAAGTCTCTAACACTTTGCTTCCCTACTGCATTATATGCGATGGGACTGCCTTTATCTTTATTTAAACACAAAGATAAATGAGACTAGCCAGAAAAAACTGAAATCTGCAGCAAATAACCAATCAAATTATACTATCTCCTGGCAAATATCGCCCCCATCCTTCCGGTGTTTTACCCAAACAGAATACAAGCAAACACTAACACATAAAAACCAACACAAACACACACAAACAAGCGCGTCAGCATAATTCAGCCTACGAACCGTCAGGCAACGATTTGCTGCGTTTGTCCTTTTGTCCAAAATGTCCCCTTGAGTCACCTCTTTTAATAGTGGCACCGAACAGTTTGTGTTATTGTTGCTTAAAACGGAGCTGACAAATTAGTAATCGTCCACTAATGGAGTCATTAATTTTCATACGTTATTCGTGCCGTTTATCTCGAGAATATGAGAGTTCTGTTTTATGTGTCTGCGTGGAAGTGAGTGATATTGACCAGGCAAACACGGAACCAATCGAACAATGAAGTCAAAATCGGGGTTAAACCTTACGTCATGCTAGATTTGACTTTCGATTAAACGTATTGCAGTGGATAGTCTTTGATATTCTGAAAGAGAAAGAGAGCGAACGAATGAACGTACTTTATTTGGAAAAGGTTGAGAATTGGGCACTCAGGCCCGTCTGGCATCCTGTCCTTTGTCGTTCATCCTCTATTCTGATACCCATTCATGCGGTCAGAGAGAGACAGAGATAGAGAGAGAGATAGAGATAGTGTAGCGGGAGGTTATTTAAAATTATTTATATGTAGTAGTATGCCAGTAAAGAGTTCTGACCTTACAAGTAATACCCCAGTCTTAGAAATAAGCACTGGTGTATTGTTATCATAAAAATAGTCAGACTGTGAAAACCCTGGCCCAGTTGGTAAGAAGTAGTACCAGGATTTAAGGCGTCTCCTCCCTGTGACTATCTTATGATTACTTATATTCTAGGGGATAATAAAATGAACATTCACTGAAACCACAAATGGAAAAAGTGAATAAATCCTCAGGTACAGTTAAAATAGTTTAATAATTACACTAATATACTATTTCTACTAGTTGGAAAAGAGTATACACATATATATAAAAATATTCACACAATTACTATTATTGTCTGTTTAGACTTCAAGATCTTAAATAATAAACTTACTGAAATCACTGTTATTAGTCCTTTGAATTTAAGGATAACTGTCATCAGTTGACTGAGTTTCTGTATGGTTAATTATTGTTTTGAACTATTGGCTGTTTCACATGTATAGGTGGTCAGTGTCAAACAGGACACTTATCTTTCCAACTTGGTACTGCTGAAACTGTCCTTTGCTGATATCAGACTTGGTAGGCCCAACAGTAGGGATGCCAATGACCAGTTGAAGTTCACTCTTTGGGGTCCTGCACTTTTGTGGGATTGCCTCGGATGAACTGCACCGGCTTCTGATACTGGACAGTCTGGTTTGAGTTATTTCATAGAACCTGCAACATATCAGCCTTGGCTAGTATCTGGCTAGACTTGTAGCTGACTAGCACAGATGTCAGACCAGTCAGTCATCAGATGTCACCGTTATACAATCATAGTAAGTAAGGACATCATTTCAGTGATATAGCATTAATATTAACATGTCAATTAAGTGTAACTGACTAGCACATAAGTCAGACAAGTCAGTCATCAGGTGTCAAAGTTATACAGTCATAGCAAGTAACATCATTTCAATGATACAGAATTAATATTAACATATCAGTAATAAACATCATCTGGTTTATTCCGCTCCTATACATCCCTTCATATGCTATAACTTGACCCTTCCAAATCATATCAAGTACAAATTCAAATACTGATGCTATCCTTAGCATCTACACAAAAGTAATACATAAATAAAGAAAGTGAGTGACCACGTGATCAGGTTGCTTTCTACTGAAACTGGCTATAGAACACTCCAGTTTACCAGCTGTAAATGGGTACAAAGTTGTGCGCTCGAACTAGGGAAGGCAAAGGCAGCGAGGAAGGGGACTAGTCACCTTAGCCTCGTAACTGGGATCTTCCATGATGAAGTTTCTAACACTTCATTTCCCTATGACAATCTCTGCCATGGGACTGCCTTTATCTTCGTAAGCGATAAAGCAATATGATAAATATATCTTCATTAGGCTGTGGGGCTATTTGTGATTAATTTTTGTACAAGCAACAATCATCCACAATGTACATGTTAGATCATATTAAAAAATACAATACATATTATCAATGACTATTATACAGGCACATTTTGTGAATTCTATATGAACCTGAAATAACAAATATTATACACGGTAGTTATCATAATTTCGCTTAACCTCAGACTTCAGATACTGGACTTAAAAATGTTTCTGGCGATCCGCTCACAATTCATGGATAGTGGCGAAACTCTGTCTCCAGTCTGGCTCAAAAGTGTTGAGATAATTTCAGAAATATTTTTACATCATAATGAATGAGCCAGTCTAATTCCTAGGGGTCTCTGGTAAAACTTAGACATACGGTACTAGGATTACTGTTCCCTCAGGCACTATCGTAAAGGCAACTAAAATTACGTTGTGCGTGGATCGGCAACATCGAAAATTACTTCAGAAACCATGACGACAAGAGAGTGCATGAATGCATTGGTGCGAATTGCCGATAAATATTGTAGCAGTACCATATTTGTGCCCATGTTGTAGTAGTACATATATCTGGTCGTATTTGGCTGGCTGACTGTTGGTACTGAATGAGATCAAGCTAATGTTTATTGTACTTAATTATCAACGATGTACTTTACAGTCACGTCGAATTACAAGCTACGCTTGAGGTGTTGAGATCGAAGGGTATAAATATTATTTTAGTATTTTGCTCGTGATCTAGTGGAATATCTCTTTAAACCTCAAAACTCCAGGTGAAGAGTTCTGTGCTTCTTGTTGGTTATTGATAACTCTTTGCTTCATTGTTATAGTCTTTCATTCTTCTTGTCTATTGCACGAACGAGGACAGGGTAGTGAATATACGGTACTCAAATATCTGGTCGATTAAACTTCACAAACATTTATACGGTACTCAAATATCTGGTCGATTAAACTTCACAAACATTTATACGGTACTCAAATATCTGGTCGATTAAACTTCACAAACATTTATACGGTACTCAAATATCTAGTCGATTAAACTTCACAAACATTTATACGGTACTCAAATATCTAGTCGATTAAACTTCACAAACATTTATACGGTACTCAAATATCTGGTCGATTAAACTTCACAAACATTTATACGGTACTCAAATATCTAGTCGATTAAACTTCACAAACATTTATACGGTACTCAAATATCTAGTCGATTAAACTTCACAAACATTTATACGGTACTCAAATATCTGGTCGATTAAACTTCACAAACATTTATTTGGTTCCATCATTCTTTTTCAATGCGCACTACAGCATTATCTGACTGGTACAATAAGAGGCAGTCTAATATTTGGTAGAATTGTACAGTGTGCTAATTCTTATAGATAGTGGCAGTGCTGTCTTCGATTATGATACCATCTCTTAACTGCAATATTTCAAAGGTTGATCAAAATGTTCAACTTACTGTAAATCATGAATCACCATACACAGGTAAAGGTAAAGGATCCCGTTACACACCCATTGAGGCATATTGGGAATATGGTGTTAGGCCCATATTTTCTCGACCATCGGCACATTAGGGGTGATGTGGTCAGCATCACGCCGGCCGCCCAAACCTTCCCAGCGTTCCTCTGGTACCCAATTTATGAGGCTGGGTCGATCCCGGAGCCATTTGCGTTCTAACAAATCCCACCTCAACTGGGGGATCGAACCATGGACCACCGAGCTAGGAAGCCAGTGCACTAACCACTGTGCTACCGCGGCTCCCAACACACACAATGTTCATGGAAATCTTGACTAGCACACACAGAAGGCAATTTGATTTCTGTTCAATAACTAGATTAGTTCACGAATCTGGTGTCACACAGAGACTTTCTTCAAAATAGTCAGTATCTCGCTTTATTGTATAAAACAATTCCTTTAACTCTTTAAAATGTATAAATTTTTCCTGAATACGGCACAAGATCTAAGTTCTACAAAAGCTTACAGACAATTTCTGCTGCGCGAATCACTCGCTATCTAATTATGTCTTGATAGGTCTACGTCTTCTCACGGTCTGTTTCATAGTACCACTCATAGTCCTACATTATAGGTTTTTATTTGTCTGTCACAGGGTTAGAGAATGGTTTTTGCTTTTTGAACTCAAACTAAAATTCGTCAAATACCTTAAAAACAAGAGCACGAAATCCTTTACAAGATTCCTTTATGTCTTTCTTCTGTCTCAGGTCTCGTATTCGTGAACAATTAAAGATCATAACATAGATAAACAATTATGCACTTTTGTTTAGTTTTAAAGTTACAATTATAAGCTTACTGTGCAAATAGCTACCCAGTGATGATTTTAAGTAGTTACTAATCTTCTTAGGGCTTATACATTTTTTCACGGCTACCATTGAAACCAGCTGCAGTGGGCTTGTCATCCTTGCCCAAAAATGACATCATTGGAGCCGATTAAAGAGAAATAATGACTTTTCTTACTTGAATGAGGATATTCAGATCTTATGTACCGAGGGTTTATAATAAATCCAGTTCAGGTTGTTCAGTAAAAACGGAGAGACAGCCCATTTTTATTACGTCCACAAAATCTGAGAAACCCTCAGTCATGACATCGATAGAGCTACCCCAGGGGGAGGCAAGCAGACGGGGGGGGGTTCGGTGTTACATTCTGTAACTTACAGAAGCCATGTTTTGTTGAGCATCGGAGGAGATATCGGGGTGCGGGGGCTGATACCGGAAATAGTCACAGATTGGATCGAAATAGATGGCGTTGTGCTGCTGGGGGACTTGAAAATCCACTGTTGGTGGAAGTATACCGCTGTTTACTGGACGCGGTGTGTGTGTGTGTGTGTGGGGGGGGGAAGGGATGCATCACTAGTAAAAGTGTCACCAAAAAAAACATGTTCGGTATTGGCTACGACAATACTATATTCATTCATTCATTCATCGCCGTTCAAATCACCGAGAAGCATAGGTCTTTAACAAACTTATGCCAAGACATCCTAACTCGTACCGTCAGCTCAAAGGTCTGTCAATGTCCTCTTCAGCAGTTCTGACTGCTTTCGAGTTTCTGTGGAATGCGTCATGAACATCCTTAATTGAGAATCTTCTTCTGTCTTGGATAGCAGAATTGATTTATTCACTTTATTTGATCTGTCCATGTTGTTTGTTGACGCTTTAGTGGATTAAATGTTTCTACAGGATGAGGTAACCGGCTCCATGCCCAACCTTCCTTAGTCGCTTATTACGGCGTATGTGGTAGGTTATTACAGTGTTACTTTTCTTTGCTCCCCTTTTGGGTCCCAGTAACACACAGGTGATAACAATGATGAATATGGAGATAAAAAGAAATCAAGTTAAACATACTTACTTAGTCGTTCCCCTTCTACCGTGAGGTGTAGAGGTTTGGAAGAGAGAGCGCCAGACTATCCTATCGGCTGTCTTCCTCCTGGCCTGGTTACATTCTAGTCCTCGGTTCTTCAAAGATTGTCTAATATTGTCCTCCCTGCGGACTCTGGGTCGAGCTGGGGATCTGGATCCGTGGCTCTTTGTTTCCCATGCTTGTCGTGGTAGCCGATCTTCTCCCATTCTGCAGACATGGCCAAACCATCTTAGTTGGGACTCAAGTTAAACATAAAAATCAGAATCTCCAACTCAGATATTAAGTCATCCTTGTTGTATGGCTCTGAAACACGAAGAACATCAGGAACAGTAACCTAGAAATTACAGTAGTTCTTGGAGTTCTGTGAAGAATCAAACAAATAATAGAACAGCTGCATACATCAAGCATGTCGTACAAGGCGACTAATATGAGGTTGTGCATGAGGCTGGCAACCTCATCATATAGAACATATTGCCATAGAACGGAGCTCAAAGTAAAATGTCGATGATGATTGCGATGATGATGGTGGTGATGATGATGGTAGTGATGATGATGGTGATGATGATGATAATGAATGATGAATGATGATGATGATGATGATGATGATGATGATGATGATGATGATGATGATGATGATGATGATGATGATGATGATGATGATGGGGATAATGATGATGATAAATATGTTCAAACGTAGAAGAGAAGGATTAAAATGGTACCACAAGATCACCTATATGGAACTGGTAACAAGAACCAGATTCTTGCCTGTGGAACAAGAGATAAGACGAAGACGTTGGCAATGGATATGACACACAGTGATAAAACTATATGATGGCATTACAAGACAATCCCTCTTGTTGTAATCTCCATGTTTAGAGAAATAAGAGGGGACATAATACACATGAAGAAGATAATCGTCGACAGACATAACAGGTATAAAAAAGACATAGAAAGACCTTAGACGGATGGCACAGATCAAGTAAGCTTGGAATCCATTTGTTGAAGGCGTATGCTCCAGAGGGAGCTTTAAAGAATGTGTGGTGATGATGTTATTGATGTATGTGGTGGGTTTGATGTTAATACAGTTTGTTGTTAAGAAATCTTAGTGTACTGAATGAGGTCAGCTGTGAAGGTCCCTGAATATAATAAATATTAGAGTAAATTTCCAGGGTACCTTTCTACTACCACCACTATGATCTCATTCAGACTTATTCTAGATAGAATGTAAGATGACTACGTTTGGTGTCTAGGGTTATGAAATGTTAGTGTAAGGTTGCATTAACCAACTAAACATATAAACAATTACACAAATTATTTTATTATCTAATACAACACAACAGTACCACGACAATCACATACAAACTACACTTTAAAAGACTATCTTTGGTAAGTCAGTGGTTGAAAGTTAAGGTTTCTCAATTTATTGTCCTGAATCTAATTTATTTGGAATCAGGACTGACAATCAAAGTGAAATCATAGAAATTAATTACATCAATCAATTTATACAATGGATCTTCTGTCCATAATACATATATTATTATATAAGGGTGTAGTTGTATTGCTTAACTGAGGTGACTTCTAGTATACACTGGTTGATTGTTTATTATTATCATCTCTGCATGTTGTTTGTAAGTTTTTATGGACACTGATTAAATATTTATATCACTATTCCCAGTCTTTTTTTCTAATATAATGTTAGTTTGAGCGATCAGGTGCCGAAACATGCACCTATCTTTGTAATATGATGTAGGAATCTTCCTGCACTTCGCTGAACGACAACCTTCAGCTCCCACTTCTTCAAGAATGATGGTGGTTTTACAGTTGTCTCCAAAAAAGGAAAGACTGGGGCATGAATGTCGGCCCACTGTAGTCTGGCACCAGTTATTGACAGCCAAACCAAAAATACCTCTGAAATCAGAGGGATATGCCTCCTTCGTAATCAACAGCCTACACTAATATTCAACAACCAGTACAGGCACATTACAAACAAACATGCAAGATCAGCTCTTTACGACAATCCCTTTCACCAGTTTCTTTTGATGTGACCAGGTATACCAGTATTCCTCTCCCCTAATAGTTACAACGCCTCTGCAATTCCAGCAATAATCTGTTGTCCATACAATAGGATAGGTATTATGCTCCTGATGATAATCCTATATAATTTAGTTGGTCTACACCTCTCTGATAGTCTTTCATATGCTGGATCAATCTCTAGACTCTGTTTTGAGTCTGCCATAGACTCACTTACTTACAGTCGGATGTTGGTATTTCACATTCAAATTTTATTTTAAATAAAATGTTAAGAAAATCAATCTTGCCACGAATGCAAGGAAATAACACAAGGTAAACGATGACGAGGCAATATGGCACATTTTCGATCTGAACCCTATGTCCAGGCTTTTCCTATGTTAGAAAATTTCTCCGCCTGCTCTCATCGATCTTGCTTTACACAAAATTTATTTGAAAATGGCAGTGAACAGTCCCCGTTTCGTACCGATATCTACTGCTTTGTCCAATGGGACCATGTTTACCTTTATTTTGAATTTATCGGTTCAAATAACAACTCTCAATATGTTTCAAGGCAAATATATTTTTAGTTTTAGGTCAACCAATCATACTTCGCCTTCCTTCAAAATCCAACCAATCAGGTATCCCGTACCTTTTAACCTCATTTACCCAAAGTCGTTTTTTCAAAACATGCCATAAAAAATTATAAGCAGGCATGATCTTTACTTGACAGTCTGGTCGGATCCACTATAGTATTATGGCTATAATTAGTTAATTAATAGACTATTTGCGTGACTATTACCATATTCTTTGTTAGCAAGCCCTAAGGTACACGAATATACAATTTATATGTTACTAGTTCGCTTGGTTCAGAAGTACCACAGTTTTTTTTTTCTAAGTTAGTGTTTTTATTTTTTGTCTACTACCCGTTCAATTCTTTTTCCATGTGCTGTCTTCTCTATTTACGTCCTAATTACGTCCTTTGAAATAAGAGCTAAGGTTGTTTTTGTGACACGAGGTGTCTACATGTTCTAACTTTTTTTCATTGTATTTGGGGAAACCCCCTATGGCAAAGCTTGCCACTTGCTATAGTTGGCTTTTAGTTTAAAATCAATGCGAAACGTATTAGCATTTTATCTTTCCTTGCCCCTCCTCGTTCCACAATGCATTTTTAGGCAAATATTTTCTTAGAACTAGGAAAAGTGATTATGTCAAGGACGAATTTGAAAATTTGGGTACCGTTTTGTTCGTCTTATGCGTTAGCAAATAATAATCTGACGGCGGAGGCGATACCAACAGTTCTAGTAGAAAATTCTTTTATACTTTCTTATCTTTTCCTTTATGCCCGATATTGTTATATATTAATTTAGATATTGTATTTAGAAATTCACTACAATGTACCCTGTACAGTACGGGTAATTATTGATGTACCCTGCACAGTACGGGTAATTATTGATGTACCCTGTACAGTACGGGTAATTATTGATGTACCCTGTACAGTACGGGTAATTATTGATGTACCCTGCACAGTACGGGTAATTATTGATGTACCCTGCACGGTACGGGTAATTATTGATGTACCCTGCATAGTACGGGTAATTATTGATGTACCCTGCATAGTACGGGTAATTATTGATGTACCCTGCACAGTACGGGTAATTATTGATGTACCCTGTACAGTACGGGTAATTATTGATGTACCCTGCATAGTACGGGTAATTATTGATGTACCCTGCACAGTACGGGTAATTATTGATGTACCCTGTACAGTACGGGTAATTATTGATGTACCCTGCATAGTACGGGTAATTATTGATGTACCCTGCACAGTACGGGTAATTATTGATGTACCCTGCACAGTACGGGTAATTATTGATGTACCCTGTACAGTACGGGTAATTATTGATGTACCCTGCACAGTACGGGTAATTATTGATGTACCCTGCACCGTACGGCTCATTATTGATCTATCCTGCACAGTACGGGTAATTATTGATGTACCCTGCATAGTACGGGTAATTATTGATGTACCCTGTACAGTACGGGTAATTATTGATGTACCCTGTACAGTACGGGTAATTATTGATGTACCCTGTACAGTACGGGTAAGATCATTATCGATGTACCTGCACAGTAACGGGTAATTATTGATGTACTGATACAGTACGGGTAATTTATTGATGTACCCTGCATAGTAGGGTAATTATTGATCACTTACCCCTTACCTGCACAGAAGTACGGGGTGAAATTATTGATGTCTCCCTGCACTGTACGGGTCAATTATGATGTACCCTGTACAGTACGGGTTAATTATTGATGCACCTGCCACAGTACGGGTAATTATTGATGTAACCATGCATAGTACGGGTAATTATTGATGTACCCTGCACAGTACGGGTAATTATTGATGTACCCTGCACAGTACGGGTAATTATTGATGTACCCTGTACAGTACGGGTAATTATTGATGTACCCTGCACAGTACGGGTAATTATTGATGTACCCTGTACAGTACGGGTAATTATTGATGTACCCTGCACAGTATGGGTAAAGTGCATTACTTATAGAAGTGTTACCAAAAACAAGTGTTCGTTATTGGTTTCGAAAATTACATGAAGAAAAATAATGTAAAAAATAAATAAATAAATACAAGAAGAAGAAGAATAAAGAAAGAAAGAAAGAATTTAGGCAAGTTTGTTTACAAATAATTTTTTTTTAAATATAATGTAATATAATATAATATAATGTAATATAATTTAACGTAACATAATATAATATAATTTAATACGATACGATACCCTGTGATGTAATGTAATGTAATATAAAAACGGGTCTCAGGAGGACTTGTTTCGGGGGTCTCTTATCGTGTTTTCATTGTCGGCTGTTCCAAAGTCTTATTACAGCTCAGATCTATTACTTATCATGAATACAACATTGATGTATTATCTCGATTTGTTCCAGCCGGTCAGTCCGAATGTTTGTGAAGACAATGTCATTACCGCATTATCGGGCAGTTCTAAACATACTGACTCTATACTTTTAATTTCTGCCAATTTTAGGAACATTACACAAACATGGGCGACGGAACTAGCAGCTTTCATTGTCTTCAAATCTTTTTGTATTTAAAGTATGATTTGGAAAGATACAAAAAGTGATGACGTTGTATGCACATTTATGATTTAAGACAAACAAAAAAAGTAAAGGTAGTCACATATCAGATACTGACGTAGGGGGAGTGAAGTGTTAGAGACTTACCTATACTAAGTCCAGCTTCGAGAAGTGGGGTGACCAGTTCTCTATCTCGCTGCCTTTGCCTTCCTTAACTCAAAATCAAAGTCAGGTACCCATTTACAACTGGTTAGACTGAGCGTGAGGAGACTGCGATTCGAACTCGGTGATTAGTCCGCAAGAAGCCAGCACTGTATCACTCTGCCTATTGTACACTAAAATTTACGATTTCGTGGGGTTTTATAGTACCGATGTTTGTGTTTTTTGTTTTATTTGTTTGTTTTCTTTTTTTCATTTTAATATTTAAAGTTAACATGCTTTTCTTCATTTGGTCTGTTTATATAGTGTCAGCAGATTTTTATCCATCATGTTGACTTTTTGCTGTAAAATAATAATAGCCCCTTCTGTCATAACTGACTATGGGAATGCGCCCCTGAGTTGACAGCCCTCAGCTGCTTATTTTCATGGTGTTCCTTTCGACGTTTTCTACTCTTTTCTGCTTGCTGTGAGAGCTTCTTTTCGTCCATTCTCAGGTAGCGCCGTAGACAGCATCGCCACTTGATGCGATCGGCAGCTTCATCCTCCCAGGCTGCTGGATTTATGTCGAGTGGCCCTCATGTCTCCCTTGCACACATCTTTGAATCTCAGCTCCGGTAGCCCAACTGTTCTTTCATCATCTGCCAGTTGTTCGTAGAAGATTTCTTTCGGGATCCGACCATCTTCCATCCGGCGGACACGACTGCGCTATCTAAGCAGTGTATACATGATTTGAAGGCCAGCACATGACAACACCTCAACACGCGTCACTTTGTCTTTCCACGAAATACCGAGGGTGTGGCGTAGACACCATAGATGAAATAGTATTGAGCCTTCTTTCTTGCTTAGCATAAGTTGTCCATGTCTCCCTTGTGACGTACGTCTAGTTCGACAAGTGAATTTTCCCTGATATGATGGATGATTTAAAGGGACCTTTAGCTTTTCATAACATTAGAACCCCTGAACATTTGTTGTAACTTTTCGTTTCGCCAGAGCGAACCGACCGGGACTCATTTAGATAATGCGGCACGAGATCAAAGAGACAGACTGAGGGATTTCAGGGGAGACTATCGGCGCTATCAAAGACAGTAGTGGTCCCTGAAACGATTTCGCATCTCGGTGTTAAGCACGGAACCGATCGCAGCCAGAGCGAACGGGGAAAGCTGACGCAAGCAGCGAGCGAAGATACGAAGAGGCCAGGGGCGGCTTCTCTCTTTGGATTTGGCGGTCAGATCCCCCAAAGTTCATGAGATCAAATAAGCTGTCAAGTTTATCATGTCCCACTCAACTTACATTCCATTTTAGATAAATAGACCATGAAGAATAGACATTTTATCACTCGCTGGCCAGACCTTTACAGAAGCACTAGCTTTATTGAAATCCTGTTATAGATTTTCCCCTGGATTTTATATATATATTTGCAGTGATTTCTATTCTGTGCAAAGCGGTAATATATATTGTGTAAAGTGATCAGTGGTCTAGTTCAGTCATTCTATTTCAATGGATTTTGTGTTAATTTAAATCTATTAAATTAAACCATCTCAATAGTTCCAGTTGTAAATATAATGATCTATCTATTATATTATTTCAAAAGATAATAGATGCTTAAATTAACTTTTAAAGTCGCGAAGGAATTTATAATTAATAAATTCAGTTAAGTCCTAGTTTTATAGATGTGTGTTTTTAACCACTAGAATTCGCGCAGTGTTTATTAAATACATAATTAAATACTCGAGTGTATTATAGGCTTAACGGGAAATTTATCGCGCTTGATTTTTCGGTATGTTACATGTCTTTTTTCTTTTATACAGAGTGATCGTAACCTGCGGTCCCAGCTAAATAGAGAAAGAAATAAAGAAATCATCCTATAAACTTCCAGTCATATTGAAGAAACATTTCTTTTAAATATAATCTTGTGGCGGTCCTTGCGACCTAGCTGTCAGAATTAAATGAAATAAAGCCCACCCAAGAACATTTTAAAGAACAATCATCAAATTACCATTACAAACCTGTAAGATAAACTGGAAGGTAATCATCGCCAGAAGCGATATCATATTTACTGTTTACTGTGAGAGAGTACATATTTTCCTGACTGTGACTGAGCCTAGTTTTTCCTCAATTGGATTTAATAAAAAACTATCATCACGCATTGAAGGAATTTTACCATAGCGGAGGATTAAAAGAGACCACTTCATTTTCACCCCTGTGTCGAACTGCGTCAATGCCATCCCATAGACTCGTTTCTTTATAATATAACACAAGAACTCTTAGAACTTCAAGTCCAGCGATAAGCGGGAATATTTGCTCTCAGTGAATCCTCGCATTATCTGGGGCGGGACATAGAAGGACTAGACAGTTGTCATACGTCAAGAGTTAATTATTGTGTTTATCATTCTATGGATTGACTGATGCTGCAACTCGGTAAGTGTGTGGTGTATATGAGTGTGGATCCTCACAGTGTGCATGAATGACAGGAGATTTATTTTTTGCAACAAACCATTTGTTAACTTGCCTACCGGGTAATACGTTTCTGTATACCCGGCATTGTTCCTTTAGTGGGATAATTTGTTAACTCTGTTTCATCCCCTCCCTTTTTTTTCTTTGCTTAGTAAAGGGAAGGCACCATTGGGATAACAGTGATTTTGTCTACCACCTATACCTAATTTGGTAACACCTCTTTTCAGAGTAATTAACTTTACTGTTAGGTTAACTTACCTATGTTCCTGATATTATCTATCTCTGGACTGGGTTTATCTTTGTCTAATAAGCGGGAAGGGCTTAGTCGATACCAATCTTCTTCACCCCTCCCAAACTTGTTATTTGCATTTGTGTACTTATGATAATTTATGTAATACCTGATATTTGTTAGTAATTGATGTTTAAGGTGAATAAAATCACATAAACTCATTTAGTTCTGTGTTGGAGATACCCAAAGCCCAACTTTTCCCCTATTCGTTTAATATAGTTTGTATCTACGTCGTCTGTGTGTTTGAAAACACCAAATCGGTGTACGCGCAGAGGTGTGCCTGGAAAACGGGCAAATAATTGTTTGACCAGGAGAGTGGAAGAGAAGATTGAGAGAGACGAATTGTCGTAAATAAGTCTGTCTTTACTCTCCTCCAGCACGCTGTGAAGCAACTATTTAATCTCTACATTTCTATCACTGAGCTTTCCATCATCATTTTTCACTCTAAACCGGACCACTATTTCTAGACTCTCTTTCTCTCAAAATAAATTTACGACATCCCTGCCGTATAGAAGTATGCTAGTGACGCAGGCATTAAATACCGCATGGTTGGTCTTTGTTGTGAGTTTGGAGTTTCGCAACACTAACCTACCATGCATGTCGTAAAAATGTGCTAAGGAGGGTTGAGAATAAGACCGGTTATCCCACTCTGTAGAAAATGTAACGACACAAACTTCAACCAAACAGCATGGAAAAGTCAACTTCAAGAACCAGACAAGTGCCAGTAGAACAAGAGATGAGAAGACACATGGCGATAGATACGAAATACATTGACGAAACCTGCTGATAGCGTTACAATGCAGTCTTTCTTCGGAAGCCCGCAGGGTAAAAGAGACACACACAATACATGGGGGGAAAGAACATGAGACACAACTGAAAATAACGAGGAAGAAATGCAAAGATCTTGCGCTGATGACACGTGACTAGCAGACTTGGTACAAATTTTGTTGAAGAGTTATGCATCTTGGGGTGATGAAGAGTGATGATGAATGTTACTGTCAGTGCCACTGTGGCCGGTTATCGCCCCTGCTCTGCAGTAGTGGTCCATTAATGGCCAAACTCGAGTAAAAGGAATGGGTTTTTACAAAGGCAGCTACCTTGGCTCAAGATTACTCTTGGCAGAGATGTAATTAAAAGGTTGTTGCTTTTATTTCAGGAAGTCTGACAGGATTTTTTTTTTTTAGAATGGCAAGTATAACAATTGAGTCATCTAAGTTTGTTATAAATTTCGTGAAAGAAATATATGTTTTGACTCTTAATTTATAAGTACCCCGGCTGAAGGTGATTCAGCAAAATATTAATTTAATACCTCTGAATATATGTATTTTTTTTTTAAAACAGTCCTACATGAGTACACATCAATTTCACGCCCAAGTGATTAACTCAACTAATGATTTATATTTACATATAAAACGAGATATTTATTTATGAAATATTGCTGAAACAAGGGTAAAAAATGATATTAGCTTAGTCCGTAAACAGTTAAATAATTTTGTTTCTGGTCTTTAGACAATGTATCATCACTGGATGTTATAAATGAAAAGTTGTGATTTTTATAAAAGAAGTCCCTTCACTGAAGCCATAAGTGTTGACTTAGCCTTGCAGATGTCTGCAGTGAGTTGTCTCTGGATAATGGTTGTCAGTGAAGTCGATTCTGTTCTTTCTTTTCAGGATTCGAGTGGCTTGGTCGCAGTACGTTCCTGTCGGTGCAGGAGTAGCTTTACAGGTTGCCTCTTCATGTGTCCTCGAGACCCATCTGTTATAGGTTTCTATCGTCGACTTCTGCAGCTGGTACCAAAAAGTGAGAGAAAACAATTGCCACTTTTGCGTATCACCTCCGCTTCCCTCCACCTTTCATCTTCCTCAGAATTTATTGGATACCTATGAGTATTAAATCTCAATGCATCGAGTCAGATGAAGTGTGTTAGAAGAGCGAAAGCATGCAAATTACAACTGAAAGACGACACGCATTTTTTCAACGTTACAGATCCTATACAGACCAGATAGCCACATTGCGAATAACATTTGCACAAATAGTTCAACCGGCTGATAGCCATACCAGGCAGGCCTTGTTCTGAAATCCCCCTTGATATGAGACAGGGGTAGGCCGAAAAACACATGGAGAGGGGAACTGGAGACAGAAAGGAAAGTGATGAAAAAGATGTCGAGTTGATGGAGTGCGAGAGTAGAACTAGGCATAGCTTTGTTGAAGGCCTATGCTTCTTGGGGAGCTGAAGATGCTGAATGAGGTGACTTGTTCATGTTGCTGTTCAAAGTCCTTTTTATGGGCTTAAAGTTTCTACACATTGCTCGCTTTATGTTCAACCCTAAATAAATATTAGACAAACATAAAGGTATGTTTTCAGGCACTCGTAAGAAATAAAGAAGTAGAACACTAGACAACAGAAAAACAATAGACGTGAGTGGCTTACCCAGGACTCGAACCTCGGACCTTCCATGCGACAACACCGCCAAGCTATGCAAGCGAAACACACTATCCTCCCGGCCATCTAGGCATCACCAAAAAATGATGCTTCGATGACTGGTCATTAGTGCTAACCCCAAGACACAACACCGGAAGTTTTACAATGGGCAGCCCAGCCTATTAATGACGCAATCACTTCTGTTGTTCCCCTGTTATACAGTATAGGTCAGTCCACACAAGACAAAGACCTCAATACTGTGTCTAGTAAATGATAGTAGACTTAAGAACAGTAAGTATAGAACAGAGGGTAGGTTGTTTTTTTTTGTATTGCATAACCATTTATAACACATAAGGAAGAGAAACCCGAGGCCTGTAAACAGTAAATAAATATTAGACAAACATAAAGTTATGTCCGGGGTTCGAGTCCTGGGTAAGCCACTCACGTCTGTTGTTTTTCTGTTGTCTAGTGTTCTACTTCTTTATTACTTACGAGTGCCTGAAAACATACCTTTATGTTTGTCTAATATTTATTTACTGTTTACAGGCCTCGGGTTTCCCTTCCTTATGTGTTATTAATGTTTAACCCTCCTTTGTTGCCTCCAAGGGCAGTCACGGGGTTACTATTCTTGACCTCGGTAACTACTAAACTTATGCTAATCATTAAAAGTTAATCTTATAAATAGCGACCCATAAAAGCCTCCCCCAACACGTGTTAGTTTCTTCTGTGTGTGTGTGTGCGCGCGCGGGCGCGCGTGAGTGCTTGTGTGTGTGTGTGCGTGCGTGCGCGCGTGCGCGTGCGTGCGTGCGTGCGTGCGTGTGTGCGTGCGTGCGTGTGTGTGTGTGTGTGTGTGTGTGTGTGTGTGTGTGTGTGTGTGTGTGTGTGTGTGTGTGTGTGTGTGTGTGTGTGTGTGTGTGTGTGTGTGTGTGTGTGTGTGTGTGTGTGTGTGTGTGTGTGTGTGTGTGTGTGTGTGTGTGTGTGTGTGTGTGTGAAATAGTCGATTATATTTTAAAAAATGTTCAGAAAATTGGAAGAGAGAATATTCGAAGAAACGGATCTTTATTTTTAAATGTGTTCCTATAGGAACGTAGGTGAGGGTGTGTGTGAAATATTAAAGGTAAATGTTTACATTAGTCATAACTAGGATTGGCTTCAGTGCGTTGATATCTATAAATAATGTTACAGTTACATGTGTTTAAACGGACGGGTACAAATAACACAACAAGGGGTCAATATGACAACATAGTGCACAGTAAAAACAGTACAGGTTGTTCTTCGTCAAGATCATCCTAAAAAAGACAAAGATAATTCTTTGTTATACGTTGATGAATTGAAAATTACAGTTTATAACAACTTTAAAATTACTCGAAACCACTCACTTTTATGTATGTTCGATTCGCCTTTATAGCTGACAAAAATAAAGTCTTTGGGCTGAGCTGATCCTAAACGTTTTACATCAATTTTTTTGTGAAAGTCATTGCACCAAATATATTGTCGTTTTAAACAAATCCACTTCCTTTCTGGTAAACAATGGTTAAATCGCACAGTTGTGTTATTGACGCTAACTAAATCACAAGACAACCGTGTGTTATCGGTGCTCGAAATAGAAACAAAGAACAGGCACACTCTAACCTACCATGAAGGTCGTAACAAATGGACTAGGGAGGGTTGTGGCCGGTTACCCCTGTGACGGTATGCCTCCCCTGCTTTGCAGTAGTGCTCCAACAGTGGCCAAAACTCAAGAGTATCTAATATGGACTTCAAATGTATCTACCTTCGCACAAGATTACTCTTGGCAGAGATGTAGATATTAGGGTGATGACACTTCTATTGCAAAGGGAGTCTTCACAAGATATTCAGAATAAGCGAGAACAATACTGCTTTGGCTGAGTATGTTAACTCTGTAATACTGCCGACGCTTTTGTGAAGGATTTAAGCACTTTTTAATTTCAGCTCGTTTAAGCCCCCACCCCTGATTTACTCAGTGGAATTCTATTATTCTAGTATAGCTCTGTTTAGAGTGTGTGTAGTAAATTGACTGAGACAAACATGCAGTAACTTCAAAAGGATTAAATCGAAGTTAAATTTGTAACATTACAAATAACAAAATTTAATAATCACTTTAGGTTTTAACAGTTGGAAAATAATTTGAATAGTTATGAATCAAGAAAAGTTATTATCATGGTCTTTAAGGAATGTGAGATGTTACAAGAAGTTCAAGTGGCAGCATAGATTTGAACTTAGCTGCCTATGGCGGTTCTGCTCCTTCTTATGGGGTTCGTTCTTTTCACTCTGCTCACGCTCGTCTCTGATCAAGGTTGTTTGAGGTAGCTCGTTTCCCAGAAATGTCAAGGAGAGTCTACCACGTGGGTCCTTCGTCTTAAAGCTTAGGCCACGGTTCCCTTCTTGTTCCAGAGATAGTACTTTCTGCTGGTACCACCAATAACTATGGTAAAGAATTGAACGAAACGCTCTTCTGAGTATGGCGTTTTCCACCCCATAGTTATGGGTTCCTATCTTCCCATACCACCATCCCAATAACTCAGACTTTACCCTCGATGAGAATTAAATTTAATCCCTCGGGATAAACTTTCTTTACATTTAAATAGAATAGCTTTCATAGTTACTTTATATTTAAATGAAACGGTTAATAATACAAATAGAGTCTGTTAACTTATATTTCTCCACTAATTGAAAAGTGTTCACAATATAAATTGAATATGTTTTCATTTATGTTTTACACTGATTGAAAAGTTTGAAACTTCCATTACTTTAAATTAAATATTTTCACATAGACATTTACACTGGTTTAAGCTTGAAAACTTACATTAATTTTAAAGTAACTATGTTTATAGGAACATTTACACTGCTTTCAAAATGTAAGTATTATACTTAGAATGTACATCATTTCTTTCATCTTTCCCTCCCTGCTCCATAAAAACCTGGGACTACTTTATGCTTTTAGTTCCCTTTACGAACCTAGCAATAAAGCCATCACCAGCCCGTGCAGTGGTGGTTCACGAACCATCATTCTATACGTTGAGATTGCCAGCCTCAAATGACTTTGACATCCAATAGCGCGTTTCCCACATTAAACTTCACATGGTAATATATACATATATATATGTTAGTTCACATGTTAGTAATAAAATATGAAATGTAAATCACAACTTACGCCAATCCTGACTCACAGACGTTTTGCTCAGATGAATAAAAGAGACTTGAATCTGCCTCTTACACGCGTCTGGGGTGTCGTTAATTTAAAAAGTTCCCTCTCTGACTTCGTGTGAGGTCCTTCAGTTTCCTCAGTCCCGGTTTCCTTATTTAAAATGTTAGAGATTTCCTGGGCTATATTGTCAGCCCTGATAAATACTCCAATAAAAGGTTCCGGTATTTAAAGAATGAATTCTGAAATCTAATTCTTCACTGTAGCAGTATGGTGTCTTGGCGAGTGAAATAGCTTGAGAAAATATTCAGATTATATTCCCTGCCTTCCCACGCCTCCGTTTGTTATGAGCTATCAAAAACTCCAATCGTATTCAAACAGGCGGGTTATGGGGTAATTTAAAAATATTCCGACATCGGAAAATTTTGAACGTAAGGCAGAGGTCAACTCTCCCATATATGGTAATAAGATGTCCGATGTCCTTGTGTACAAACTTCCAAACACACCGGTAACCGCATATGACCATGTGTTCGAGATGTAGCAATCTTACTTTTATCTAAAGTAATGTTGTCATCCTTGTCTTATCGGTGATTAAGTCGATAGCGCTGGCCGATGTACGTGTTAATCTGCCGCGCCTATAGCCAACAAATATGAGCAGCGCCAAGCTAATGTGATTATTATCATCGACAGGGAGTGTCGAATGATTTGATAAAATCAAATATCTGCTACAGCAGAAAAATAACGAAGAAAGAAAAAAAGAAAGAAAGAAAGAAAGAAAGAAAAGTGCAACAATTGAGAGCAAATAATAAAAATCAGTACCACAAATGTACCGATACTGTCGGAGAGAAACAAAGATCGATAAGGGCGGCCCGTTTTGTCACAACCCCATGCTGTTAAAAAAAAAATTCAACAAACGACATAGAAGAAAATGCTGGAGATGGGCGGGGCACACGCTTGGGAAGTCTGTTGGTGGTATTGCAAAGAGGTCCTTGTTCTGGTATCCCTGGGTGGGGAGGCAAATGAGCACGTTGGGAAAAGAATAGGAGATAGATGTGAGGGGAATCGGGACGACATGGAAAGACCTTGAGCAGATGGCACGGGGCGGGGAGTGTTGGCTTAAGTTTGTTGAAGGCCTTTGCTCCTTCGGGAGCTGAAAGGTGGTTAATGAATCAATGAGATAACAAGACATCCGAGTCCGTAGTAGCACCTCCTGTTACCAAGAAAAGACAACTCTAGTAATCTTGAGCACCTCGTACAATATCCACACCGAGGTATTATGCGCATATAATCCAACCTGCAAGTCTGCAAGGAGAAGCTGGAGACGATAGGGACGGTCATCAGCAGCTCCAAAACAAAAATCATGGTGGTATCACGAGAGGAAAAAGGCACCAGGTTATTCTGGGAGTACAGATCCTAGAGCACGTCAATCACTTTAAATACCTTGGAACTGTTATAGACTGGATCAAAGGCATCAAATAAGAGTTGGCTACCCGAAGAGCAGTAGGTGGGGGGTTCAGGCCATAAATCGAGGATTCCTCAGCAAACGATAAATCATCAAAGAAGACGAAGATATCTGTATACCTCTCCACCTATGTTCCAGTTTTGATTTATGGATGCGAGTCAAGGGCGATGAATACACCCAATAAAAGCCAGCTTCAAACTTCAAAATTGAGATATCTGAGGTAGGTGGTTGAAGTAACAAGAAGAGACATGGTATGCAACCAGACAATATGTGTTGGTCTCTGTGATGAGATCAGTGATACAAACAAATCAAAATCTCATTAATAATTAACTAAAGAGTCAAAAAGTAGAAGAAAAACTAAATAAAGCCCGTGTTTATTGCCCGACATCATCACCGATGCCGCGAGGCTAACCGTATGTTAAAAAGTGTTCGCGCTGGAGGAAATGAAAGCCTATCCCACACCCGCCCGCGTTTTCGTCACTCCGTCTTCGGAAGACTAAATTAATATGAAACAGTTTGCGCAATGCAAATACTTCCTTCATTCATTGGAGCGACAGACGAAATAGACAAAGGGGGGGGGGGGGGGAAGAGGGTAATCGAGTAAGAGAAAAGTTAACTACGGTAGTGTATTGTATCTAGACGCATAATAACCTTGAGTTTGAAAATTTGCACTATGGCGTGAGAAAAGTCACTCCGTGTTACCCCGCAACTTCGTTAGGCTAGATATGCAGTTAGCGACGATTCAAATTAGTATTTAGAGAAAGGGGGGAGTAAGGAAAACGATACAAAAAGTGAAACTGACTTTCTTTATTAACTAAAAAAAAATAGTTAGGAAGGATAGACTTAATATTATTACCTATAAAAATCCTCCATAGTCCTTATAATATATTAGAAGATAGACTTTATTAAAATTGAGATAAAATATAAGAAAACCCAAAATGCAAGGAAAAAGACGAAATTGTTAACGACACTAAAGATTGACATACAACTTATATCAGCTGATAGGTTATAGTCTTCTGACCAATAATATGTTTCAATATCAAAAATCGCTCCAGTAATACCTAAAATATTGTAGAAATACTATATATTCTTGGACAGTGTGACGAACAGACTATCGTTCTTGCTTATTTTATCGGTAACATTGGGGACGCGAATTTGAAAAAAAGAGGCATAGGAGTGTTTTAATCTGATTGGTTGACGTTAGGAGTAAAGGGGGAGGCAGGAAAATGTTAGCCAAAAACTAGACATCTTTTTGCATTGGCATAACTAAGGCAGACTGACCAATGGACTACGAGACTCATAGTATGTTTGGGGTTTTGTTTTTGCTTTTCAAAAATAAATTCAAAATTTGGTAGTCGCCTGATTTCATTGGCCAGCCCAAATAGATGTTTTAGAAAGCTTAGAAGGTTCGTGACCATTTGTATAGAAAATTTTCTGTACCCAAGTACGATGAGAACAGAAGTGTTAATTGTAAACTAAATAAATAAAATTAACAGTCTGAACAACGGCAGAGAAACTGAGGCCATATTCGCCAGTCATCGTCACTTGTGTTATATTTCATTGCATTTGTGGTAAGAATGAATTATTTATTTTTATGCCTTATTAAAACTGCAAAAAGCTAGATACTGCTATTGGGAAAAGTGAAGGACATGCCGGGAGCAAAAAGTATTGAGTCCTCATATTGAACTGTGTTTGAATGTTGTTATTGAGTATTATTATTATTATACCATAATATGTTAGCAAGCCTCTGTGTTGCATGAACACTCATCAACATGCCTAGAGCGTCGATAGTTAGGAAAAGAAAAGAAAATCATACAAAAGGAGATGTGTTTACTCCACGTTATTGTATTGAAGAAAACTATGTAAAATTACAGTGGCGTATCCGCCATATGGACCTGAGGTGTGGTCACAGTAAGATGTGAAGTCATATGAGTTAGGGGCTGGTGCACTTGTATGCACACGAGGCTGATCCCATCATATCATGTATAAATAGTTAATGGGAATCTAAATCAGAGATGAAAGGGCCAGGGAGTCCTTTTTATTGCAGGGTTTTATTTCCTGTTACCAACCAGTGACAGGAAACCTGATGAAAATTTGTGAAGACCAACAGTCTCTAGTGAAAGTATATATTGTCGTCAATTAACCAGAAGGAGCTTCTGTGTGTTGACATATTCTTTGCAGAGCAGTGTTGGACATTTTCCTCTACATAACAAGAAAAAGGTGATGTGCTATTAGCCGGGACATCTGACAGTTCATCTGAATAAAGTGTTTTTCCCCAAAATTAACTTTACAGATAGGGGGCACGATGATCACAACAGCTCCTCCTATAATGACTTTCACTAGTATGTAATAACTAACAGTCTGTGAATACACCTACAAGAACAATATATTATTATTATTCTTATTGGACAAAGAGTCCCATTTTAGTTAACCATTTGGTGTAAAATATATTTTCCTTATTTTCAAAGACCTGTCCAAAAGAGATGGCAGGACAGGCAGATTAAAATTGTACACAAAAAAAAAAAGAATTCATATTCAAAGAAAAACTTAAACCATAGACTTATTACTTTACTATTAGTGTGTTGTAGTATCTTGTTTTGATGTATCATCATTTCATTGCATTCCCTAGACACTAGCCACATCAAACACCACACACTAGAAATAAAATACAGCACCGTGTGAGATCTAGAGAGGTAGCGTTAGGTACCCTGACACTCATCATCATTTTCATCAACTATTAGAATCAGGGTCTTACATAGCTTGACCTCACACGGTAGACACATACACTGCAATTTTTCTTTCTTATAACATCATAACCTCTCCAGCAAATTACACTTGCTACATATATTGGGACGCTCGCCCGGGGATATTTTTAATTTGTATAATATTACTACATAAATTGGGGTCCTGTTCTGGGATTTAGCATTAACATCATTTCTAATTTACCCAGGGAATCCCCATTATAAATATTGCCCAAGATTTGGGACATTGATGAATTGTCAGAGCCTGGAATAATTTAATTAGAGTTGTATTTATTTTAGAAATTGAGTTAGAACATTCTAGAATTGATCAGATGGCGGACTTGGCAAAGTGTCGATATGCTGCTGTGCAGATTGCCAGAGAGATGGGCATGGATGGGCCAGAGTTGGTCCAGTATGTAACCTTAGAGTGTGACAAATATATTGATAGAGAAGATAGGAAGTTAGAAGCAGAAAGAAGATTACAAATTGAAGCAGATAAAGAAATTAAACGGTTACAAATTGAGGCTGATAGGGAGGTTGAAATTAAGAGACTCCAATTTGAAAAGGAGAAGGTGGCTAGGGCAATTGAGGCTGAAGAAAAACGACTGCAAAGGGAAGCAGAAGATAAAAGATTGGCTGCCGAAAGGGAAGCAGAAGATAAACGACAGCAGAAGAAAGCAGAGGATAAAAGATTACAGAGGGAGCACGAGTTACGACTAAGGGAGTTAGAGTTGCAAGGCCATGCTCCTGAAAATGGTCACAGCCCCTCTACCTCTGATGCTACTGCCAGTCAGGGGGCCTCTAACTCAGCTATGGGGTTCCATTTAGATCATTTTGTTGAAAGGGATGATGACATAGAATCATTTTTAAATAGATTCGAGGTACTAGCTACAACTTATGGGTTGGAAAAAGAAAGGTGGAGTTTGAAGGTATCACAGGGTCTTAGGGGAACAGCTTATGAAGTCTTTGCAAAAATGAGCAGGGACGATCAAGACAATTATGACTTGTTAAAGCAGGCTCTGTTGATTAGATACGAGAAAAATGGTGAGTTTTATAGAAAGAGGTTTAGAAATGCCAAGCTTTTGTCTGGGGAGACATACCACCAATTCTCTGCCAGATTGGAAACCTATTTGGAGAAATGGACTGCTCTGGGGAAAACCCAAGATCTTAAAGAGATGATCATGATAGAGCAATTAAGAGAGTCCATGGCTCCAGACCTGAGAAAGTTTCTCATGGAACAAGGTGCAGAGAGTTTGGGTGAGGTACTTAATGTCGCTGAGAGGTATCAGGCGGCCCAGGCAGAAGTAGCTGGCGCAAGAAAGAAACATATAGATAACAATAAGGCCCCACAAAACTCAAATAAATTTGACAATAGAGATCAGGGTAACCGAGGTAAGCCCAACTTTGATAGGCAACGATATGACCATAGAGATAGAAACCCACAGTTCAATGACCGGAAATTCAATAACAGAAAACCTTTCAACCAAGGAAAGATATGGTGTAAATGGTGTAAGAGGGACACTCATGACACCAAAGTTTGTAACAGAAAACCTCCTTCCTTCGCTGCAATGAAAACGGGGAACAATGGATTAAAGGCAAAACCTACGGAACAGCAGGAACCTTATCACCCCCCAGTGTGTGAAGATGTAGTATGTAATGGGGTCACCATAAGGTGCCTTTATGATACTGGATTAGATTTTGATTCTGTTGTGAGTTCTCACCTGGTGCACGCAGATCAATACACCACAGAAACAGTGGAGATCCAAGCTGCAACCAAGGACGTAGCAACCATGACACTTCCCATCGCAAGGATAACTGTGAAAACTCGCTATGTGGAAGGAGTAATCAAAGCAGCAGTGATAAACGAACCCATCTACCCTCTGATATTGGGGTGTCGTTATGTCTTCTTGGGGAATCCCAAGAGACCTGTGTTTATGGCCACATTGCAAACCAGGTCACAGTCGAAGAAGGAAGAAGATGAACCTTTAAATACTCATCTAGAGGAGATGAGGAAGGCACAGGCTGAGGATAGGTCACTGAAGCCGTGTTTTAAGAAACTCCCAAAATGCTATACCCCTCCTAATAAAGGAGAATTTTATATGAAGAATAAACTGATCTATAGGAAAGCTGGAACTGGTTCAAATGGTCACGGACAACTGGTCCTTCCCACTTCATATAGGGAAAAGGTAATGGAGTTAGGAAATGCTATCCCTTTTAGTGGTCACATGGGGATTAGCGCAACAGGACAGCGTATAGCTTGTAATTATTTTTGGCCAGGAATAACGGAAGATATAAAGAGATATGTAAAATCCTGTCCAGAATGTCAAAGTGTAGCTCAAAAGCATTGGATTGCACCTGCAAGTCTAGGGGAGATGCCAATAGTGGGAACCCCTTTTGAAAGAGTTGCAGTGGATATTGTGGGGCCTCTCACACGTACCAAGAGGAGGAACAGTTATATCCTTACTCTGGTGGACACTTGCTCTATGTGGGGAGAGGCGGTAGCCCTGTCATCGATCGACTCGAAACATGTGGCAGAGGCATTACTCACCATATTCACTAGGTTAGGTTTCCATCACCAAATCTTGACTGATAATGGATCACAGTTCAAGGGGAGACTAACTGATGAAGTTTTCAGGATCTTTCAAGCACAGCACTTCCATTGTAGTCCGCACCACCCCCAAGGGAACGGCCAGGTAGAGAGGTTTAATGGGACTCTCATTTCGATCCTGAGGAACTTGGCACATGAAAAACCGGATACGTGGGACCAATATTTGCCCGCTGCGTTGTTTGCGTACCGGGAAGTTCCACATAATTCGACCGGGATGGCACCCGCAACCCTATTATTTGGGAGGCCAATAAAAGGTCCATTGGAAGCCTTATTGAGGACGTGGACCGATGAGAAGGCAGAAGAGACTGTTACCTCATCATATCAATATGTGAACGAGCTGACCACTCGTCTTAAAACTGGCTGGAAAATTGCAAATGATAACTTAAGACAAGCCAGGAAGAAACATGCTGCATATTACAATAAGAAAGCGAAGGATAGGGAGCTTGCTGTAGGGGAGAAGGTGCTCCTTCTACTACCCGGTAGCAGCAATAAACTTCAAATCGGATGGCAAGGTCCATATACAGTTTTGGAAAAGGTATCCAGAACAAACTACAAGATAGACAAGAAGGGAAAGGAAAAAGTCTATCACGTGAACCTCCTAAAGAAATACCAAGAAAGAAGTAATTTGGAAGGAACACACTTAATGACCTTGGCCATAGCAACCGAAATGAAAAATGATCCTCTCACCTCTTTTGAATATCCACTGAAACCCAGTGAAACGTTTGCACAGGTGAAAATCAGTAATCACCTGACAAAAGGACAGAGGGAGAAGATTCAAAAGGTTCTGGAGAAACATACAGACGTGTTAACGGATAAGCCGGGGCACACAAATTTGTTGGAATATGATATGAAACTACTAGACCCAACACCCATCTGTATGAGGGCCTATTCTATCCCATTCGCAAAAGAAAAAGCTTTGAAAGAGGAGATAGATTATTTGTTACAAGAAGGGATTATTTCTCACAGTGAATCTCCTTATAGCTCTAGTGTGGTTTTGTTGAGAAAACCATCTGGGGAACATAGACTGTGCATAGATTACAGGAAACTGAATGCTGTCACAGAAAGTCAGGTGGATCCATTACCTGATACTAACCAACTGTTTGCCAGACTGAATAAGGCAAAATATTTTTCCAAGGTAGATCTCAGTAAAGGGTATTACCAGATCCCAGTGAAGCCTGAGATTCGACCTTATCTGGCGTTTAGCACATCGGAAGGGCATTATGAATTCAACATGTTACCGTTTGGGTTGAAAAATGCGCCGAGTGTGTTTTCCAGAATGATGCGAAAACTGTTGGAACCGCTGAAAAATCCATGCATTTCTAATTTCATGGATGACATTCTTATCGCGACGGAAACATTTGAGGACCATGTTAACTCTTTGAACATGCTGTTTGATAGACTCAGAGAGGCAAACTTGACTGCTAGACAAAACGAAATGTTGTATAGGATGTAAGAAACTAGAAGTCTTGGGACATACTGTACATCAGGGTAGCATGACCCCTGACCCCAAGAATCTAGAGAAATTGCAGAGAGCACCCAGACCACAGACCAAGAAAGATGTGCGATCTTTTGTGTCACTTTGTGGCTTTTATCAAAAATATATTAAAAACTTTAATTCTGTGTGTGCGCCTCTGACAGATTTGACTCGTAAAGGAAAACCTGATAAGATTGAATGGTCGGCACAGTGCGAATTGGCTTATAATGAATTAAAAGAAAAACTCACTAGCAGGCCGATTTTGAAATTACCTGATTTGACTCAGGAATTCGTGGTAAGAACGGACGCTAGTAATGTGGGCTTGGGGGCCACTTTGTTACAGAGGTCCTCTTCACCAAATGGGGAATTAAACCCAGTCACTTATGCCAGTCGCAAGTTAAACAGAGCTGAACAAAACTACTCTACAATTGAAAAAGAATGTCTTGCATTAGTCTGGGCGATTAAGAAGTTCCAGATCTATTTATATGGTAGAACTTTTGTGGTCCAATCAGATCATCAGCCGTTAGTATTCTTGGCACAGGCAAAACATGGGAATACCCGTTTGCTAAGGTGGTCTTTACTCATTCAACCATATTCGTTCACCATTGAATACATTCCGGGTTCGCAAAATGTTGGGGCAGACTTTTTAAGTAGACACCCTCCAGAAGAAACCCAGAATAATCATATAGAGTAGTTGAGTTAGTTGATCTAATGTGTATCACAGATTTTAAACTAGCACGTGGGTGCATGTTCTTAACAGGGGGGATGTGTGATGAGATCAGTGATACAAATAAATCAAAATCTCATTAATAATTAACTAAAGAGTCAAAAAGTAGAAGAAAAACTAAATAAAGCCCGTGTTTATTACCCGACATCATCACCGATGCCGCGAGGCTAACCGTATGTTAAAAAGTGTTCGCGCTGGAGGAAATGAAAGCCTATCCCACACCCGCCCGCGTTTTTGTCACTCCGTCTTGGGAAGACTAAATTAACATGAAACAGTTTGCGCAATGCAAATACTTCCTTCATTCATTGGAGCGACAGACGAAATAGACAATGGGGGGGGGGCGGGGGGGGGGGGGGTAATCGAGTGAGAGAAAATTTAACTACGGTAGTGTATTGTATCTAGACGCATAATAACCTTGAGTTTGAAAATTTGCACTATGGCGTGAGAAAAGTCACTCCGTGTTACCCCGCCACTTCGTTAGGCTAGACATGCAGTTAGCGACGATTCAAATTAGTATTGAGAGAAAGGGGGAGTAAGGAAAACGATACCAAAAGTGAAACTGACTTTCCTTATAAACTAAAAAAGATAGTTTGGAAGGATAGAATTAATATTATTACCTATAAAAATCCTCCATAGTCCTTATAATATATTAGAAGATAGACTTTATTAATATTGTGATAAAATATAAGAAAACCCAAAATGCAAGGAAAAAGACGAAATTGTTAACGACACTAAAGACTGACATAAAACTTATATCAGCTGATAGGTTATAGTCTTCTGACCAATAATATGTTTCAATATAAAAAATCGCTCCAGTAATACCTAAAATATTGTAGAAATACTATACATTCTTGGACAGTGTGACGAACAGACTATCGTTCTTGCTTATTTTATCGGTAACATTGGGGACGTGAATTTGAAAAAAAGAGGCATAGTAGTGTTTTAATCTGATTGGTTGACGTTAGGAGTAAAGGGGGAGGCAGGAAAATGTTAGCCAAAAACTAGACATCTTTTTGCATTGGCATAACTAAGGCAGACTGACCAATGGACTACGAGACTCATAGTATGTTTGGGGTTTTGTTTTTGCTTTTCAAAAATAAATTCAAAATTTGGTAGTCGCCTGATTTCATTGGCCAGCCCAAATAGATATTAGCAAAAGCTTAGAAGGCTCGTGGCTATTTGTATAGAAAATTTTCTGTATCCAAGTACGATGAGAACAGAAGTGTTAATTGTAAACTAAATAAATAAAATTAACAGTCTGAACAACGGCAGAGAAACTGAGGCCATATTCGCCAGTCATCGTCACTTGTGTTATATTTCATTGAATTTGTGGTAAGAATGAATTATTTATTTTTATGTCTTATTAAAACTGCAAAAAGCTAGATACTGCTATTGGGAAAAGTGAAGGACATGCCGGGAGCAAAAAGTATTGAGTCCTCATATTGAACTGTGTTTGAATGTTGTTATTGATTATTATTATTATACCATAATATGTTAGCAAGCCTCTGTGTTGCATGAACACTCATCAACATGCCTAGATCGTCGATAGTTAGGAAAAGAAAAGAAAATCATACAAAAGGAGATGTGTTTACTCCACGTTATTGTATTGAAGAAAACTATGTAAAATTACAGTGGCGTATCCGCCATATGGACCTGAGGTGTGGTCACAGTAAGATGTGAAGTCATATGAGTTAGGGGCTGGTGCACTTGTATGCACACGAGGCTGACCCCATCATATCATGTATAAATAGTTAATGGGAATCTAAATCAGAGATGAAAAGGCCAGGGTGTCCTTTTTATTGCAGGGTTTTATTTCCTGTTACCAACCGGTGACAGGAAACCTGATGAAAATTTGTGAAGACCAACAGTCTCTAGTGAAAGTATATATTGTCGTCAATTAACCAGAAGGAGCTTCTGTGTGTTGACATATTCTCTGCAGAGCAGTGTTGGACATTTTCCTCTACATAACAAGAAAAAGGTGATGTGCTATTAGCCGGGACATCTGACAGTTCATCTGAATAAAGTGTTTTTCCCCAAAATTAACTTTACAGATAGGGGGCATGATGATCACAACAGCTCCTCCTATAATGACTTTCACTAGTATGTAATAACTAACAGTCTGTGAATACACCTACAGGAACAATATATTATTATTATTCTTATTGGACAAAGAGTCCCATTTTAGTTAACCATTTGGTGTAAAATATATTTTCCTCATTTTCAAAGACCTGTCCAAAAGAGATGGCAGGACAGGCAGATTAAAATTGTACACACACAAAAAAATTCATATTCAAAGAAAAACTTAAACCACAGACTTATTACTTTACTATTAGTGTGTTGTAGTATCTTGTTTTGATGTATCATCATTTCATTGCATTCCCTAGACACTAGCCACATCAAACACCACACACTAGAAATAAAATACAGCACCGTGTGAGATCTAGAGAGGTAGCGTTAGGTACCCTGACACTCATCATCATTTTCATCAACTATTAGAATCAGGGTCTTACATAGCTTGACCTCACACGGTAGACACATACACTGCAATCTTTCTTTCTTATAACATCATAACCTCTCCAGCAAATTACACTTGCTACAGTCTCAACACCCGGCTTCTGCAGACTCGAGTGGAACAGTCCCAATTACGATAGTTTGGTCATGTCTGCAGAATAGGAGAATATTGGCTACCGCGACAAATACGGTAAACCAAGAGCCATGGATCCATACCTCCAGGACGACCCAGAGTTCGATGTGAGGACAACATTAGACATCTCTGAAAACAGGCCAGGAAGAAGACAGCCGATAGGATAATATGGCATTCCCTCAGGCAAACCTCTATACCCCAAGGTAGAAGCGGAATGACTAAGTAAAGTATTATGCACATTAAAGCATTTTTTTCCAGCGTTGTAGCGTCAAGAACTGTGAAATGTAAACTTCATCAAAAAATTATTTCACATTCTTGGTGATGGATGTAGTCATTCCCCCGAGTTCAAAGGGATTGGAAGGCGACGCTTGAATTAGGAACGTGGGAATGTGAAGGAGTAGCAGCGATAGAAGTGGTGGAAGAGAGAGAATGAACATGACGAAGGCTACACGTAGTATCATATCGGTTTGAGTGTATTTACGGGCTCTTGTTACTTATCACTATTAAAACATGAACAGATTTTTTTTTTTAAACTTCTCGTCGCCTTCTTCTTCTTCTTTGATCCTTAGCCACCGACTGTCAAGGCAGTCAGTGGTCATCACGCCTGGTGGCGTCTTGCACGGCAGCAACAAACTGACTCCACTTTGCTCGGTCGGCGGCCATCCTTCGAGCAGTGCTCCAGCTCTGGTTCATTCTTTGCATCTCGGCCTCTACAGTTCTCCGCCAAGTTGTTTTTGGTCGGCCTCTCTTTCGCTTTCCTTCAAGGGTCCATAGCTTCACTGTTCTTTTGATGGCATCGGGGTCTCTTCTGAGGACTCCCGTTGCCATAGTACTGCTTTATTCCATCTCCATTGTAGGCAAAAATTGACCTGAGATCATAAATCGACGTCATATAATTTAATCTATCATCCTACACTATATCGTACGGTTAATAGTTTGGATCTTCATACACAAAGTGTTATTTTAATGTGATGTATTCTTATCTTCAACTAAAGCAAAAACCCTAAAACTATGAATGCGGTTTTCTCAAAACAAACTGAAGTGAATAATGAATAAGGCAGCACTAAAGGCGATATTCTGGTGAAGATGGCCTTCTCTATACCCTAAGAACGAGCCGTTACTAATGGTAACTAATTACTGCTTTCTTGTTCTCCACCCTTTCTTTTCCAACCTCCCGGCAACTAGCAGAATGTGACTGCTGAAAATTCATCAACCTTAAGCAGGCTCTTGATGATATGACCCTGCGGAACTGCTCATTTACATTAAAAGTGGGCTTCGCGCATGTAATGTATTATGTAATATGACTTTTTATGTTAAGCTGCTTGTTTACATTCAAGCAGGGCTTAGCCGTATAATGTATTATATTCTCACAATTACTGTGTGCTCAGGCCAGTTCCAGCAGACGGGGGCATTAATTGCCTCTTGCCTTGCACAATTGGAAAACAATTGTATAATGACAGGGTTCCCAGCCTGGGATACGTGTACCCACTGGGGGTACGTGGAATATTTAGTAAATAACTATATTATCCTTTTGAAATATTCCAGAAAAAAAAAATCCTGTTATAACAATTTATTTCTGTGAATTCTCAGTCTCTGCAGACCCAAGTAGAACAGTCTCAGCTACGATGATTTGGCCATGTCTGCAAAATGGGAGAAGATCGGCTACCACGACAAGTATGGGAAACTAAGAGCCAGGGATCCAGACCTCCAGGACGACCCAGAGTCTGCTGGGAGGACTTCTTCTTCTTCTTCGTTCGTCCTGAAAAGGACGGTGGTTGCGTTGTGTCTGTTTATGCTAAAGCTGTGATATCTGCACCTTTCGGTCGACACATCCGACTTCTGCACGGCATTTTTTAGGACCGGGTTTGCCTTCCCATTTCGATCCACACTCGCTCAGCCAGACTGCACAGCTGCAGACTGTTTCCAGGACCATCACGTGGAGGTGGAGTGCGGTCTTGACCAGCTCTGGTTCGCTGGTCCTGACGCAGGCAGTCAAGCTATGAGTCGCTGACTGCGGTCTCTATTGCTGCGTCTTGAGGTCCCGCTGGGAGGACAACTTTAGACACTCTCTGAAGGACCGAGGACTAGAATGGAACCCGACCAGGAGGAAGACAGCCGCTAGGATAAGTATGGCGCTCTCTCTTCCAAACCTCTACACCTCACGGTAGAAGAAGAACGACTAAGTAAGTAAGAATTATCAGTCCCATTCTCAGACTAATCTAGGCAAGAAACAAACGGGAGGCTAAACATGATATGCTGGTATCTCTTAAAAAAACTATACCAATAATAAAACGTTAGTGAAACATTAACATAAAATCTTGACACCATTGCTATATTAATGTAACAGTGAAAGAAAATCTTTATAATTTTTTGGCCAAATACCATCACTAACCAAGATCTGCTTACTCGTAGCAAGCAAGAGGACATGCACATCAGCATAGCTGGCAGACGCTGGAGCTGGGTTGGCCATGTCCTCAGAAGAGACCCCGATGCCATCACAAGAACAGCTATGCTTTGGACCCCTGAAGGAAAACGAAAGAGAGGCCGACCAAAAACAACCTGGCGGAGGAATGTGGAGGCTGAGATGCAAAGAATGAACCAGAGTTGGGGCACTGTACGAAGGATGGCCACCGACCGAGCAAAGTGGAATCAATTTGTTGTTGCCCTACAAGACGCCACTAGGCGTGATGGCCACTGACTGCTTTGACGGTCGGCGGCTAAGGATCAAAGAAGAAGACCATCTTCAACCAGGAACTGCTTACATGGCGCAGTCAAAAAGGCATGCACACCATCATTGCAGGCAGACGCAGGAACTGTGTTGGTAAATAAATATTACACACACAAAAAGGTATGTTTTCAAGCACTCGTGAATAATAAAGAAGTAGAAAACTAGACAACAGAAAAACAACAGACGCGAGTGGCTTACCGGGGAATCGAACCTAGGACCTCCCGTGCGGCACCCCCCGCCTAGCTATGGAAGCGAATCGTCCTCAGAAGGGACCCTGACACCATCACCAGAACTTCTATGCTTTGGACCCCAGAAGGACGGCGAAAGAGAGGCAGACCAAAGACAACCTGGTGGAGACAGTGGAGGCTGAGATGAATAGCATGAACCAGAGTTGGGGCACGGCGCGAAGGATGGCCACCGACCGAGAAAAATGGGGACAGTTTGTTGCTGCCCTACAAGACGCCACTAGGCGTGATGGCCACTGACTGCTTTGTGAATACTGGGTGACCACTCTGGTGTGACTTCCTTCATGTCGCAATTAATTATTATTTAGTAACGAGTAAGTCACTCCTCAAAATGGTGGAAACACTTATGTTCATACTTACCCGAACTGCTTAATAAAAATGGGGGAAATTCCAGAACTACTGTCACCAAAAAGCAACTGAGGCAGGAATATTTCTAAACAAAATAACATTGTAGATTCGGCTTCATGAAGTATTTTGTGAACAAAATATACGTTGTTACAAAACAACATTATATTAAGGACAGGGGCAACAAATATAGGGACAATTTATGAAATGGCAAAAACTGCGATAAAAGCCACATTTAAGTCCATGGGTAATGGGCTGTAAATTTCTTAATGGAGAATTCGTAAATTTCTATTCTTAAAAACAGAGTCTTGACAAAAAAACACCGGCTTGAACGTGCCGCTGTGGTAAAATGCACCGTTTTAACCCTCCAGCTCAAATTATAATGATAATACTGTATTTGAATTTTGCTCCAATACGCCAAGATATATTCTCTACACATCCCGCCACCATTGCCCTACCCTGCTCATATTTCTCAAAAGTCCAATTCTAGTGACGTAAAGTTACCGTTTATAACCCGCTACTATAAAAATTTGAAAATTGTCAAGGACGATAAAATCTAATGCAAAATATGGGACACTCCTTGAATTTTTTTTAACTAACGTATTCTAAGAATCTATTATTAGTTACAACATGCGACAGTTGTCGTTAGACGTCGCATTTTCAAAAAACGCCAGCGAGCTGCTTGCGATTTGAAACTATTAACACCACGCGATGGTACCCACCCCATTAAAAAAGGCTTTTCCGTTACTCCGTACTAATTTTTAAATATAACATGAAACCGTTTTGGCAGTCGGCCAACACGTGTTTCGTTAAAAAAAAGACAAAAGATAGAGAGAGAGAAGAGGGGGGTTAGTATGGAAAAAGGCTAAACCCACTTGGGTATTTTCAAACTGAAACTAACGAACCAAATAAGTGCAGGGGAGCGAATGGGGCTAAAGAAAGACAAAAACGTCGAAAATGTATTGCATTCTATGGAAGATGAATAAAAAGGAAAGGATAGAATGGAATTAAAGACGATAATGTTGTTTATTCAATACTATACTTTTCTCTATTAAAAACGTATCTGGACTTAGAATAAAAGTAGTTTATTCAGAATAAATAAAGAGAAAAGTACCAAGATGAAAACTTAGATAAAGACGTAGATGAAAATATACTGACTAGATAAAGGACATTAGTCTGATTAATAATCACTTTTCATCTTTTAAATCGCTTCAAAAGTGACTGAGTTATGGCATAAAATAAAAAAATTGACAACAGATATACGGACACACTGATATCCCAGCTCAATTTAAAAGTAACATTTTTCTAGTCACGTTCAAGTCAAATTGGCTTGCCTCATTTTGATAGGCACTCTTAGTGAGGAAAGGAGGAGGTAACTTTGAAGTTTTGCCAGCCTAAAGCGACACATAGTCTAAACAGTAATGTTAGAATCAGACAGGCGAACTTATTGATAAACGTACAAAAATGTTTGGGATTTTCAAAAAGAGTAAAATCGGTGTAGTTTAAACTGATTGGCTAATGTTAGTATAGACATAGAGGGAATAAAACTAGCGCTTCTGCTATGCAGGGTGCCTGATACCGTCCGATTGTTACTGTAATACTCATTCGATACTTCACAAGAGTTTCTTGGGGCACACTGGTACAACTCTCACATGTGATGTCTGTCTCTTCTATACTAACGCCACTCAGGCTAAATATAGAGATACGTTGCTAAAGGGTTCTGTATTACAGGCCACGCCCACACAGGGCTATTCCTAAATATGTTACTACTGTCACGTCTGGAATATTGAGTGCGTGTGTTGGTTTAGTCGTTTACACCACAGGTACGTACACAAGAGTCATGGATGGTTGTAAACGACTGGTGACATTTAATACTGGTTTATTCACGTCACAACACATTGATATAAAATGCACATAGTCAGGATACAGTTCACAGCACAACACGAGATATATCTTAACACTATAAGGACTGCACACTCGGCAGTTACAATGATATCAGCGCTATAAAGTATCATCAATAACTCAGCGCTATCTCTTCTTCAACAACTATCCTCTCACAGGAAACAATGGCCTTTATATAATTCATCAACGCTACAAAGTATCATCAATAACAATCCTCTCACAGGAGATGATGGCCTTTATATAAATCATCAATAACTATCCTCTGACAGGAAACAATGGCCTTTATATAATTCATCAGCGCTATAAAGTATCATCAATAACAATCCTCTCACAGGAAACAATGGCCTTTATATAATTCATCAGCGCTACAAAGTATTATCAATAACAATCCTCTCACAGGAAACAATGGCATTTATATAATTCATCAGCGCTACAAAGTATCATCAATAACATTCCTCTCACAGGAAACAATGGCCTTTAAGGACTGCACACTGCAGTTATCAAAATGGCCTACACAACATCTTCATCTACTATCCTTTCACAGGAAATAATGGCCGTTAAGGACTGCACACTGCAGTTATCAAAATGGCCTACACAACATCTTCGACTACTATCCTCTCACAGGAAATAATGGCCTTTAAACATTTTCACAATAATCCACACTGCAGTTTTATACTACGATGTACCCACAGCGAAAAATCAGTCGACATTTTAACTTCAGCACTGCGCAGGCCTATCACTTCCCAAAAACACAGTCTTGACCAACCCGGTCAAACGCCCAGAACACTCTCTTCGAATCACACACTCGACCCGCTCAACACAGTCACGAGACTTCCTCACTGTCAACACAACTCAGTCAATCAATCATCTGCGGGCTAGCCGCGAGCTATTCTCACCACGCTCAAAACAATACAGAATAAATATATATCTCACTACTTGAGATAATCAGCGTTTTTCCACGCTATCTGTAATCTATCTCTCGAAACTACCACGAGATATTTTCAAAACAATTCAATAGCCAACAAGCAAACAAGTGCCCCCAACTCAAAATCTAACTTGTCTACTAACATTCTTAGGTTTACTTCCCTTACACCAATTCTGTTCTTAACATCTTACCTCACCCCCGGAGAAAAAAAAATGATTCCATCATTTTTTATTTTTTTTTTGACAATTACATCCCCCCAAAAAAAGTTAAGAGGACAATGAATCTCTAACATATGCGTATAGGAATTACCTTAAGTTAAGTCAAAAAAAAAAAATCTACAAAAATATAAGCATTAAGTGAAATGTAAAAATGAAGTATCCAATGTAATCAGTTAAGCATACTAAAAAATAATGCATTACAAAACCGAGTTAAGTGAATACAGAACAATTAAATAGGAAACAACCGATAGTAAAAGAAAAGACAAGATCAAGCAAAAGAAAAATGATCCGTAATAAAAATAACTATGAAATCAGAATAAGAGGAAAAAACAATAATATCACATTCAAACAATTTCTTATATGTAAAATAACTACAAATATCACAAGTAGTTACACTATATTAAGTTATACCATTAACCTAACAATACAAAGAGCGAAAGAAGAAGTATACAAGAAGAATGAAGTGAAACGTAAATAAAGCACGGAATGTAAACACAATATGAAACCATACTGAAAAGACAATAGAAAAGAAGGAATGGAATGAAGAATAATCAACAAAGACAGATGGAAAGCAAAAGGTATGAATATAGAGAAAGTTGGTAAAAATATATACCAATAACTATTTAGATCAAACAAAGTATTTTATAATACGTACAAACATGATCGAAAAGCACAAAACAAAATAACAAAGTATACCTATACTAATACCACAAAAAATAGTTTATAACTAAACAAAACATAATCAGTAATTTAAACAAGTTATAAAAGTTATACATAACTAACAATAAATTATCGACACCACACAAAAAAACCCAAAAAAAAAATTACAATGTCCGGAAAAAACTTTTTTTCCAAAAAATACAATACAAAAATATTTCGTAACGCTAAGTTACATAAAAATAGTATTTTAATTTAATTAATTCAAATCTATAATTAACAAAATAACAAAGAAACTAGATTTAACAAAATGAGAGATGTATAACAATTCCTATATCTAAGCAAACACTAATCAACACGTGTAAGTTTTTTTCAAAAATACGTCACAGAGAAACACATAGGAAAACACACTATTACCAACATACAAGTTTGCAAATATATGAAAACAACGTAATGTATGTTAATCAAATGATTAAATCAGATCTCAAGATTCCTCAATCAAATAACAATATCAGCAAACGCTGTTAATTTTCTCTATACAGTTCAATTTAAACTTTTAAATATTTCCGGCTGACAATCACGTTCAGCTTAGCTATAGTGTTATTTAGTTATAAATTTATATCTATCTCCACCTGATATACTAAAAGTAACTATTGTAACATTACAACTAATGAGTATGTGCATAGGGCTGGCAAACTCATCACGTACAAAACTATCCTAACTATCACATCTGTAAAGCAAAACAAAAAAAACTGCAAGTTCTACACCAGAGTATAAAAGTCAATGATTATATGGTGTAAATAGGCATAGGTTTGTAACCAGTAAGGTTAAATATAAACCTGCTCATTGCATTCATCAATAGTAAACGACACGTCACTACCATCTAACACACTACACATTATCCAAAACACAATAGTATAAAAATAGCATCGAAATGAACTAATGCATAATTAAAACAGTCATACATATCAAGAAAAATTATTGACATCAAATGATGCATAAAGATGATGATCATAATATTACAGAGAAATTACATAATATTTCAAATATAACAACCTATAATGATCTATACAATAGAATACAATAACATCTACTGTCCTAACAAACAAAAATCAAACGCAAAAAATCTCCATAGGTCTTGCCGACATCTCATAAACACTAGGGGTAACAGTTGGCGTCAGGCCAACAAAAGTAATCCGACTGTAATAGACAGTTCTGATAAATTGGTAAAAGTGACCAAAACTATTAGTACCCATCGTACTCAGCTCAGTCAGTATGATGTACCTATTAAGCACATTGACACAGGGAAAAATAAAAGCAATTTTGCTAAGAGAGATAATCGTGATTGTGGACATTACCAAACGCGTCCATATGATAATAGTTCTTCTTCAAAGAACTGGAGGCAATTTAATGGTCCTCAACATTTTGGTCCTCGTGACTATAAGAACTTTCATAAAGGTTATCAACATTGTAATAATTGTTCTCCAGGACAACAAAAACTATCAAATAGATATTTTGTTCAGGAGAGAAATAACAATCATAACTATGTTAACTGGAGTTCAAATAAGAGCAATGGGCTCAACAGAGATAAGAATTTTGATAGATCTCGTTGTGATGGTAGATCTCAACATGATTCCACTTAACTTTTATGTCTTGGACTTCCTGATACGTCTAACTCTACAACAGTTCTTTTCTTTATCAAAATATGTACACATTTGTAATATATGATATAGTGATTGTATCACCACTTAGCAGTTCATTAATGTATATTCACCGCTGGTCCTTTGATGATTTTTCTTCTTTGTTAATCATGAACTTATGTTAACTAATATGAAATTATTGAATGAAATTTTAGTATGCATTGTGACATTGCCAGTATTGTAGTATACGTTGGTGGCACCTCCCTGGAAATAGTTATACTTAGAGAAATACTTTCTCTGAGATGATGAGATATATTCTCACCTGTGGATCTATACGTCGACTTCGCCTAAATTTGGCGTTATATTTATGACTGATATTTCTCATCTGCGCATTATTCGTGCGTTGTGAGCCTATTGTATGTTGCTCTTAGATGTATTTCAAAAAAAAAGTGTCATTTTTTTCCCGGGGGGTTTGGTAGTCTGTTACGCACAGATTCTTTCGTAGGCAAGATATATATATAGAAAAATATCTACCTGTCTGGTGGAACACTTCATTTGATAGTCAAAGGTACATAACTCTTGATTAAGTTGATGTTACATTTTATTATGTTTGTTACCTTCTCTTGGGTCTTAACCTGGTGGATGAATATTAGATTTACGTCGGGTGGTTTCCTTGTTTGGACAGAACAGATCGCTCTTTCTTGGAATGTTTATAACCTGAGTTGATGTTTATTCCCTGACCATTTAAGGCGATTTGGTCTTGTATCTTTGTTGGGTTGTGTCCAACATCGGCCCATCTTGAGTTGAACTCTGGGGGTCATGCGCTTCTGCGCATGTGTCGAATTTAGGTCGTTGAGAGAGACTTCTGTGATGATGGAATCCTGAGTTGCTGTGCGGACAGAGAGGTCCGAAGTTTTGTCTCTGTGGTTAATTCTTGGGAATGAGATATTCTCTCTGTATGACTATCATGTCAGTGATTCTCCCAAATGTTCATTCTTTACGCCAAGGGATGGCGTGTGCTATTTGCTAGTGTGATTTTTCTAGGACAATAAGGTAAAAAAAAACATTTACTGAACTTTTTCCTATGCCTAGATGTGCAGACGTGCTATCGTCTGCCCATATGAGTGATTGACTATGTTAAGACGACATTTTTCCTAGCAGCACTATGTGTTTGATGTACGTAGCACCAATTATAGGATATTCAGAGTCCAATATATTTATATCATGAACAGCGCCCTTTACTTGTGCTCCATTATACATCTTCGCTGGTGAGTGAAGCTCATCGAAGATAGGACTATTTTGGATCCCACCTTTGTCTAGCGGAATATTGATCAGAGAACATGGATGCCTTACCTTACTATCTGATTATGATACAGAGACCTGTCTACTATTAAAATCCACTACTGGTGGTTTAAGATTGTCGTCATATAAGCCTGCTAATTGCAGCCGGTAATTCTTCAACAGAAGAGGTTCTGTCAGGGAACCATTGTTTATGTATATCTATATTTGGAAGCATTAACTGACGCGATCAGTCAGTTAGGCCTGAGATTAAATGCAACTAGAACCCTGAGTGACTGTCTACTAACGTTCTGTTGTATCCACATTCAATACGAATGCATATTTGATGTCGTAGACCATTTTCAAGCATGAAATGTTTTGCCAAACTGTTCAAGTGACTGTATCTGTGATGTTAGAGTGCGTCCATTATTAAATGTATAAAACGTCATCAGTAGTCTACACTTTATTGACTTCCAGCTATGATTGAGTGAGTGACCTGTCAACTTAACAGAACGGTACACCCATTCGCGTAAATTACATCTACACTCTCACTCTATGTCAACACTGTCCCTTGTCAGCGCCTCAACACTTGACGAACAAGGTGACCTAAATACCAAACACTGTGTCGGAACAAGTTGACCATTCTACTGTGTGCCCAGCTCTAACAGTGGCATACAAGTAACATTGGGATTGACACACAACACCACAATACATTCATTCTACATCAAGAGAACATTCATCTATGTGTCCAGTATAGCCTTATCCATGTGGAGGCTAAAAACAGCCCTTATCAATGTGGTGTCCAAGATAGTATTTATCAATGCCACTTGAAAAATTTCTCCTACAAGCAAGGTTAAAAGCAGAGCAATTAATGACCAAATTGCCTTTGCGTCTGAAGCAGCAGCTATCTATAGTTGACCCATTGATAGCCTTTAACAAATTGTGTGATTATTTCATTGATTGCGGTAAGATGAATAACCTTTTTAAATACATTATTAGATGTAGAGGCCAACCCAGATAGGGCGCCATAACATTGTGTGTGTACGACATATGCCTTTGTGGAAGATTGCGACATACTAGGAGCACAGGCATGTCTAAGCAGACTTAGGAAGCAAATCAAAATAAATTTGAGTTGAATAATATCATACATTATTTTGACCGTAAGACCAGAAAGTCACTGGTAGGCCTATTGTTATATTAAATTTGGAGAAAAAGAAAAGATTGTATTCCAGCTGAAGATGAAGATGATGTATATTGACAGGGGCGTTGAGACTATGTGGAAAAGAAGATACCCACTGTTTATGAAGAAGTCACAGTAAAATTAAAGACTGTAGCTAATTTGGTTAGTACTTTTATCTGATCACAATACTTGTTTAATGATGTTAAATTGGTAGTGGTGGAGATAATTAACTAGAGACTCAGGGAGGCCTGTTCCTCTTGTTTCGGGGTTACATCACCCAGTATCAAGTTGGTCAGAAGCCAGAGCTGCAGAATTTGAGGCAACCTACCGGTTGTTTCTATATTGAAGCCTAAAAGTATTAGCAGTATCCAGTATACACAGTAGTAAAGCAGTGTGAAGTTTTCTCGAGCAAGTCATCCAGTGTCTACAAGAATTCACAGATAAGCAAAAATCTTGCGGGCATATATGCAAACTCAAATGTATTTAATCTCCACCCTATTCAGAAACAGTTTGTGAGATGATGCAAAAACCAGTTTTTCCCAACATTGACTCTTCATAGAACAGTATTTTCCAACAGGGAATAAAAGTTTATAAACCTTAAAATATTAAGATATATTGGACAGATGTCCTCATGTGTATTTAATATGGTATAAAACAATATTTTCACTTTTAAGTTTTAAACATTCCTGTCCTAAAAAAATTGAGGGACAGGAAATTAAAATTGTACATATATATCATAACTTTAAAACCAGTCTTTTTTATTCGATTTTAGTGAGTTAAAATGGTATTGTTTAACGCATTTATCACTACATTTTTCATTACCCTAGACACCAAGCCATATAAATAACATCACAAACAATAGATACCCATAATAAATCGCAGAGATAGATCGTAGGGTGGTAGCAGTCAGGTACCCTGAGAACATCTTCATCAACTATTAGACTCAGGGACTTGCATAGCTGGACCTCACTCTGTAGACACATACAGACTACTTTCTTTAACATCAAAACCCACCACAGCCGCTTCCCTTCCATGTACATGTATATCGATCTAAAGCTCGTATTTTTACCTTTTCGCTTTGAAACTGGCGCTCTTCCATAAAAGCCTTCACAAAGCAATCATATGCTTTTGTAGCGGTAGTTTTTGTAGCAATTAGTTTTACTCGATGATGTTGCCAGCCCCTTGGCAAACCTCATATTAGTCGCCTTGTACGACATGCCTGATGGAGCAGCGGTTCTATTCTTTGTCTAACAAGAGACCTCGATAACTACACGGGGAATAGCGGTACAAAATTGATTATGACCACTATGTCAGGCTTTCGTTTGTTTCAAAAACTAAAACGTGGTCCTTTTTAAAACAATGGTAAAATAGTAAATATTTAATGTACATGGCTGCAGCCACTTTCGTCCGCTTCACAGCGCATGTTTGGGGAAATTCCAAACTCACAACGAAGACCTAAGCTGCGGTATGTAATGCCTGCGTATGCATGGAGGCATATGTGGAGTCATCCTTATATGACCACCAGCTATGTGTCACAGAGAGTATATTGATCGTAAATTGCCTATATCTTCTTCTTTTTCTTTCACCCGTATCCTCTATTTATTATCACTCTTTTATCCTTTTTGTGTTTTTCGCATTCGTTCGTTTGCGACTATATACATTACTATTTTCCCATTCTAACGTTTACCTGTTTCTTTTCTCAAAACTGAGAACGCAGTTATGACGTAACGTGTCAGCCCCTACACGAGACGCAGAGTGTTAGAAGGCATTCCGTCAGACAGGGGAGCAGACAGCTGTCTACAGTTTCCCCTGGGACAGTGTTTCTTCGGCTAAGTTTCTGGGCCTGAAGTGTGAGAATTCATTCCGTCAGACATGATGAGGAGACATTTGTCTGGTAGTTTGCATCTGACATGTAGTTTCCAAGGTAGATTCTCAGTGTCAGGTGATATGACACTCACGCTCCAGGGCCAGTTTTGGCGTAAGGTGCGAGAAAGCAAAGTGTCAGTTATGGTTCTCAGGATGAGTTTCTCGGGGAGGTGTGAAAAACTGCTTCTGCACTGGAGACGGGTTGTCTGAGATTCGCAACTGACACGCGCCCTCTCGGTCAGTAGGTGGCAGTTACGGCATGCGTTTAGGTGTTAAACGTAAGGTGTTAAGAGAAGGGGAGGCTATTGCGTAGTTTATGGAAATAGCGTACCTCTTTGTCTGGTGTTTCATATATACTGGAGGGAGTTAGATTTCATTTTCACTCAGTAACTTCGCAGTCAAGACTAGAACAAGCCTTCGTTCGATTCCTAAGAATCTCTGTTAATAGAGATGGCATTTAGTTTGGTCGAAGTGTTTAAGTTCCTAGTAGTTCTGTGTTGAGGTAAATATTATATATATTATATTCTAGTATTTTATTTCACTAGTTAGATTTGGTGCGGAGCGCTTAATTTATATAGTCTGTATTGTTTTATAGTGACGAGTTACAGTGGAAAACAGAAATTATATTTCTAGCTTAAACTCAGTCGGCTATTAAGGAATTTAATGTTACTGCTAAAATAATCAGACGAGAATAAATTTTTCTAACTAACTTATAATGCAAGATGCTTCATGAGTGGTGACGGAACACGTAGGTATTCCTAATTCATGATGATTGATTTTATGTATATAACGTATTTCACAGGAAAGTTTAAATGATAAGTCAAGCGGTACGCTTGCAATTTAAAAATGTAAGTTATAATCCGAGTACGTAGCATGTATAAGTATTTTATTTGTGGTTTTTCTTCCCTATGCAGTGAAAACTGGGGTTAACCCAAATTTTGCCGGCGTTTAGTACAGAGACATACCTGTGAGAAACATAAACAGTTTTATCTTTAAACCACGGGAATTTACAAGTTAACACCTGTCTGACAGTGCGTGTGTCTTCATAAATAGACAGAGTACAACTCTCACTAACGGGTTTTATTAAAGACTAACTGTTTTATACTGGGCCTTTGAGCCAGATCAGATTTTCTGCACAAACTCTATGTACAAATTTAGCCGTGGTGGCAAGTAACATATTCACGTCAGTAACATTCCGACGGAGTTTCGACTAGTGGTGTGGTGACCAAATATAGTCCTTTCCTGAAAGTAGACACCGATCTGACATTCCTCAATTCTAGAAACCTAAGCTATTGACACTGTGCTCGTTGTTAATGTTTCGTGCCTGGAGAATTTTAATGTGACCTCAGCAGACATCCGAAAAATAAGAACACCCAAGGAGTCGTTCCCGGAAGCAGAATTCATCCTGTTTTTTTGGAACTGGGGATTTCTTGATCAAAGACTGCCCTTGACGAGTCTGTAGGTGAATGTCCTAAAAACTGTATTACCAGAAGTGGCTATCTAAGCTGTGAGTATGAACATGTGCACGTGTGCTCGGCTGAATGAATAAAGTGAATGCAGAACGGAGTGATTTTTTTATTTTTGTAATTGGGCACCCATTTTGCTATCTTAACTTTCTGTATGCAAGTATTGCTAATCATATTTCCCTTAAAATAGAGCAGAGATATCAAGTCTGTCCATATCTTAAGAAGGGGAAATATTAGGCCTAATCCTATGTATCCTTGTTTCCTTGGGGCTATCACTTTCTTCCAACAGGACTGTGGGCATACCTCGAGGGATAAAATCTAACTGTGGGTCTATCATTTCTTGTAGTTGAAAAAAAAAAAAACGCACACCCACACAAATAGTAATACGTCTTACAAGGAGAAGGACAAGAAAAACCTAAGGTGCGGCCACAAGGCCTTCGTCAGGGACAGACAAACAAGAGACAGGAGGGAAAGAAAATGAGAATTAATTAGAGAACATGAAACTATAAAAATAAGAGAAAAAAAACGCCCTTAATATTAAGTCCAGTCACATGTGAAGCAAGATGGCTGCCACTAAACCGGAAAGAGGAAGTTGATAGTACATGAAAAATAAGAAATAATGAAAACAAGGACTGGAAAAGAGTGAGAAAAAAGAAAAAAGTAATCAATAAATAATAAATAAAATAAAAATATAAATAAAATATAAATAAATAAATAATAATAATAAATAAATTTAAAACAAATAAATTAATAAATAAAAATAAAAAATAAATAAAGAAAGAAATAAAATAAAAAATAATAAAGGAAAAAAATAATTAATAAAAAAATTTTAATAAAATAAAATAAATAAACAAATTTAACAAAAAAAAGTAATAATAATAAGTAAATAAATAAATAAATAAAATTATTAAATTTAAAAAAATGGTAATTAACAAAAAAAAAAGGGGGTGATCGCATCAAAGTAGAAAGTCATAATACAACTGGGACTCGATAGAGAAAGGCGTCTCAGACAAAAGAATGTTTGGGTATTCAAACCGTGTGGTTTGAGGCAACCCATAAGATGGATGAGGCGTTGTTCCTGGCGAAACCGACTGTTGGCGTCCGAAGAACAGTATCTGATGGCTGTCACCTGGATGTCAGTGGCACCGTGGTGGTCAGGGCCATTGAAGTGGATGGCCACAGGAATGTTTGCATATAATAGCATAAATGACGTTGCGTGACTCACATGTGAAGCCATGGGTGATGGTGAACTTGGCATTAGGGAACGAGACTTCTTGTAGCAATTCCTTGATTTTTTATGACTATGTGTATATGCTTTGATGTAATTTCTATGTGTTGTGAAGAAATTTTAGATGATAATTAAAATTTCTCTTGAAATTAATCAGCGTGTTGGTCAGCTCGTTCTAGAATATTTATATAATCATTTGTTATAGTTTTCCCACGACTGTACGTCCAACTGTCATCATATATGTGCGTGCACGTGAGTGGTTAGATATATATATATATATATATATATATATATATATATATATATATATATATATATATATATATATATATATATGTGTGTGTGTGTGTGTGTGTGTGTGTGTGTTTAGACTGTCTGACTCCTCGAAAACTGTCGTAGAAGATAGGTGAGAGAGAGAAGATTTCTCGATCTCAGAGACAGCCTCTTAATCACATTCTACCACCTCACTCGTGGAAATCTATTGCTATTACTACTTCTCACTGTGACTATCACTTATTCTAATCTATTCAGCAGGGACCAACCCAAGTCTTAATTCCCCTATCAAAAATCTACGACACTATGCACAATGCTACAATATGCATATGTGGAAGTGAACCTCTGTCTGTGAGGCTAATTACATCCTCATTGACTCTTGAAATTTTCCACACACTTCCAGGGATTCCCGCTTTGGTGAAACTTGTTGAGAACCCAGCATTGCACACTCAACTTGGAGAAGTCACGAGAGCCCCGGACGTGATTCTTTGGCTTTGACTTGGTTGACTGCATGCAGGAGGATCTCACTATGGACCCAGTGATAGGCAGGGGGAGCTGAGAAGTGGCTCTGTGCAGGACGTGACAATTCCTTAGGAGAGCCCAGAACCACAGTACAGTATTTTAGCTCTGCATAGTCGGAGAGCCCGCTTGGATGGCGGGGAATGCACAGTATGCTATCCGCTCCTACTCCTAGCTTGGGACCAGATGTGATGATCCTTTAAATGCCATCCAAGCTGGAGCAACTGAAGCTCGTGACTTCAACTCAACACGTTTCGGATTGGCAGAAACGCCACAGGAAAAGCCTAGATCTACAGTGTAGATAATAACAAGGACTCGTCAAACTGGTATTGGCTGCAAAAGAGCAAGAAGCTCAGCAGCCTTAGTTAAACAACAACATAACGCCTGCGTCACAGCACATTTCTATATGGCAGCGAGGCATGGACAACCTTTGCTAAGCAAGAAAGAAGACTCAATACCTACCATCTTCGGTGTCTACGCCACAACCTCGGTATTTCGTGGAAGTACAAAGTGACAAAAAACTTGCAGGCCATCAAAGCATGAATCCACTGCTTAGATAGCGCAAACTAGGCTGGTTTGGCTATGTCCGCCACGTGGAAGATGATCGCATCCCGAAAGATATCTTCTACGGACTGGCAGATGGCAAATGAACAATTCAGCGACGGCAGCTGAGGTTCAAAGATGTGTACAAAAGAGACATGAGAGCACTGAACATAAATCCAGCAACCTGGCAGGATGAAGCTGCCGATCTCACCAAGTGGCGATGCTCCCTACAGCGCCATCTGAGAATGGGCGAAAAGAAGCTCTCACGGCAAGCAGAAGACAGGAGAAAATGTCGAAAGGAACACCAGGGAAAAATAGCAGATGAAGACTGTCACGTCAGGGGCGCAATCTCATAGTCAGTTATGACTGAAGGCGCTATTATTATTAGTAGTATTATTATTATACTGGACACGGCTGAAGTAATGCAAATGAGGGCGCGAGCAGAGGTTATGCCATTGCTTAATTATTGCCTATTGAGAGTTTTGTTGTTTGTATATGTAAGTGATCATCTTTCTCCAAATGCTCGCCATGCGTGCTTTTTATAAGTTATCTCCTTAACCTTGTTTCTTGTTTTAATTATTCAATACTTCTGCCACTCTCCTTCTCTGTTACTCATTTTGTAAATGTTGATAAAGTGTTGAACTCCTTTCTTCCTACAGCGCAACAAATAAAAGCTAGCTGTAGCTTTCAATCTTTTAGAAAACTGGCAACATTCATCGGTGACAGCGACATCGGATATTTTCATTTACTGTGTCGTATAATAATTATTCATTTTTGTGTCATTGCAGTTTAACGATCACATTTCGGCATCTTTCAGGACAACCTGGCCACTTTCGGAACCAAACTTTATGTACACGTATACAAAAATTGATATTCTGGCGCTCTCTCTTCCAAACCTCTACACCTCACGGTAGAAGGGGAACGACTAAGTAAGTAAATATACAAAAATTACATGAGCGTTCGACTGGCTAGGCGGTTAGATTTCCTGTCGCGGCGAAATTTCCTGGATCAAAACCTGGTTTCGTCACGATCCAGTCTACCCAGCTGTAAATTGTTACCTGATTCTGCTCTTGAGTTAGGGCAAGCTAAAGCAGCCAAAAATAGGGAACTGGTGACACAACACCTCATAAAAAAGCTGGTCGTAGTATGGTGACATCTCTAACATTTCACTCCCCTACTGCAGTATCTGGGTTGGCCATGTCCTCAGAAGAGACCCCGATGCCATCACAAGAACAACTATGCTATGGACCCCTGAAGGAAAACGTAAGAGAGGCCGACCAAAAAGAACTTGGCGGAGGACTGTGGAGGCTGAGATGCAAAGAATGAACCAAAGTTGGGGCACTGTACGAAGGATGGCCACCGACCGAGCAAAGTGGAATCAATTTGTTGTTGCCCTACAAGACGCCACTAGGCGTGATGGCCACTGACTGCTTTGACGGTCGGCGGCTAAGGATCAAAGAAGAAGAAGAAGACTGCAGTATCTGATAAGGGACTCCCTTTGGCATTACTTTTGTTATATAAGAATAACTTTTATTACACCCGATTAGGATCGTAATTGGAGGCATCACAACCGGCACTAAAAATAAACAAGGCACTGAGACAAAGAAATAACACAGAAATATTGTAGTTATAAAATGTAAAACAAAAAAACTCATGACCTATAATTTAGTATTGTCTTTCCGAACACGTAAACGGTATTACAAATTAAATTGATACTTACTTTGAGTAAACTGTCACAGAAAACATAAGGTCTCCATTCAGTTCTGGTGATAAAATTTTTCTCACCAGTAATCACGCGCACCTAGCACACAACAACACAATTCCGTGCGTGCAAGATAACAGGATTCTGTCGGTGGCGCGGGGCAAGGAAAGGGAGAATGTTTGAGGGAGTGTTCATTGCGCCAGTGTTTCTCAGTCTTACAGGAATACTCCCCCGGTTCTGATAATGCTGCACCCGCTGATCCCGTCAGCCAAAGTGATGTCACTAAAGTATTTTTCTCTTGACTTTTGATGCGCCTGGAGGAGCAATGGGCCGCAGTTACAATGGACCCCCCCCCCACCCACCCAACAAGAAGCATGTCATTCATTTATATTTCTTCGTTCTCCTTATGGAGCTTGGAGCCACCACTTCCAGGAAGCAGCATCAAGCAGTCGCATACTCTTACAGCGAACATTTCTAAGGCAATTTGTTGTATATGATGAGTCTGCCAGTCCCAGGCACAACCTCTCATTAGTCGCCTTGTACGACATGCCTGAGGGTGTAGTAATCCTATTTTTTATTTCTCTCTCCGCCCCTTCCCCCCCCCCCACCCCCCCGGAGCTACATGAAAGCTGTGCAAAAAAAATTCGTAACATTTTGCAGTGCCTGTGATGTTTTCTGTAGCATGTTTTTATACTTCATTACTCGTAGATTGCTAGTATGGGACCAAAGACGCAGTAACAGTGATAAATGCTGTCAACGACCCACAGCTTGACTGCTTGCGTCATGGTCAGCGAACCAGAGCTGACCAAGACCCTACTCCACCTCCAAGTGGTGGTCCTGGAAACAGGCTGCATCACTGCAGTGTGGCTGAGAGAGTAGGGATCGAAGATGGAAGGCTAACCCGGTCCCATAAATGCCATGCTGAAACCGGATGTGTCGGGTCGAAAGGCGCAAATATCGCCGCTTTGCTGTAAACGGTGACACAACGTAACAAACGTCCTTTTCAGCACGAACGCAGAAGAAGATTGCTAGTATTTTGCACAAGAAATGTTTGGTAAGGAACGAGCACTCCAGTAGTTAAGTGTTTAGCGGGCTGGCTTTTCGAGGCAAAAGGACATGGTTCGAAACTGGGTCGCGTCACGCTCCAGTCTACCCAGGTGTAAAAGATGGATACCTGAATCCCTCAAGAGCAGAAGGCAAAGACTGCGACGAAGGGAACTGGTCAACCTCGTCCCGCCACCCCCCCCCCCCCCCCCCATTTTTTTAAAGCTAAGATCTAATATAATTGAGGTCTCTAACATGTCACTCTCCTAAGGCAGTTTTGACTATGGGACTACCATCAGTAGAGAGCTGTGGTTTCGTTTCACTGTCCCGCACTTCACCATCGGATCCACATAGGTAAATAGTAAAGGTAATCATATAGCAGAAATTATCGTAGGGGATTTAAATGTTCGAGACTTCATCATGCCAGGTTTCGATCCCAGAAGCGGGTAAGTGTGCCTTGAGAGGAAAACGCTCTACCTACTCTGTCAATCAGACGCTCACTAAAATTATTTTCTAAATATAATACCGGTGAAGGCAGACCCATAGCAGATACTGCCAGAGGGGAGTGAAGTGTTATAGACTTCACTATACTAGGTCCAGCATCCAGAGGTCGGGGGGGGGGGGGATGTGACCAGTTCTTTTCCTCGCTGCCTTTTTCTTCCCTAACTTAAGAGCAAAGTCAGGTACTCATTAATAGCTGGGTAGACTGAAGTGTGAAGATACCGTGAATCGATGCCGGCACTTTTGTCGCGAGAGGCCAGAGTATAATATAGCTGGCATAAAACAAATAACGAACGTAGATATGCAACACGGAGAAGAACAGAACTAACAAAAAATATTCTAAAATACTGATTCGCGTTTGGAATCTAGAGAATATTCGACAGTAACTATTTTATATAGACTTAATGAACGTGTTTTTAATGTCAAAAAGTTCAAATTACAGTAAACCATTTCAATACGTAATTGCGGAATGATGACAGAAACATGCAATTACTAGAGTGTTAACTGGCCAAATCTTCTTCTTCTTCTTCTTCGTTCACCCTCAGATGTCAACTTGAATAAGTTCAAAGAAAGCAGTGGTCAGCCTGAGGCTGTTGATATCTCCGTAGATTTTCTCCAGGAATGGTACTGGTGATGGCCATATGCGTCTTCTCTGTTCCTCATATGTTGGGCACCTTTGAAGCAGGTGTTCGGCAGTCATTTTACCAGTGCCACAGTCACACTCATCCGTAGTTCCTATCTTTAATTTGTTGAACAGATGGTATCTCAATCTGTTATGACCAGTGCGAAGTCTGAAGATTACCACTTGTTCACTTCTGCTGAGCTGGTAATACGGATCATTTTTTGTGTGGCCTGGATGCTCTTCTTCCCACTTGTGCCTGTATCTGCGCTTGATAAAACTCTTGGACTCCTCATAGGTTATATTTGTGTCCAGCTGAGGAAGTTTTCCCCCTTCCTTTGCCAATCTGTCAGCCTCTTCATTTCCAGGGATGTTGCAGTGAGAAGGGATCCACTGTATCACAACTCTTTTGTATTGCTGACATAGTCTGTGAAGTGTTACTCTTAGGTCATCCAGTTCAGCATTTATTTGACTTTTCAGTGTTGTAATCACTGACAGCGCATCTGAGAAGATAACTACTGGCCTCTCTGAGCTTTTTTCTGTCATTAGAATTTCTGATGCAGTTTTTATGGCCTCTGCCTCTGCTCTGAAGTTAGTTGAAAATTTCCCTGTCGCGACTGCTATCTTTTTTTTGTGTGCCATTGCTTAAGCTCAGGAAGACTCCTCCACCCCCATCTTCTGTTGCATTAGTTGCTGATCCATCTGTGTACGCATGGATCCAGGTGTTGCTTGGGTAATGTTTCTCTATATATTTTGTGGTTAGGACTCTCCTTTCTGTTTCAGTTTGACTGTTCTTTCTCTCAATACCAGGAACATTTTCTATCATTTCAGGGAAGCACTGTTGTTTCCAAATTGGTAGCTTGTGTGCAGCACATATTGGCGTAGCTGTTGATATTGCATTTATGGGGTCTGCTCTCATCTTTGTTTTGACTGTCTCTACAAAGTTGCTTCGCTTCAGTCTTCCCCTTCCAAGTCCATTTATCCTCTGGTGCATTGGGTGATCTATCAGCCTCCTGAATTTCTCGGCTTGTTACTGGGCTCTGCTATCTCTTCTATCCTCCATAGGCTGGAGGTGAGTAATCTTTTCCAACTCTTTTATTGGTGTTGATTTCATGCCCCCAGTTATGATTCTCATTGCTTGGTTTTGGGTTCTGTTTATTTTGTCAAAGTTCGACTTAGCGGCTGTTGACCATGCTGCAATGCCATATTCTAAGACTGGTCTCACTCGCCCAGTATATAGATTCTTTAGTACTCTCTCGTCTGCTTCCCAAACCGTGCCAGCAAGTTTTTTCATGATTGCCATTCTCTGCCTTGCTCTTGTCCTGTTTTTCTCAATCTGGGTTTTCCAAGTCAAGCGGCGATCAAAGGTAATGCCTAGGTAGTTTGGGTTTTCATCCAGATGTAGATTTTTCCCATTTAGCACCAATTTGGAGATCTGTGGTTTGTTAGAGAGAGAAAACACTGTGAATGATGTTTTCTCCTCATTTATCTTTACTAGCCATGCCTTGGCCCACTCCTCCAGTGATGTTAGGGCTTGCTGCATCCGAATGCTTGCCGTAGAGATATATTCCTCTGATATCCACAGGGCTAAGTCGTCTGCAAAGGAGGCATTGTGGGTTCTTCTTGGAATATTCTCTGATATGTCATTTATATATGTGAGGAACAATGTGGGTGACAGGACTCCCCCTTGGGGAACACCCTGCTCCAATACCATCTTCCTACTGGTCTGTCCTTGTAGTTGGACTCTGGCCGTTCTATTTTCAAGATAGTGGCTGATCCATTTGAACATTCTCCCACACACTTCACTTCTTTGCAGCTTGACTTTCAGTCCATCTTTCCACACTTTGTCAAATGCTTTTTCTAGGTCCACCCAAACCACCAGTGTGTGCTTTTTTTCTTGGAAAGCATCCGCAATTTTCTGAGTTATATAAATGATCTGGTCTTCAGTGGATCTGTGTTTTCTGAATCCTGCTTGCTGTGGGGCTAAGAGATGTTTTTCCTCTAGATGCCACATAAGTCGAGTATTTATTATGCGCTCCATCAATTTTCCAACACAACTAAGTAGACTGATAGGTCTGTAGCCATTTGGTTCTGTCTGAACTTTGTCTTTCTTAGGTATTGGAATCAGTATGGCATCTTTCCATGCCTGTGGTACTATTCCTCTTTTCCAGCTGCAGTTTAAGATGACCAGAAGCTTCTTTTTTGCCTTTGTTCCTAGGCCTGTTAGCATTTCATTGGTTATCCCATCTTTTCCGGGTGACTTCTTTTTCTTTAGCGCCCTCATTGCCTCTTCTATTTCTTGCATCGTTAACTTTGCCATCATGTGTTCTTCTGGTGCAAGCTTTTTGTTATCATGATTCCTTTGTTCATCAATGATGGCCTTTCTTCTGTCTATAGGGACATCAATGTGATTTGCACCAGCATAGTGTTCCATGAGTGCATTTGCAGCTTTTTTTTCCCGAGAGCATATTTTCACCTTGTTTGATTGTGATGTGATTTTTGTAAGGTTCTTCGTTGTTCAAAGCTCTAACTAGTTTCCACAGTTTGTTCCCTTCTTTATCTAGGTTAAGATTTTCTGTTGTTTGCTTCCAGCAGTCTCTTGTTGTTTGGTTTAGTGTTCTTCTGTACTTTGCAGTGGTTGCTTTGAGCAAGATGTTTGCCTCAGTTGTTTGTTCTGTTTCTGCCGTGTCTCTGGCTTGTGCTACCTCATCTTCAAGTTTTTGCAGATCTTCATTCCAGTATGGTTTATAGTTTTTTCTTGCCCCTCTCGGAATAGTCTCAATAGCGGCTTGAAGTATTGCTCTATTAAAGCTTTCAACCATATTTTTCATGCTGTTGTTTCGTGTGTTGATGGTTTCGCAAAGGCTGTCAGTCAGCACTGCAAAACTGTCCCAGTCAGCTCTTTTGTAATTCCATCGGGGCAAAGGTTTCACTTCATGGGGAACATACTCCATATTAACCACTAGCTTTATTGGTCTGTGGTCGCTGCCTGCTAGCTGGCCAAGTACCTGTCGGTCAATTTTGTGAAATATGTCCCCTGTGGCAAAAGCTATTTCTGGAGTGGAAGTGGCGTGCCATCTTCTAGAGTAGAAACTGGGTTTATCATCTGGCCTGTTGATAAGGTGAAGATTTGTGTCTATCTCCCAGTCCTCCACTTCCTCTCCTCTACTGTCTGTATCCAGATATCCCCATCTTTCCGAGTGGCTGTTGAAGTCTCCGACCACAATGCAGTTTGAGCTCTTTATTTCCATACTTTCAAGTGACAGGTCTTTGCTCGGCGGGCCATACAAATTGTAGATACGCATGTTCGTGTCCTTTATTTTAATGTCAACCCCTACAATTTCCAATTGGTCGTTGAAGTTCACAGATACCTCGCTACTTGGTATTGAGTTTCGGGTAAGTAATAGCACACCTCCTTTGTGTCCTTCTCGATCGAGTCGGAAAGCCTGGTATCCTCTTATTGAGAATCTGTGGTTGCTGTTGAGATGCGTTTCTTGGATGCAAGCCACATCTATTTGATCCTCATAAAGGCGGTTTTTTAGGGGGACTTTTTTGTTCAGAACTCCTTCTGCATTCCACTGCAGAATGTTGAGTGTTCTTGGTGTTTGGTCAATAGCTTTTGCCCTTTCCCTCTGTACCTTGACTCCACAATTCAGGGGAAGGTGACCACCAGTAGTATTGGTTGGACCCCTTCGAGGTGGGGGGTCCGGCACTCTCGCCGCCTGGCGGGACTCCACGGGACGAGCACCACAACGCTTAAATTGTATTCGTGACATCTTCATTAGGCGAAGTACGTTGCACTGTTTCGTTGAGCATGTAGCCCAGTGCATCCGATTTCAACAAGCGTTTCTGTAGGGTTGCGTTCCTTAGCCCTTGACTGTCCCCAGCCTACCTGCAAGGCAGCAGGTGGTTTTGAAATCAGAGTTTTCCTTCTCCTAGACGAACTGCCTTCCAAGGCTTACGAGCTTCATCTACCCGGGATTTTAACCCATGCCTGGGGTTTGGGTTGATGCTGGCCAGAGTATGGTCCACTCGCCGGTGGGCACTGCGCCTACACTGTATGGGGTCCCAAACTACTCCCGATAGACGACAAACAGTGAAGAATGAGGCAAGAAAGCATTTAACCCATGAAGTGGGGGTGGATTGATGCAGACCAGAGCATGTACCACTCGCCGGTGGGTTCTGCATCTACACCTATAGGGTTCCACCCACTCCTCAGCCCATTTAGTCTGGCCCCTCACCCAGGACCTGTCCGGCTTGGGTGACCCTGCCAGGAGTAAAACTCCCGCCGGCATAGCTCCCGGGATCATTGGGGCGCTCAAGTTCTCCAACCACGGCAAGGTAGGCTTACATGTGGAGAGAACTGGCCAAATAAAGTCAATACTTCTAAATAATTACACAACGGAAACGTTCAACTCCAAAATTGATCGAAAACGCCTCATATTCTGAACGAATAATTAACAAAGAACTCATTTGAAGCTCAACTGTATTTAGAACAAACATAGTACTGCTTTACTTTCATTTTACCAGTAGCAGAAATAAAGCCTCTCTAAGCAAAGGGCCGTGCTGTTTCCTTATTTATGGAGATTTACCATTAGGTTTCTTCTTTCCGCAGTTCATGAATGAACGGAACAAACTAGAGTAACACTAAGATCAACATGATAATATCCGGATATAGGGAAGGAAAGTACTGTGCGATGAAAGGGAAAGTCCGAAATAGGAGAAAGCGGAGATAATCGCTAGGAATATAGCATTTTTTGCGGGTAAGAGCAAACAACAAAGTTTGAGAACCCCTGCTCTAAACGATTAGCATTTTCCATGACTATCAATAATTCGCAAGGTCAGATTTATGACAAAATTGTGTCTTCACTTAACTCAGTCAAGATCAGCTTTATTTTGATCTCTCGCACGTAAGAACATTTGACGCCGTGTCTATTATATCGGCAAATCGACACAGCAAAAAAATATTTATAAAGACTTTTTTTTAAATTCTGATCAATAAAAGGCGCTTTACACCTTGGAAGCTGATACAGATGTAAACAAACAAGCCAATAAATAATCACTTATTTATGCATATCAGCTATCGTGACAAGTATGGGAAACTAAGAGCCAGGGATCCAGGACGACCCATAATCCACTGGGAGGACACCATTAGGGACTTTCTGAAGGACCGAGGACTAGAATGGAACCAGGCCAGAAGGAAGACAGCTGAAAGGATAGTATGGCGCACCATCCTGCAAACTTCTACACCTCACGATAGAAGAGGGATGACTAAGTAAGTAAGTATATTTATACATTAAAACCAGAAGCGCCCTCCCCCCTCCCCCGTAACCTAGGGGGTCTTCAAGTAGGCAAGCAAAGAATAGAACTAGACTTACTTGTCTCTTAGGAATGTGGTCGATCCCCAGATGAGGTGGGATTTTTTAGACCACAAACCGCTCCGGGGTCGACCCAGCCTCATGAATTGGGTACCAGAGCAACTCTGGGAAGGTTAAGGCGGCCGGCGTGATGTTGACCACATCACCCCTAGTGTGCCGATGGTCAAGAACATACGGGTCTAACAACCTATTTCCAATATGGGTCTAACACCATATTTCCAATATGGGTCTAACACCATATTTCCAATATGGATCTAACACCATATTTCCAATATGGGTCTAACACCATATTTCCTATATGGGTCTAACACCATATTTCCAATATGCCTTAATTGTCGTGTAACGGGAACCCCCTATTTTAAAATGTTATTTCAAATGTTGCGCCTCCCCCCTCCCTTGCGTGGGTTAAACGCGGATCTGCCTTGCCTGAAGTCTCGTAAAATTCGGAGTCGGGACATTTTTTACCGACTCCGGCTCCACTAAAAAAATGACCGACTCCACGACTCCAGCTCCACAGCCCCTGGCAGTGACAGAGCTGCCCCGTATGTCAGTACGCAATACGACCGTGTTCACACTTGTACAGACCATATTTCATTAGTATTTTGCTAAATAGAAATTTGTGTTAAGATGTTAGGCCTACTGGTATACAGTGCCGTCTTATGGCATAGGCACACTGGGCAGTGCCCAAGGGCCCCACGACTCTAGAGGCCTCATGCTGGGATGATGCCATATTGTTCATAAGACATCTCTTGGCATAGTGGATAATTACTCGATCTCTCGCTGGAAAGACCTGGGATTCAAATCAAACATGACGTGAGTAAGTTGACGAAATTTTTGTAGAAAGTATCATTAAATTATAAATCTATAGGTTTAATTTTATTGACCGTTTACATTTTTATTCCCATGGGTGGGTAGGGTTGGTAGGGGCCCAGTGCATTGCTTTGCCCAGGGCCTACAATGCTGTTAAGACAGCCCTGCTGGGATATGGTTTTAAAAAAATCAAGTAGGGAATTTAAAAACAAAAATCAAGTAATGAATTTTAAAAAAAAACAAAAAACTGAAGTGTTTTCTACATACACTACTGACTTACATTAGAGTAGATATCATTTGTAGGGAGACGGAACCGCACAAAACATAGTAGGCTAATAAGTTGGCCAAAATCAACAGATCCACAGAAAAAAAAAAACATTCTCTACTCAAAAAGTGCATTGACAATTTTTATTAGACTATTATATTTACAACTTACTGATAACGCGTAGGTAACGTGAGCTGTAGATTATAATAATATTTATGCAAGGGTTCTGTGAGACGTGAAGATTATTTAAAGGGCTCCTCCATGGTAAAAAGGTTCAGAAAGGCTGACATACAGTATTGCATGGTTGGTTATGAGGTCAGCGCCCTTACGAGACCTCGCACCACTTTTAACAATCCATAGAGCTGGCTGTGCATCTGATTATGCCATTGATTGCTTTACGCCCTTTTCTGAATTGCGCGACTATAATTTTTGGATCAAGTCTTATTCGATCTCCGATGGGTCTCTTAAATAATATATAAAACGAGAGGAGTAATGAGCAATCTTGTGTTACTGATCTCTCTAAATGTTTTCGTTCGATCATGGATGTAGTTTTCATTGCTGTTTGCTTTTTTTTTTTTTTTTTAGATACGATTTTGCCTCTTTTTGGCGAGGCGCCCCAGTTCAACCCAAACACAGTTTTGTTTGTTATACTGAGGTGCATGTCAAAATATAAAAGACCTTGTGGTCCGGTTAAAACTGTAACGCTCGAGTTAGCAGTTTATTTTAAGGTTTCTTATCAATCAGTCATTAATCAAAATAGTTTAGCTCCCCAAGGAGAATAGGCCTTCAACAAACACATGCCAAGTCCTCCTGTCACGTGCCATCAGTTCAAGTTCTTTCCATGTTTTCCTCATCATTTTTACTTCTCCGTGTGTTTCTTTGTCTATCTTTGCCTCTCTTACAGTGGGGGTTCCAGAACAAGGACTGCTTTGTATTGATATCCACAGGTTTCCTCAATATGTATCCTATCCATCGCCATCTTCTTCTTCTCGTCTCTAGTTCTACTGACAAAGTATAGAAAAACCATAGAAGGACACGATCCACCCTTTTGTCACTCAACTGTGAGTGGCCGAAGGATCACCCAAACCAGATCTCAATGGAACGACTTTTCAGAGTAATGTTGAATTGGTAACATAAGCAAATCATGCGAAGCATTAGTTGAAAGACATGAGCTCACGTTTTGACACCATGTTTCAGTTAATAATGTATTTATGAAGTCTTTTATGTTTGATTCCACCTTGATATGTTAGCACTGAAAAATTGTAATACAATTAAAAGAAAATTAACGTACATGTTTTTGGCTCTGCAAAAAGGGATTTTAAATGCTTCCTTAAGAGTTATTTCCCTTCTAAAATATTCATGAAAATAGTTATTTGTCTTCAATTAATGTTCCATCGCCTAGTTTTCTGTATTAAAATTAATAAAAATGTTAATTTTAAACTGCGTTATAAGTACATTTGTTCAATTGTTTTGTTAACGAGGAAAACATTTTATTTGAAAATAGCCTATTACAATTTAATGCTAACGTTTAATATTTATGTGTATTCAAGACAACTCCGCCTTTGCCGGTCCCAAGCCCGGCTTAAAAAGGAGGAGGGCGGCCTGCATGGAGGCCTTAAGGAGGCAGCCCCTCCACCATGCAAAGGCACAACAGGCCAATCACGTTTTTGTCTTAAAACCTGATTATGCGAAACGTAAGAGAGAAAACCGGACTGATTCTGAAGGCGACGAACTGGAACGGACTACGGACTACGACTTATGGAACTTGGAACACAAGAAGTATAAATGGGAAGGAAGAAGAGCTGGTGGAAGAGATGAGGAAAGCAAAACTAGAAATCCTGGCTATAACGGAAACAAAGAAAAAAGGACAAGGAGTCATGGATCTCGATGGCAACACGCTGCTCTACAGTGGTGTACCCACATCTGAAAGAGCTAAAAGGGGCGTGGGTTGCATTGTGGCCCAAAATCAAAAAGATAGTATCAAGGGATGGAACTTTGTCTCGGAGCGCATTATGGTCGTAAAACTAAAAGAAGGAGAAACCATAGTCAACCTGGTCATAGTGTATGGGCCAAATGAGGATGAGAGAGCAGAGGTCAAGGAGGAATTCTTCGGGCTGTTTCAAAGGACAGTGGATGACTGCCTAGATGAAGTTATCATGCTCGGAGATTTTAATGCCAGAGTTGGAAATGACCATGCTAGATGGGGTGGAGTTATCGGAAGATACGGAGAAGATACTCTCAATGACAATGGAAAACGACTCCTTAGATTCTGCAGTGAGCAGAATCTGATCATTACAAACACAAAGTTTCCCCATAAGCGCATACATGCATACACTAGATGTGAACCAACAAAGAATGAGAAGTCAGTGATCGACTATGCCATTGTTCGGAGAAGCTCATTCAAATATGTCCGAGATGCTAGAGTCTGGAGGGGGCCAGAGATTGGAAGTGATCACTATCTGCTAACAATCAAAAGAACAACTGAAAGAGTTGCTCAGCCTAGGAACTGCCCAACATCACGCACGAAACCAAGTAAACGAGCGGGAGAAATGAGCATTAGGACCTACAAGCTGAGAGAGCCAAAAATTAAGACCAGATATCAGGGGCTTATTGCTGCAGCGGTGAGCAACACAGAAGAACGACCTGATGACTTGGAAACCCTCTGGATTAAATTCAAGGACATCATAAAGACAGCTGCTGCAGAAGCATGCGGTGAAGTCCAACTTGGGAACAAGAGAAAGAGGACACCTTGGTGGACAGAGGAAGTCAAAGAGAAAATAAGAGACAAGAAAATGGCGTGGAAACAATACTTAGGAGCTAAAAACACAACAGGACAAATGGAAAAATATAGAGAATATGTGACACTCAGAACAGAAGCAAAGAACAAAGTGCTGGCAGCAAAACAGAAGTCCTGGGAAGAATTTGGAGAAAAGCTAGAAAAGATGCACAAGAAAACCAGAAATTGTTCTATGAGACCCTAAAGAACATGAAGAAGGAACAACAATGCCCTCTAAAATTTATAAAGGACAAGCAAGGCAAATTGCTTACTGCCCCGAAGGAAGTAATGGAAAGATGGAAAGAATATTTCTCAGAACTCCTGGATGGTGAGCATGGTGAAGCATCAGAAATGATAACCACTAGCACAGAAGAGAAAACCAATGGTGATGAATATGACATAAAGATGGAAGAACTGAAGGCAGCACGGGAGAAAATCAAGATGGACAAAGCAGCAGGGCAGGATGCTATAACACCAGAAATGGTTAAGTACATGGGAGCATCAGGCGACCTACTACTCTTAAGGGTTTTACAGGCAGCGTGGTGCAAAAAGACCATACCAAAGGATTGGGAGATTGCCATCATAACACCAATTTTCAAAAAGGGTGACAATCGACAGTGTGGAAACCATAGAGGCATATCCCTTCTCAGTGTCCCTGGTAAAATCTACTCTAGAATCCTAGAGCAGAGACTCCGACGCCTAGCTGAGCCACAATTGGATGAGGTCCAGTGCGGATTCCGAGAAAACCGAAGTACTCAAGACCTAATCTTCACACTCAAACAGCTGAGTGAAAAGGCCCTTGAGTATAAGAGTGAGATCCATCTTTGTTTCATAGATCTGGAAAAGGCCTTTGACAGGGTTCCCTGGAGCAAACTTTGGGACTGTTTGGCAAGGAAGAATATTCCAGCACCTCCGATTCATGCTATACAGAGCTTCTACAAGTCTTGCAGAAATTATGTGAGGACAGCAAACCATAAGTCAGAAGAGTTCAGGACCACCACTTGTGTAAGACAAGGTGATATCCTGTCACCTTACCTTTTCATACTCCTCATGGATGATGTCATCAAGGCATGTAAGGAGAGAACAAGAAAGTATTCAGTGGGGTACTGGAAGATGAGACAGGTCTATATTTCGGAGCTGGCATTTGCTGATGATGTTGCCCTGATTGCTAAATCAGAGGCACATCTCCAATCCAACCTGCAAGTCTGAAAGGAAAGAGCTGGAGAAGAGAGGGATGGTCATAAGCAGCTCTAAAACAAAATCCATGGTGATATCACGAGAAGAAAGAAGACATCAGATTAAGCTGGGAGAACAGGTCCTGGAGCAGGTCGACCACTTTAAATACCTCGGAGCTATTATAGACCGAAAGGGAGGCATCAAAGAAGAGTTGGCTACTCGAAAAGCAGCAACTGGGAGACTTTTTCAGGCCATAAATCGAGGATTCCTCAGCAAGAGAGAGGTTGGTAAGAAAACGAAGATGGCTGTATACCGCTCCACCTATGTCCCAGTCTTGACAAATGGATGCGAGTCATGGGCAATGACTACAACCCACAAAAGCCAGATCAAAACCTCAGAAATGAGGTATCTGAGGAAAGTGGTTGAAGTAACAAGAAGAGACATGGTACTGTCATGAAACGAGTGTGTGTAAACCCACTTCTTAGTTTAATCATTATGTTGGGATACAAATTTGCCCCAGCCAATCAACGCACAGTCGCTGAGCCAGAATAAATTACACGAAGTTACGCCAGGAAAAACTTAAGCCCTGTTTTTCGGATGTCGGTTGCGGCCATCTTGTCACCCAATATGGCGGAAAAAACAGAATAAAATTAGGCTGTACGGAGCATGGTACTAAACCGCATTTAGCCAATCAGCTTGCCACGCCGAGAACCAACCAAAAGCTTTCCTTAAGCAGTAAAGGTTACCTCATTTACCTATATATACGGGAGAGATTTTATTCAAAACACGCACCCACCAACACGAAGCCAGATAAGACGACCGACTGAAGAAGAGGAGCTGTCAACCTTGATTTATTGCTTACCTGCGTGCATTGACCTGGCAGACTGCTTCGCTAGACGAGTCACTGGCCTGTTTAAATCTTAGAGGGTAAATATATATTTACTGTAACTTGTAGGAAAATAGGCCTAAAGCAGATATATAATGTTTGTTTAATATAAATTGTTTCAATATGAACGTATCAGGTTACTGGTTGTATCTTGGATAATCAGGCATATTGATTGTATTTCCTGATAAGATTGATGAAGACGAAGACTAATAGGACTCATACTTCAGTCTATTGTCTCATATAAAACCAACTGAAATATAACCAAAACAGTCCTTGTTAGGACTCAATCTATTGTCTCCTATAACTCAATCTATTGTCTCACATAACTTCAGTCTATTGTCTCAGATAACTCCAACCTGGAATATAACCAAAACAGTCCTTGTTAGGACTCAAACTACAATCTATTGTCTCCTATAACTCCAACCTGTAATATAACCAAAACAGTCCTCGTTTCATATACTCCTATCATCAGAACACAACAATATTGTTAGGATATATGTTACCATCCAGGATAGCTCTTGTCAGAGAGGGCCTGGTATATTATAGGGGGAAGGAAGTGGTTGTATCACACCTAGGTGTACATATTATTGTATGTATTCATGTATTGAATTTCTATTATGGGATGTATTCATGTATTGAATTTATATTCATCATCTCATCTCAACCCATAACCCGTCATGGGTCGTAGGGGTGCCATGGTGGAAGCATCAGCAGACAGGGTCCTCCACTGCTCTCTATTCTCTATATTATTGGATGTATTCATGTATTGAATTTATATTATTGAATGTATCCATGTATTAGTTTATCAGAAAGAATGTTTTGCAAGTAGACACCTGTCTTGTCTCGCTATTGCTAACTCATACTGAGCCATGTTGCCATTCATCCTACATGCAGACACCTGAGACACACGCTCATTTCATAAACACTAGAAATAGGTGGGCTTGATGACAGAAATTAGCCCCTATTTTTACTTGTTACAGGTTTTATTCGTGTCATCAAACCTGAGGTCGTATGTCCAGTCAATCCAGCTGCCTGGAACTTCACAGGAGCACAGAGATTGTACCTGAGATACATCTTTAGTCTCCCTCAGTCTTGGGTGGGCTAACGAAACGATCATCAGCGGGTGTTGTGTGCAAGAAATTACGGACAGTACTTTTGAGAGATGAGTACACATTAGTCCCATTTCCGTCGGCAATTGTGAGCATTTAAGTCTATGAAGAAAACGTGAATTAGCATAGTAAGAGACAAACAGCATAGCTGATAAAGTTTATATATTTAATTAACAGCACAGCTGATACAATTACTATATTTAATTAACAGCACAGCTGATACATTTACTATACTTAATTAACAGCACAGCTGATAAAAATTTGTTTCATATAATTGGAAAACTTGTTGTAATATATATATATATATATATATATATAGATATATATATATATATATATATATATATATATATATATATACATATATATATATATATATATATATATATATATATGTGACAGCGCCATCTTGAGATCTGTCGTTCTCGGCGCTGGCCCCATCTGGGCAGTCATGTTGTCTATGTGGTTTAGTGCCTTTTGATCACGTTATCTTCAAGCAGATTTATTACAAGGCCATAATAAGCCTACGAATTAGCTGTGTTTTTGCTCTAGTTGTGTAAATCTGTGTTTTCATGCATTCTGGAGCAATAATCGCGGGTGTTATCTGTGTGGCGCAGATTAATGCGCGTAAGCGCGCAGTAAATTGAGTGGTTAGGCCAGGGCTTATAAAAAGGGGTAGCAAGCGGCGAAACCGGTCTATGTTTGAGAGAGCCGCCCAGTGAGAACAGACTAAGAAGACACACAAGAGCCAAGCTGTAAATGCCTTGAGCACACAGTCTATGAACACTGACTGGGTGTTTGTTTGATTGTTTGTTTGGTGTTCGGTTCTGTTCGGTAGAATTAAATGTTGATCTGCATAAGGCTTTGGGTTGCTTGAATTGTTAAGTCTGCTGCTGAGAGGGTTGCAAGCAACCAATAATTGCAACCCCTGTCAAACGATCCTTTATAAATTTTCTTGGTGCACGGGTCTTGGGTGTGAGGAACCCCTAGCGCCCCTGTCACAAGTGGCGTCGTCGACAGGATTGACAGACAGCACGCAGTGAAGCAACTCTTCAGCAATCAGAGCAGCAACAGCCGAAACAGTAGAACACCCAGTTCAGTGCAAGGCGAGGGACGGGATCATCCAGTTTGTCAAGATTTCTAGTCAACTCTACTGGCAACAAGATGGCGGCACGCAACACACGCGCTGCTAGTAGAACTGATAACGAAGATGTGGCTGAGGTGGATGACCCTGTGGTAGGGCTGGATCGTCAACAAGAACGAGTGCAGTACATCGTGGTACCTACTCACAAGAGAGTGCGGTGCTTTGGGGAGCGCACGGGTCCTACGGCCGAGGAATATGTCAGAGAGGTGAGAGCTGCCTGGAGAGTAGGGATGATGAGTAAAGAGGACCAGGCAGATGTTATTCTTGACAGTGTGACCCCAAGTGTCCGCAGGGAGCTGAGGATTCAGGCTGATGACGGTGACCCAGAAGCAATGCTGCATTCCATTCTTAGGGTGTATGGGGAGCGTCGGAGCATCCCAGAAGTAATGGCCGCGTTCTACTCTACCCGGCAAGGTGCAAGGGAGTCTCTTTGGGAATTCTCCCATCGCATTCACGAGGTGTTTGAAAGTGTTGTAAGGGCACAAAGGCAGAACAACGTCACTCCCTTGGCGCCATCCTTTCTTCGTGACCAGTTTGCTGCTTGTCTGAGAGATGACCTACTAAGAAAGCTTGCAAAGGAAATGATCATCAAGGAGCCAACAGCATCGTTCACGTCGGTGAGGGACTATGCCCTACGGTTTTTGGAGACTGAGCCCACTTCTGGGGCTGGTGTTGCCAGTGTCGAAGCAGCTTCGGGGGCTGGTGTTGCCAGTGTTGAAGTGGCAAGAACAGAGACTGTGCCAGATACGCATGCATTAAACGCAGAAGTAGAGCGGCTGAGAGCACAGGTGGCTCAATTAGAGGCTAAAATTGATGCGATGTCTCAGGAGCAGGGGAGACGTACCAGGACAGTTCGTTGTTTTAGATGCAGAGAACTAGGCCACGTACAGAATCGATGTCCACAGGCATTAAACTAGACCCCTCTGCGGCTGGGAGTCAGGTTACAGAAGGGGAGCAGAATGGCTCAAAGATAAAGATGGTTGGTGGTCGACCGGAGTGTGAGGTGCTTATTGCAGGGAAGAAAGTCAAAGGCGGCCAGGGATGTAAGGGTAGCAGGAGGCGACCCAGGGCACCAAGGAAGCCTAGGAAAATAAGATGCTTCAACTGTGGAGACCTTTCGAACCACATGGCAGCCAAGTGTCCCCAGGGCCCGCTTCCTAAGCGATGTTTCCATTGTAGGTCCCCGGACCATTTGATATCGGTTTGCCCATCAAAGAGCGCCCTCTCTAAGCGTACCAACACATCTACATTGCCGTCACAGTGCAAGCCAAGAGATGGCCGTGGCAACTGTCACCATAAAGGCGCCAGGAAAAGTGGTCGACATTTGGAGGAGGAGACTCATCTAAAACTCGTTGAAGGACACGTTTCCAGGCTACGAGGGGCGTACGTAAGAGCAGAGCCACCGTTGCAGAGTTTTGCAGCAGTCCGGAAAGAGAGATGTGACAAGCTGTCGTGTTCTACTCCACTACAGGTCGGAGAATTGGTGAAGAAGAGAATGCACAACGCTGAGAGATCCGAGTTTCGTGATATGTGGTCAGAAGACGAATACGTTGTAGTTCGTGCTCCCACAATGACAGGAGGTCCGTATGTCATCCAGCGAACAGACAGAGCGAGTCCGGGCATTAGAGTCACCGGCAACGACCTGAGACGAAGTGAAGGAAAAGGTGATCCTCCAGATTTGGGGAATGTGACTGAGGTGCCTGATTTAGTGTAGTTGTCGGGACGACAACAAAATCAGGCGGGGAATATGTGACAGCGCCATCTTGAGATCTGTCGTTCTCGGCGCTGGCCCCATCTGGGCAGTCATGTTGTCTATGTGGTTTAGTGCCTTTTGATCACGTTATCTTCAAGCAGATTTATTACAAGGCCATAATAAGCCTACGAATTAGCTGTGTTTTTGCTCTAGTTGTGTAAATCTGTGTTTTCATGCATTCTGGAGCAATAATCGCGGGTGTTATCTGTGTGGCGCAGATTAATGCGCGTAAGCGCGCAGTAAATTGAGTGGTTAGGCCAGGGCTTATAAAAAGGGGTAGCAAGCGGCGAAACCGGTCTATGTTTGAGAGAGCCGCCCAGTGAGAACAGACTAAGAAGACACACAAGAGCCAAGCTGTAAATGCCTTGAGCACACAGTCTATGAACACTGACTGGGTGTTTGTTTGATTGTTTGTTTGGTGTTCGGTTCTGTTCGGTAGAATTAAATGTTGATCTGCATAAGGCTTTGGGTTGCTTGAATTGTTAAGTCTGCTGCTGAGAGGGTTGCAAGCAACCAATAATTGCAACCCCTGTCAAACGATCCTTTATAAATTTTCTTGGTGCACGGGTCTTGGGTGTGAGGAACCCCTAGCGCCCCTGTCACACACATATATATTATATATATATATATATATATATATATATATATATATATATATATATATATATATATATATATATATATATATATATATATATATATATATATATATATATATATATATATATATATATATATATATATATATATATATATATATATATATAATATTTGTAAATCATTTGTAAACTTACAAATCCATTACATTCCATCTTCCAACATCCATCTTTCAGCACAAGAGTAGATAGTGTATATACTAAATAAATAATAGGGAAATTATATTTGAACGACTTGTCAATTTTTTTATAATTGTTAAAGTAAAATCTGTTTCCCTGTTTTTTGTAATATCACTGTTAGTTACACAGCGGGGGTGGCAATTTATGTCTGTCTCCTCTCCACTAATGTTTCGAGATCAGATTATTTACAGCCGTAACTAATTTGTGATACCAGTAGTTCTCTCAGACACTGGGACTTCACCATTTTCTGCAGAAATTCTATTTCTGTAACTGTCAGTACTATACTGATCCTAGAGCCAATAAAAACCTCACGCCACAGGTACGCAACCAGACGATACGTCAAGGCCTTAAATCCTACCCCCTGCAAACGCAAGTAGAACAGTCCCAATTAAGATAGTTTGGCCATGTCTGCAGAATGGGAGAAGATCGGCTACCACGACAAGCATGGGAAACAAAGAGCAAAGGATCCAGACCTCCAGGACGACCCAGAATCCGCTGGGAGGACAACATTAGACAATCTTTGAAGGACCGAAGACTAGAATGGAACCAGGCCAGGAGGAAGACAGCCGATAGGATAGTCTGGCGCTTTCTCTTCCAAACCTCTACACCTCACGGTAGAAGGGGAACGACTAAGTAAGTAAGTAAGTGTATTCAAGACATTTTCACTCAACGCGTTTTCTTGTCTTGCATAATGTGCACATGTTAGTATATAAACGTGTAGTGCAAATGGTGCAGCTGAACCAAGGCCCACAAAAAGGGGGCCTCACAATAAATGACAAAATATCTATATATATATACAACAATAATATTAATAATAATAATAATAAAATAGTACTATCATAATATTAATATTATTATAGTACAGAAGAGGTTCATGATATATTTTAAACTTTGAAATACAACAAAATTAGAATCTGGCAACTTCCACACGGAACAACCTCAATGGCTCGCTGCTCGCTCAGCCGTGAATCAGTGACAGTTGTGCGACAGCCACTGCCAGTAGGAGGTATGTGATGGTCTATGTCTTGATGTAGCTATTGAGTGTTGTAAACTATTGAGTGCTGTAATCCGCAGTTTACATTGCTTACGCAAAACAGTCATGAATAACACTGATCGTCATAAAACACCTCGAAAGATTCGAAACTTAGCCTATGCTAAAGGGCCGTAGATAGGACTTTACTAAGGAGGAGGAGGGGGGGGGGTAATAAAAAAAATAATTTTAATGCACTATTTTTGTACCGGTACAGTATAATTCTCTCTCTCCCCCCCCCCCTTTTTTTCGTATCTACGGCCCTGCTATGCTTTATTGTTCTTAAAGCTGGTACAAGTGGCTAAGCTTAAGTGAATTTCCAAAGTCAATTCACTGAGCTCCAAATTATCCAAATACTAAAGTTTAGTATGTTTGACTGTCTTACTAACGTTTTTCTGCATGAATTTCAGTGTTTTTCTAATCCTTAAAAATATATATTATCCTTATTCTTTTTATTTTTACTTCTGTATTTTTCAAACCCCAAGATGAAATGTATTCAATTAAGTGGTTCACAAAAGAGAAAACTAGCAAAAACGAACCAACAAAATGCTTTGGATTTAGTGGCCAAGACTGGAAAGCTGACTAATTTTTTTCACACAAGTTACCCAACATGACCTTCCGGATCAAAACCAATCTCCGTCATCAGAAGTGGACACCACTACCACTTTGTTCACTTCAAGGTCAGAATATCATGATGTCGTTGAGGTCAATGAGGTGTCACGGGCTGGTTCAACTAGCACATGTCTCACTACTGATCTCACGCAGCCTGTAAATTCTCTTGATGTCTCTACTGCAAATGTTGATGCAAGTTGCTTTACAAGACAATCTGAAGTTGAAATAATTTCTGAAAATGAAAGTCTACTGGACTATGGTGAAATGATTCAGTCTTCAAAAGATGAAGCAAATAAATCAAAGAACCAAGATTGTGGCTCGATTTCTCTGCTAATGATGTGGCTTATTGGATTGCTTGTGGACCCAGTGACTGTCAACACCACAATGGGCCATTTAACAAATCTTACCGGACTTTCAATAGTGGCAAACCGGCAAGATACTGTTCACAAAAACTTTTCTTTGGGGCAAAAGCCAATGGTGAGCAGTACAAGAGAGAGTTGTTATTGTATTTGTAGTGAATTTCTAATACAATAGCTAAATTAATATATAATAATATAGGGCATAAAGGCAAAATAAGAAAGTATAAAAGAAATTTCGGCTAGAACGCGTGGTTATCGCCTATGCCTTCAGATTATTAATTGCTAACGCATAAGACGAACAAAACGGTACTCAAATTTCAAATTCGTCCTTGACACCACTTTTCCTAGTTCTAAGAAAACATCTGCTTACAAATGCATTGTAGAACGAGGAGGGGCAAGGAGATGAAAATGCAAATACGTTTCGCATTGATTTTAAACTAAAAGCCAACTATAGCAAGTGGCAAGCCTTGCCTTAGGGGTTCCCCCAAAATACGATGAAAAAGTTAGAACATGTAGACGACACGTGTCACTAAAACGACTTTAGCTCTTATTAGGAATGACGAAATTCTATCGTAAGTACAGAAGACATCCCCTAGTATGGAAGTGAACGGTGGTAACAGCAAATACACGACTATCATAGAAAAATACATATTTTGAACGAAGCCACTTAGCCCCATTAAACTTATATATTCGGGTACCTTAGGACTTGCTGACAAAGAATATGTTATGTGTTTCGCAAATAGTCCATTAATTAACAAATTATAGCCAAAATACTATAGTGGAGTTGACTGACAGCACAAGATCATATCTGCTTAATTTTTTTTATGGCATGTTTGGAAAACACTGCTTTGTGGGAAATGAGGCCAACAAGTTAGATACGATTTGATTGGCTGTAGTAAAATGTAAGGCGAAACATTATTGGGTGACCTGGAAATACAAATATTGTTGTTAATGGAAACGTATAGGATGGATAGTTTTTTCAAAGGCTCATGTAAACATGGCCTGATTGGTTAGAACGTTAGATATGGTCAAGTAGAAGCGTCGGTTCACTGCCATTTTTGAAAATAAATTCTGTGAAAATCAAGTACGTTGAGAACAGGCTAAGAATTTTCTAATAAAGGAAAAGCCTGGACAAAGGCAGATCGAAAGTGTGCCAGATTCTATTGCCTAGTCAGCGTTTTACTTGTGTTATTTCCTTACATCTGTGGTAAGATTGATTTTCTTAATATTTTATTTAAAATAAAATTTGAATGTGAGATACTGACATACGATTATAAGTAAGTGAGTCTAGGGCAGACTCAAAACAGAGTCTAGAGATAGATCCAGCATATAAAAGACTATCAGAGAGGTGTAGACCAACTAAATTATATAGGATTATCATCAGGAGCATAATACCTATCCTATGGAATGGACAACAGATTATTGCTGGAATTGCAGAGGCGTTGTAACTATTAGGGGAGAGAAGTACTGGTATACCTGGTCACATCAAAAGAAACTGGTGAAAGGGATTGTCATAAAGAGCTGATCTTGCATGTTTGTTTGAAATGTGCCTGTCCTGGTTGTTGAGTATTAGTGTAGGCTGTTGATTACGAAGGAGGCATATCCTTCTGATTTCAGAGGTATTTGGTTGCTGTCAATAACTGGTGCCAGACTACAGTGGGCCGATATATTCATGCCACAGTCTTGCCTTTTTCGGGGACAACTGTAAACCACCATCATTCTTGAAGAAGTGGGAGCTGAAGGTTGTCGTTCAGCGGAGTGCAGGAAGATTCCTACATCCTATTACCAAGTTAGGTGCATGTTTCGGCACCTGATCGCTCAACAAACATTATATCAAAATAAAAGACTGAGAATAGTGATATAAACATTCCATCAGTGTCCATAAAAACTTACAAACAACATGCAGAGATGATGATAGTAAACAATCAACCAGTGTATACTAGAAGTCACCTCAGTTAAACAATACAACTACACCCTTATATAATAATATATGTATTATGGACAGAAGATCCATTGTATAAATTGATTGATGTAATTAATTGCTATGATTTCACTTTGATTGTCAGTCCTGATTCCCAATAAATCAGATTCAGGACAATAAATTGAAAAACATTAACTTTCAACCACTGACTTACTAAAGATAGTCTTTTAAAGTGTAGTTTGTATGTGATTGTTGTGGTACTGTTGTGTTGTATTAGATAATAAAATAATTTGTGTAATTGTTTATATGTTTAGTTGGTTAATGCAACCTTACACTAACCTTTCATAACCCTAGACACCAAACGTAGTCATCTTACATTCTATCTAGAATAAGTCTGAATGAGATCATAGTGGTGGTAGTAGAAAGGTACCCTGGAAATTTACTCTAATATTTATTATATTCAGGGACCTTCACAGCTGACCTCATTCAGTACACTAAGATTTCTTAACAACAAACTATATTAACATCAACCCACCACAGTATTCACCATCAATAGGGTCAGTTTACTGTTTTGTTTGTAAACTTTTTGCTCCTAAAAGTTCCTCGCGTTTTGTTAAAAGAGAAGGGTTCAGTGACTGGCGAAATACTATTGTAATTGATCATCATGAAAGAAGCACTACTCACCGAGACTCTATGCTAACATACTTAACTCTCAGACAAGGTTTGGGCTTGGGACAACAGTTGGAATAACAAATTAAAGAAGAGTGCAATTACTGGGAACATGTCTTGAGGCGTGTAATAGCTCTTATTCGTACGATAGCTGAATGTGGCACGGCTTTTCGAGGAACAGATGAAAGAGTTGGGTCTTTGCAGAATGGGAATTTTTAAGGGCTGTTTGAGCTCATAAGCCAGTTTGATCCATTTTTAGCAGGGCACATTTCGAAATATGAGAATTCTGGAAAAGGAAATCCTTCTTACCTGTCCAAAACCACCAGTGAGATGAACTCATTGAACTAATGGCTCAATAGGTCCACGCATTCATTATTGGCGAAGTAAATTCTTCTGGTTATTTTAGTTTGTCAGTTGACTCGACATCAGATCTATCACATATAGATCAGTTAAGTGTTGTGGGAGTCGCGCTGGTGTAATGGCTTCGGCGTTGTACTGGCGACCAGGTGTTCATGGTTCAAACCCGGGCGTCAGCGTTTGAAGAAATGTTTACGGCCGGAAATTTGACTGAATAGCCTGAACGGCTCCTGTGATAAACCCTCTGTGGATGGGAAGGAGCGATTCGCTCCTTACCGGGTTGGAAGGAAAGTCCTCAGGTTCCCCAGCCTCGCAATGACATGTCATTGGGCCGAAGGGCTGAAAGCCCAAGTGCCGCTGGTTAAGGAAAAAAAAAAAAAAGTTAAGTGTTGTACTTCGAAACTTAAAAGATGAGCGCCTATTGAACGCGTGTTAACCTTTTTGGAACCTAAAAGCCATACCGGTGAGGAGATGGCAAAGCAAGTGTTGCAGTACTTACGTGAAGTTTGGAAACTAAATTTTTCAAAATGTAGGGGTCAGTCCTACGACAACGCTGCTAACATGTCTGGGCGTTATAAGGGGATGCAGTAAAAAATTTTAGAAGAAAATAAGTTTGGCATATATGTGCCCTGTGCAGCCCATTCACTAAATTTGGTAGGCCGAAGTGCTGTTGACTGCTGTCAAGTGGCAGTTAATTTCTTCTCTACAGTGCAAATGGAGCCGCGGTAGCATAGTGGTTAGTGCACTGGCTTCCTAGCGCAGTGGCCTATGGTTCAATCCCCAGATGAGGTGGAATTTTTTTAAGCCACAAACGGCTCCTGGGTCGACCCAGCCCCAATTGGGTACCAGAGCAACTCTGGGAAGGTTAAGGCGGCCGGCGTGATGCCGACAACATCACCCTTAGTGTGCCGACGGTCAAGATAATATGGGCTTAACACCATATTCCCAATATGCCTCAATGGGCGTGTAACGGGTTCCTTTTTACAGTGCATATGCTCTATACATTTTTTTCAGCCTCAACCAGCCGGTGGGAAATTCTTAAAAGTTTGTATTGGAAATGAATGTGTGTTAAAATCCCTCTCTGATAACAGATGGGAGGCACATTCTATGGCAACAGCAGCAATCCTGAAGTCTTTCTTTAAGATTCTGGAATCTTTAGAATGTCTAGCTAACGACCAATCACAAAAGGGAGACACTAGAAGAGAAGCAGACACTATTGCAAATAAGATCCAAGAGCTAGAATTTGTTTTTATGTTGAGCCTTTGGGATGAGATGTTGCAAAATTTTCAGAGTGCTAGTCAGGTTCTGCAAAATGAGGATGTGAACTTAAAAACATGTGCAGATCTGTATGGGTCATTAGCTGACCAACTGTGCACTTCAAGGGATGACTTTGAAAGATTTGAAGCAATTGCAAAGGAAATACTACCATATGTTGATTACAATGCAGCTCAAAGTCGTAAACGTTGTGATAAGAGGTTTAGATGTTATTAATTATAGGATATCCTGGACAAATAGATGTATCAGAGGATACCAGGATAGTGCCAGATAAGAGACTGGTCTTATAAGAAATACCCCCTTCTCTGAAAAGAGTAAGGGTGTATAGACAATCAAGGTGAGGTCCAGCTATGTAAGGTCCCAGAGTAAGGAATGATGATGATGAAGTTCTCTGGATCCCTATCTGCTACCTCTTGAGATCTCACCAAGAGTATGTTAACTGTGTGTTGTTATTTGGCAAAGTGTCTAGGGTAATGTATTATCACAGTTATGAATTTCAAAACAGAACTTTAACCGTAATGAATTTTAAACAAGACTGTCTGAAAATAGATATATTTACAATTTATTATTCCTGTACCTCAATCTTGGGACAGGAATTCTCAAAAAATCAAGAAAAGGTTATTTACATGCAAAAATAAATACTTTTGAAAACTCTGTCCATTTGTGTACAACAAAAAGTCACTGGAAGGAATATACCCACAGTTCTTGATATTATCATTAATTCTATACTGTAAGGTCTGTTATTTTCATCACTCCCAGGTGGTATACTGTTAATGGTAAAATTATGTTTTAGGATGAGGTATCAGTGCCTGTATAAAGGACTTATCTGTGAAAGGGTTATTGCAGCTGTTTTGTTGATCTTAGGCCTGTACACCAACGTTGTGACTCCTGACTGAAGAAAAAGGAGCTAGCTTCAAATTGGAGCATGAGCCCTCACTCCAACATGTTCTTCCTTTCAGGCTACTGCAGCAACGAGGTACTTTGTAATACAACCTGAAATAAGAAGGACAATCCCTTCTATGTAACATCTGCCTCTATCAATTTCACCTCTAAACTGTATTAATACCTACCTAGGTCAGCCACTTGTGCTAACAAGTCGCACCAGACCTTAAATTCTGTTGTCTATACTCAGCTTGGTGTAATCAGTCTTCTTCAGTATTGATTCTACGTTAATGTCCCTCCTTCCTGTTTGTCTTCCATACAATAGTCATGGTGGATACAATATAACTTGTGACCTGTTGATTACTTCATTCGAACATTCCCTATATGTTTTCACATGTTATTTGAACAGTGTGTTATTCCAAAAGACAATATCAATTTATTAATACTGCACTTACTGTCGCAAATTTGTAAAGCCAATTGGCAAACATTTTACACAATATCACTCCGAATAGGCCTGCTATAGGCACATTCCTACTTAGGTCGTCGTGACATCACATTTCCCAGCGGCAGTATCGAAAACGAGTCTGGCACACAGATAGCCTGTTACCTACAGGACTAATAAATTATGCCAATAAAATTATCTGTCTTACCCTCAAGTAAAGAATCTTCACACACACAAGATGCCCGACAGTAAAGGGCTATAGCACTATTTTCAGTCCAGACGGCAAAGGCTTGTCCCTCTGTCTCTTTCAATAATGTCAGCTTGGTATGGAAGCTTTGTCGTCAATGGCGGACTTTACAAGAAGTTGTAAATTTTTATCCCACTACACCCAACCAATCAGATGACGAGGCAAAAAAAGTTAACTATTTCCTAGGCTACAGAATTTGAGCAGTTTTAAGCGTATTTGTCTAATCTGACCGAATTTGTTTATTTTATATCATAGTTATTTGTGAACCGATTTTAATTATCAAAAGTGATAATTAAACGGCCAATTATTATCTATCGTTCTATATAGCTTTCCTTTAGTTCTTCTTTTGTATTCAAATGGGGTTAATTTTTTTGTAATTAAATTTGATCTTAACCTGATGTGAAAATATTACTAAATTAAATTTTCTAAGTTAAGATAATTTTTCTATGAGGGAATCTCTATGTGTATATGTTAAGCAATATCAGCGCTATAATTTGATATATCCCTTTTATTTTAATTATCTTTAGTTATCGAGAAATAAATTATCTAAGTTCGGTCAAAAACTCAAAATAGGCATTATTTCCATTTCAACCAAAATTTTATTGTCCTTACAAAAAAAAAGAGGTAACGATTTGATTGGTTGTTACATTTGACTACGTCCTTCGATAAATATTGGGATGGGTGTGTGAGAGGGGTGGTAACTTTTAACTTGTTTTCTTAGAAAAATTCAAATACTTTAGTTAAATGTTGGCGGTAAATTTGACTAGACCCTCAGACAAATTTCAAATACTGTAGTTATTTATTTACGATAGCTAGTACGTTTTAAGCGGAGAATTTGAGCGTGTTGTCATACGGATTCACTTCACTACAAACGTATCAGAAAGAAGGTACCCAATAACGGAGAATGCACCAGAAGTATATCTGAATGCCAGAGATAAATTTCGTATCACCACTTTTTACATAATTGTTGACAAACTAGAATCTCAGATGAGAAGAAGGGGAGAGGTGTACAAAGAAATAGCGGACAGATTTTCTTTTCTAAGTGATGTGCCAAATAATGTGACTTCATCATCTACTGAAACTGAAAGGTACTCTCACTGCTCAGTGTTGTCAAAAGCTAACTGATGCTTACCCAGAGGACTTGAACACTAATTTCTCTGCTGAGCTTCAGCAGTTTCACTCATATGTGTGCCATAAGTTCAGTGCAACAAACATTGAACAAACAAGATTCAGTCATGCTGAACTTTATAAAATAATTGTAGAAGACAACACTGAGTGTGCGTTTCCAAATGTAGACATTGGCTTGCGTATATTTTTAACATTAATGGTCACAAATTGTACAGCTGAGCGTTCATTTTCTCAGTTGAAGCATATTAAAAATCCTAACAGAACAACTATGCGACAAGACAGACTGTCTCTGCTATGTATAGAAGCAGATTTGTTACGTCAGATTAGTTTTGAGGACTTGATCAAAGACTTTGCAATTTTAAAAAAGTAGGAGAAAACCTTTTAAAGTATAAATAACGTTATAAGTAGGCAACAGTAAACACTCATCATCATGTAGCATGTCCTTTGCAGAACGTCGCTCTCATCACAGCCCGCCTGAAAGACTCTCGATCTCTAGCCAGCCCTCCTGCCTCCTCCATTGTCATGTTCAAGGTGTCTTCAATGTCCTGTGTCCACCGTCGTCTTGGTCGGCCCCTGCCTCGCCTTCCAGGTACCATACCCTCCATCACTCCTCTCTCTAAGCCACTATGACGTTTAATGTGGCCAAAATATTTCAGTTTCCGGGACATGATATTGTTTATGAGCCTGTTTTCCTCGATGTTCAGGTCGTGTAGGATGTCTATATTTTTCTTCTTCTTGGTCCAAGATATTCTGAGAATTTTTCTGTAACACTTTGCTTCGAAAGATTCGATTTTTTTTCTTTAATGTTTGAGTAATGGTCCATGATTCACATCCATATGTTGCTACCGGAAAGATGCACGCTCTCAGAAGTTTTACTTATTAATTTGCTGGTGTTATGCCATAGGTTCTTCATTTTATTTAACCTCAGCATTGCTATGGCCAGTCTCCTTCTGACCTCTTTTGAGCAGTCTCCATTGTTGTTAATTATGGAGCCAAGATATTCAAAATTTGTGACATTTTCAATTTACTCATCATTGATTGTAATTTTTGGTTGGTATCTTGTTTTGTCTGTGGACATTATCTTTGTTTTTTGTGTATTCAGAAAAAGGTTCTGACAGACAGGATTAACTGTTCCAGTCCCTTTACAACAGTAAACACTATTTTGCATATTTTGATCCGTGTATGATGAAATGCTATGTATCTTCAAGGTTAGAAAGCAATGGAATTAAAGATGTTTTGTTTCTTACAAATAATGATATTTCTTCATTAGAATATATTTTTTTCAAAAATTTACCTACATTTATTTCAAAAGAAAGAATCATTTTCAATGAATTTGTGTATTTACATTTTTCCCTTATAACAATTTTTGTTTACAAAATAAATATAAAAAAGTGTTGAAAATTTGCATTTTTCTGTTGCCCTAGATACAAGAAAATAATTTGCTTATATACTGCTATTTAGTGTTCAATGAATAAAATTTAAAAACAATATTATATTTAATGTAGTTATAGGGCCTGGCTTGGAACAAAACTGAATTTTCAGTCTCTTATTTCACATTCATCACTTATTGAGTATTAATGTATTGTCAGTTACACAATGGAAGGGCTCGAGGGGGCACCATTGTTGAGCTGTGCTTAGGGCATCAGTTGGCCTTAGTCCGGCCCTGCCTATAGTAAGTGTAGACCACGGGACCTCGCCGGTTACACAGTCCGAAAATGTGGTCAAGGAGGCAGAGAGTACCATAACAAAAAGGTAGCGTTAGAAACAGCCAGCATAAACCAGAATCCCAAAACAAGATAAACCAGTAGCATGAACAATCAATGTCGTATGTTTAAAAACTGGTAACACAAGGGAGTTAATTCTCGATAAACAATCCACAAGATTAAGTTCACATTAGTTAAGTCCTCTTCGTTTTCTCAATGAATATTTGGCGCGTGCTGAAAAGGGAGACAGTTTATGTAAATTTTATTACATAAATTTAAACGGTACCTGACCTTCTAACGTTTGTTTGTTTGTTTTTTTTTCGACCTAGTGATGGATGTGGTTTGTTTTGGATTCAAGTGGTAGTACGTACCTAAACGAACCCCTAATCGTTCATTAAGTTATCATTTTTTTTTAAAGATTAACTTTGAAAATGTGCAACAGTCGCCAAAGCTTCACACTCGCCTGTAGGCGTGAGGATGAGAGAGCAGAGGTCAAGGAGGAATTCTTCGAGCTGCTTCAAAGGACAGTGGATGACTGCCTAGATGAAATTATCATGCTCGGAGATTTCAATGCCAGAGTTGGAAATGGCCATGCTAGATGGGGTCAGGGCCGGACTAAGCTAGTGCGGGGCCTGTAGCATATGTTAAGAAAGGGGCCCTATATTAAAAAAAAAAACAATAAAACAACACAAACATATTTGAACACATACATTTTTAATTTGCATAGTAATTATCATTATCAATTAATTCGTGCTTGTAATCCTATAAACTTGCCACTCATGTTGCTGGCGTTGTCATAACTTTGACCACGGCAGTCTTTAATATCAATGTCATTTGCCTTTAAAAAAATTAAGTAGACTTTTAGTAAGCTGTTCAGCACTATGACCTTCCATATCCAAAAATGTCACAAATCTTTCAACTGGTCCAGATGGCAAAACATAGCGCAGAGTCAAAGTCAGCTCGTCCATATTAGATATATCTGGAGTAGAATCCAATGAAACGGAATAATACTTGTATTTCTTCACTTCACAGAGAATGTGATCCAGTGTGCTGGATCCAATCAGATTGATGAATTCCTCACACGTTGTTTTAGATAGATATGATGTATGTCCAAATCCTTTGTTTGCATGAGTACTTATATGCTCTGCCAGCAAAGGGTAAAACTTGGCCAGTAATTCTAACAACCCTAAGAAATTCCCGTTATAAGAGTACCCAACAATTTCATCACAGCCACGAAATGAAAGGCCTCGTTCTGCTAAAAACTTCACAACTTCAATTATTCGCTCTAGAAGTTTGTGCCAATACTTTTCTTGAATGTCCATTTGTTTCACAAGATGGGAATCGACACGTTCACCTTTGTTTTTACGCATCAACAGTGAAATTAAAGCTTGTCTATGTGAGGAGCTTTCTTCATGTCGACGCAATAGATTGCTTGCATTTTTCCAGTCATTAAACCCTTCCACAGTAAACTTTGATGAACATTCTGAGCTCATAAGCTTGCATGGGAAACAGAATAGGCGCCCTTTACTTTCTAAATAGCATAACCATTTTCTTGCATGTTGCTTGTTTGTAAGTTTATGAATATTTGTAAAATAAGACTTCTGACAGTATCGAGTTTTCTTTTCAGTGTCATACAATCGCACGGATGAAGAGAAGGCACTATCAACATGTTGACATTTTTCACTTTCCTTGGATATGCAATATTCACGCTCACAGTCATCTATATTGTTCGGCCAGTCACCAATATCATTAGAGTACTTCTTCGTTTCACTGATTTTTTCACATTCAGACTCAGTGTATACTGGGTTTTGCTGTATGTTTTCTGCTGCACAGCCTGCACTAGTACTAGTTGTTCCTGTACTTCCAGCTTCAGCGGTTAGAGTACCACCACCATGAACATCAAAATATTCTGTCAGCTAACGTGTTTTTGATATCACAAGTTGATCTCTTCTTTCTTTTTCTTCCTTCGCTTTACGTTTTTCACTTCCAGAAGCATAATTACGTCCAATATCTCTGTGTTTACTGCTCTTTTTTTGAGTTTTCTAACCTTACAAATCAAGAAATTTTAATCAAGATCGAAAGAGAGTGCGAGCACGCCGTATACCTCAATTAAAACAGGAAGTTTCCGTTTCCTAAATTCTAGTTTTTATTGTTAATGCAAATTCATTTCACAAAGAACGAAACAAAATTAGAGGGGCAGTCGCCTAGAGCCAAAAAAGTGGCTTCCGTCCAAACGTGACCAAATTTTCAACACCACTTAAATGGCTTCCGACCGCAAACAGTTAAGATTAAAATAATGAAGAGTCACACTAAGTCACCCTCTTATGCTCTTTCTCTCACAATTTCGTGACACCAAATGAAAAGGCGCTAAAGATGGCATAAATCACAAGATCATTGGTTTAACGCTCGTATTTTTTTTTCTTCTCTCTAACCAGTGGCACTCGAGCTTTCCAGCTCTTTTGGCCCAATGACATGTCATTGCGAGGCTGGGGGGTCAGTGGACTTTCCTTCCAACCCGGTCAGGAGCTTCGCTCCTTCCCATCAACGCTCGTATTAGAAGATGACTAAAAAATTATGTACATATTTATTGGCGCGGGGCCCCTAAAAGCGCGGGGCCCGTAGCATATGCTACTTGTGCTACTACGTTAATCCGGCTCTGGATGGGGTGGAGTTATCAGAAGATATGGAGAAGATACTCTCAATGACAATGGAAAGCTGTCTTCCTCCTGGCCTGGTTCCATTCTAGTCCTCGGTCCTTCAAAGATTGTCTGATGTTGTCCTCCCAGCGGACTCTGGGTCGTCCTGGGGGTCTGGATCCCTGGCTCTTTGTTTCCAATGCTTGTCGTGGTAGCCGATCTTCTCCCATTCTGCAGACATGGCCAAACCATCTTAGTTGGGACTGTTCTACTTGGGTCTGCAGGGGGTGGGATTTTAGGCCTTGACGTATCGTCTGGCTGCGGACCATGTCTCTTCTTGTTACTTCAACCACCTTCCTCAGATACCTCATTTCTGAGGTTTGGATCCGGCTTTTGTGGGTTGTAGTCATTGCCCATGACTCGCATCCATGTGGCGAGAGGTTTTATTTGGCTGTAGGATCAGTATAGTACTGAAAATTACAGAAATAGAATTTCTGCAGAAAATGGTGAAGTCATAGTGTCTGAGAGAACTACTGGTATCACAAATTAGTTACGGCTGTGAATGTTCTGATCTCGAAACAATAGTAGAGAGGAGACCGACATAAAGTGCCACCTCCGCTGTGTAACTAACTGTGATATTAATAAACAAGGAAACAGATTTTACTTAATACTGATAAAATTGACAAGTCGTTCAAATACAATTTCCTTATTTTTATTTAGTATATACACTATCTACTCTTGTGCTGAAGGGTGAATGTTGAAAAAAATGGAATGTAATGAATTTGTAAGTTTACATGTGATTTACAAATATTTATTTTATATATATATATAAATATTTTACACCAAGTTTTCCAATTATAGGAACAAAAAATTTATATCAGCTGTGCTGTTAATTAATTATAGTACATGTATCAGCTGTGCTGTTAATTAAGGATATAACACTTCTCAGCTATGCTATTAATTTTGTCTCTTGCTATGTTAATTCACGTTTTCTTCATTGACAGTTCTATGCTCACAATGCCGACAGAAATGGTACTAATGTGTACTCATCTCTCTTAAGTCTGTTCTTCTTTGTTTGGTTCACACCACCGGCAGAGTATCGTTCCTTTAGCCCACCCAAGACTGAGGGGGACCAAAGATGTAGAGTCTGGTCAACCTCTATGCTCCTGCGGAGTTCCAGGCAGCGGGATTGACTCGAACATACGACCTCAGGTTTTTAGGACACAATTAAACCTGTAACAAAGCAAAAATAGGGGCTAATTTCTGTCCTCAAGCCCACCTATTTCTAGTGTGAGTGAAATGAGCGTGTCTCCGATGTATGCATGTGGGATGAATGACAACATGGCTCAGTGTCTACTTGCAAAACATTCTTTCTGATAAACTAATACATGGATACATTCAATAATATAGATTCAATACATGAATACATTTAATACATGAATACATCCCATAATATAAATCAATACATGAATAAATCCAATAATATGTACACCTAGGTGTGATACAACAATGTCCTTCCCTCTATACTATACCACGCCCTCTCTGACAAGTGCTATACTAGCTGGTAACATATATTCTAACAATATTGTTATGTTCTTATGATAGGAGTATATGCGACGAGGACTGTTTGGTGATATATCAGGTTGGAGTTATAGGAGACAATAGATTGGAGTTCTAACAAGGACTGTTTTGGTTATATTGCAGGTTATAGGAGACAATAGATGGAGTCCTAACAAGGACTGTTTTGGTTATATTTGCAGTTGGTTTTATCTGAGACAATAGACTGAAGTTATAGACTGACAATAGATTGAAGTATAGGAGACAATAGGTTGAAGTATGAGTCATATTAGTCTTCGTCTATTCAATCATAATAGGAAATACAATCATTATACTTAATTTCCCCAAGATACAATCAGTAACCTGATAGGTAGTATAAATGACACACAACAAATACCAACGGTTATCGTGAATATATTTACCCTCCTAAGATTTTAAACTGGCCAGGTTTTGACGCGACTTAGCGAAGTAGGTTGCAGGTCGATGCCCTCAGGTAAGTTGTAAATCAAAGTGACAGCTTCTTCCTCTTCAGCTCTGGCGTCAAGTTCGGGATTGCGTGGTTAGCATAAAATCCGCTTGATTATATAGTCAGGTAACTACTTGAGGAAAGCTTTCGGTTGGTTCCTGGCGGAGCAAAATGATTGGTTTCCTCCGGTTTTGTACCTGGTCTCATACAGCCTAATTTTATTCAGTTTTCATCGGTCATCTTGCGTGAACAAGATGGCCGTTAATTTATTCTGTCTCAGAGACTGGTGAACGTTGATCGTTGATTGGTTGAAGCAAATCTGTATCTCGACATAGTGATTAACAAACTAGTGGGTTACACTTCGTTTCACGACAATCCATATGTCAAGACTGGGACATAGGTGGAGCGGTATACAGCCATCTTCGTTTTCTTACCAACCTCTCTCTTGCTGACGAATCCTCGATTTATGGCCTGAAAAAGTCTCCCAGCTGCTGCTTTTCGAGTGGCCAACTCTTCTTTGATGCCTCCCTTTCGGTCTATAATAGCTTCGAGGTATTTAAAGTGGTTGACGTGCTCCAGGACCTGTTCTCCCAGCTTAATCTGATGTCTTCTTTCTTCTCGTGATATCACCATGGATTTTGTTTTAGAGTTGCTTATGACCATCACTCTCTTCTCCAGCTCTTCCTTCCAGGCTTGCAGGTTGGATTGGAGATGTGCCTCTGATTTAGCAATCAGGGCAACATCATCAGCAAATGCCAGCTCTGAAATACAGACCTGTCTCATCTTCCAGTACCCCACTGAATACTTTCTTGTTCTCTCCTTACATGCCTTGATGACATCGTCCATGAGGAATATGAAAAGATAAGGTGATAGGATATCACCTTGTCTTACACCAGTGGTGGTCCTGAACTCTTCTGACTTATGGTTTGCTGTCCTCACATAATTTCTGCAAGACTTGTAGAAGCTCTGTATAGCATGAATCAGAGGTTCTTCCTTGCCAAACAGTCCCAAAGTTTGCTCCAGGGGACCCTGTCAAACGCCTTTTCCAGATCTATGAAACAAAGATGGATCTCACTCTTATACTCAAGGGCCTTTTCACTCAGCTGTCTGAGTGTGGAGATTAGGTCTTGAGTACTTCGGTTAGCTTGGAATCCGCACTGGACCTCATCCAATTGTGGCTCAGCTAGGCGTCGGAGTCTCAGCTCTAGGATTCTAGAGTAGATTTTACCAGGGACACTGAGAAGGGATATGCCTCTATGGTTTCATTGTCGATTGTCACCTTTTTTGAAAATTGGTGTTATGATGGCAATCTCCCAATCCTTTGGTATGGTCTTGTTGCACCACGCTGCCTGTAGGACCCTATATGAATCACGCATTCTTTAAATATTTTTGTTATGGGTAGGTTTTAATTTTTAAATTAGAAAAAACTGAACATTACGCCCCTCTGCCATTCATTTTCGACCGTGTGTTTATTCTCTAAAGAATACACGGAATGGTGATACGGCGTTCGTGTTATTGTCACAGAGGAAGATATTTCTGTCATTGTTATATGCGATGATATGCTAATGTATTTTTTTTTTAAAGTATTATTGCAAAATATTAATGCTACGAAGACGACTGAGTTTTGTTTTTCGACTGCTGAAACTGCTTTAGAGCTCATGGTAACTTCATAATCTATGTGATAAATTCCTAAACACAAGCTCTGCATAAGGTAAGAAAATGATTAACCAGCCGACTATCCTGGATTTTGCACAAATTTCGAGTCAAAGAAGGACGTATCATATATAGATAAGATCAACAATGTGCAATGGGTTGTTTCATTTTTATTTATTTTTTCATGTAGGCCATTATCACCTAGCCCTGGCTTTCTTTCCTTTCTGTTTCGATTCGTTTGTCCCTGACGAAGGCGTTGTGAACGAACGAACTTTGATTATGATGAATATTGCAAATGTATGATATTACTTTTTAATGATAAATGTCTAAATAATGCTTGGAGTAAATGGGGGGGGGGGAGAGATGTGTGTGAAAGGATGTATCCTTTCATCCCCCTCATTTACTCCAAGCATTATTTAGACATTTATCATTAAAAAGTAATATCATACATTTGCAATATTCACCATAATCAAAGTAACCGTAACGTAGGGAATTTTCTTTGTCCTTTTCAGACGTATAATCTATTTTTACGTACCCTACAGTTTACCATTGTACTGAACTCCTCATTTTCTTAGATAAGACCACAAGCGCAGCTGTACTTTTTAAAGTTTGAAATGAACAACAGTGGGTGGTGTGTTTCATACGGCATCAAAAATATATTTTTCTTCATTTCAACCATGTAGGCCTACTTATGCCAGTATGTGAGTTAAGAGTCATGTTGTTAGTTTGTTTACCAGTGGTTTAATCATAGAATACTGGGACACATGCTGCTATATCACCAAACTTGTTATTGACCAGTAACCCACGCATTCGTGTGTGGTTTTTTTCTGCAATAACTTTTGCTCATTTGCTTAACTGAGGATTTGGAGATGCACTAATAAGCAGTAAGTTTATATGTTGTTGTTTTTTTTAATTTATGGCCACAGTATTTATTGCACGTTATTATTTTTTTTAATGCTTGCAACAGGTTGACTATTTTTGTATCTCCGCATCATGAGACTAAGCATAACCCTTACTCATAGAGCTAAACTGCTAACCGCAATCCTGTTTTCCCCATTTTGTTTTCTGTTTATAAATGATAAGTGTCTGCAAATCTCAAAACAATAATCACTAACACTAATCTTGAGCGTAACCTTTACCTTGTATCGAGCTTTTTCAAACATAATTATTGACACAAAAAAAGTCAACTGGAGTAGTTATGAATCACGAGTAGGGCTGCTTAATGATCACAAGTTGGGTGACATAGCAGTATTCTGCAATTCAGCCTTTTTCAGTTGATTCAGTTATTGTAGTATGGGGAGGGGGGGGGGGGGGGGCTTGACATACACACACATGTGTACAGAAATACATATGCTGGGTTACATGTGCAGTTCGTCTTTGGCAGGGCAACGCACTAAAAAGTTCCCATTAAAGTAAAAACATGTATTATTTCAAACATCTCATCATACTATTGAGGTCTGTCCATACCTTCCTCGCCCCTTTCATTTTCATCTCCAGCTCTCTTCTCCATGTGTTCTTCGATCTCCCTCTACAATTTTTTTGCCCTGGGGATTCCATAACAAATACTGCCTTATAATGCTATCAACATGTTTCATCGCCAGTGTTTTCTTCTGATTGTCACTTGATAGTCAAATGAAGTCTCAGTTAGCAGATCATTGTGATGCTGAACAATTTTCATTTGATTGATTGAGAACTTAGACAATAATGTCTTGGGGATCCAAGGACAAACAACTGATTTATTGAGAACTTAGATAACAACGTCTTAAGGGTCCAAGACAAAAACAAAATTGATCAACTGAACACTTAAACAGTAATGTTATGGGGATCCAAGGGGAAAACAACTTACTTGATTGATTGAGAACCTGGACAGCAGTGTCTTGGGGATTCAATGACAAACAAATTGATTGGACAGTAATGTCTTAGGGTCCAAGTACAAAAAATTGATTGATTGAGAACTTAGATGATGATGTTTTAAATTTTTTAAATTACATTTCACTTTATGTTTGCAGTTTGTGTAAAGACAAGTATCTAGAGCTGCCATGGATGGAAACTGCAATTTTAACATTCCAGTGGCTAGAAGAAGAATTGCTCGAATTAGATGCTTGCAGGACTGTATAGCAAGTCTGCGAGACAGAAAACCTTTCCCTGAGTGTTTGTGTTACATTCCATCAGAGTTAGAATATTTAGCTTCTGCAAAGATAACATGGAAGTTTTTTGCCACACCACAAAAGGCAGCCAAAGTTGTGAGGGAAATGTCTGCATCCACAGCCAGCCGGCTAATTGCTAGTGGTGAGGATCTGTGCAACTCTGATGGCAAATGGTTAAGAGTTTTAAAGGTGAGTAGTGTTTTTTTTCCATTTCTTTTTTTTTTTTTTTTGTAGCTTTGTGGCTATCACTGCTCTTTACCTCCATGTGAAAATAGTCCTTCATTTCTATCTTATGCCATCTGCTTATGCATGGAGGCATATCAGGAGTTATCCTTATATGACCACCAGATACGCACATTGCTGCAATATACAGATGTGGAAGTGAACCTCTGTCAGTGAGGTTAATTGCACCCTCATTGACTCTTGAAATTATCCATATACCTCAAGTGATTTCCCCTGTGGTGAAACATGTTGAGAACCCAGCATTGCACACTAAGCTTGGTGGAGTCACTTGAGCCGCAAACGTAACTCTGGCTTTTACCTGGTTGGCTGCATGTGGGGATCTCGTTGTGGGCCCATGATAGGCAGGGGGAGCTGAAATGGGGCTCTGTGTAGGAGAGCCCAGAATGAGAGCACAGTATTTCAGTTCTACCTATTTGGAGAGCACGGAATGCACAGTATGCCATCCACTTTTTCCTCCTAGCTTCGGACCAGATGTGATTGTCCTTTGCATGCAAGCCTAACTGTAGTAACTGGAGCTCATCACTTCAACTCAGCACATTTCAGAATGGCAGGAAAGCCACATGAAAAGCCTAGATCTATAGTGTAGATAATATCAAGGAGTCTTCAACTTGGTACTGGCTGCAAAAGATCGAGAAGCTCAGCAGCCCTAGTCAAACAACAATAACAAAGCCATCTGCTTATGTTACTTCCATATCTTCTTTTATTCTTGGTTTAAGGCTGTCATATTTTGTGTGTGTGTGTATATGCACAAACACATACATATATTTACAAGCATGAAGCAAAGATATATTGTATCTAAACACAGTAAGATGGTGTCACCTGCATAGAATGTAAAATATGTGAATGTCAAGATACTTATATTTACTTGAAACAAGAACTAAATGAGCACTTATGTGATCATTTTCATTTTCGTTGTACCAAAAATGAGAAAAGATGAGCTATTTTAAATAATGAAGCACAAGTAGAAGATAAAAGGAGCAGATGCTGAAAGCTGACATGATGTTGAATTAGTAATCTTTCTGTTCTTTACATTCAAGACCAAGGCTTCAGCTAGTGATGACTATGAAACATTGTCTGGAGATGGTGCATGGCTGCTTCTGTTTTCTAGCCGTAGCTCAACAGAAGAAACTCCTGCAGCAGTACCAGTTCAGGACAACAACTCTGGGTTAGGTCGAAACAAGATCAGTTACTCCAAAAAACAAATTCCAAGGATCAGAAGGTAAATGTTCACATTTTCTAGTAGTGTACAAACACAAGTATTTCATGCCATGGTGCACTATTTTTCAAAGTTTGGTACAGGCACTATATATTTAGTACTGGATGATTTGGGAGGTACACTGGCACATTTTTTTTTTAACTTGTAAAGGAACATAAGAAAATACACATTGTCATGAACCGTTTATAGAATGAATGTCAGTACTCATGCTCCGGCAGGAGCTAGAGGTATTTATGTAAGTTGTGAGTTGAAGTGAGTGAATGTTAAGTTTGACTGTGGGCATGAATGCATTAGTAGCAGTAAGCACTAATGTCGAGTTCATGGGCATGACTGAGTTGTTGTGAACGAAGTGGTGGTGAAGACTGGTCAGGTTTGAAAAGGGTCATGTGTGGGAAGGCATTCGAGAGAGAGATTGGAGCGAGGAGAGATTATGTGGAGCGTGAAGGCGAGTTGGATGAAGGAAAGTAGAAAGTATATTGAGTTATAGTGAAATTCGTTCCATTGGATGATGTTCCAATTATGCACCTCATACATTGTTCATTTCTTATGATTCTTGGCCAAAGCGGCAGTCTGCCTGTGTCATTGTGTTTATGACAAAGTTTGTGACATTAAGTCGTCGGATATCGTGCCTATGTGTTGGAGTTCAGTGAGTTAACATTAGCTGTGTTAATCAAGAGATGCTCGAGTTCTTTTGCTGACGTCTTTATCCAGAACTTGTTTTATCTGATGCTCTTAATCGCATCACACGCGTTTTTCGTCAGATGGCCCTCACTACTAAACCTTCTGTCCAATCTGGCAGACTCAAACTGGTTCTAACTTTCCATCCTCACTGTCTGGCGGTGAAGAGAATTCTGTTTCAACATCTGCCTATTCTCCACTCTGATCCTGATACCAGAGAGTTGTTTCGCGATACACCGTTGGTGGCATATCGTAGGGATAGGAATTTTAGGGATATTCTTGTACACAGTCGCTTGAGACATACTAGCCCTTCATACTTTGGTACTAAACCGTGCCAATGCCGTATATGTAAGAGCTGTCCGTTTGTACTCCAAACTCAGACAGTCACTTTTCCTAAAGGAAAATTTGTCATTAGAAAGTCTTTCACATGCAAATCCAGAAACCTGATTTATGCTATCATCTGCAAGAGATGTGGCATTACCTATATTGGTGAAACTGGCAGACGTTTGGCAGACAGGTTTCATGAGCACTTAAATGACATCTATCATGGCAAACATTTACCGGTGGCCCTTCATTTCAATAGGCCTGACCATTCAGGTAATTCCGATATTCATGTCACTGCCCCCCTTTCATGTGTCGGTGATGACCGGACTCGCTTTTCGTAGGAGAATCGCCTCATTTTTCAAATGGGCTGTTTATCTCCAAAAGGTCTTAATGTCCAACATAATTTTGCATAAATTCTGGTGGCTTTTCTCTCTTTTTCATTCTTCTTTATTCGTTTTTTCGATCTATCTTCTTATGTTTTTGTTTTGGTTCATTTCGTATCCTTTTGTATCTTTTTAAATTGTCGCTATCTTATACATCACTTCCTTAGACGATTTCTTGGACAAGGTACCTCAGTGTTATATTCCAAGCAAGTGACCTTTTACTTGTTCCGAAGTTTTGTTCATTCTCTTTTTTTCGTTTCGTTGATTATTTACTTTATTGTTTCATTATTTCTTTCAGGTTTTACGATTTTCTTGTATTATTATTGTTATTTTTTTGCTCATCACTATGGGTGTTTACTTTTTCCATCTGCTTGTATCGCTCATTTGTTGTATGTTTCTCATCATCGTATGTTTTTGTAGTACCTATATGTAATTCCTGTCCTTGTCACCTGTTTGTAACTGTGGCTGATGAAGGGTGAAACCCGAAACGTCCCTTGTTTCATGTGAACCGTTAATTTGTAGAACTGATTCAATACCGTTTTTATTGGTTTATATACTTATAACATTAGCTGTGTATAATGAGCAATGTTTGTCGCTCCATGTATAATGTAATATATATATTTGTCAATGTGCACTCACAGCTAAGCACTTGGCACACATGATAAGCAAGTATGGCACAAAATGTTAAAGGGATGTGTGGATGTTGAGAAAATGCTGCCATTAGTATAAGCATAAAAAATATATTAATTTCGTATTATAAATATACTTACTTAGTCGTTCCTCTTCTACCCCGGGATATAGAGGTTTGCCAGAGAGAGCGCAATACTATCCAGTAGGCTGTCTTCCTCCTGGCCTGGTTCCTGTCTAGTCCTCGGTCCTTCAGAGATTGTCTAATGTTGTCCTCCCAGTGAACTCTGGAGGCCTGGATCCCTGGCTCTTGGTTTCCCATATTTGCCATGGTAGCCGATCTTCTCGTATATGAAAAATTTCTGATTAACACTTTGCTGACCAAATTCGACGATAGTCGAATTTCCGGTTGAAACCCTTGCTGACCAGATTCGACGAAAGTCGAATTAGTAACTCTACCAACGCAACAGACAGCCGTATCGATAGTTTTACGAAACAAGCCTCATCCGGGTATTTTTAACATTCCAAAATGGCTGCGCCTATGAATGATATCGTGAATCGCTGTTTATAGCCGAGTTTTGATTAAAATTTCATTATTTTTAGTACAAGAGCCCATTCTTTGTTTTCATCATGTGTGATGATGAAAACCAGACTTATAACAGAGATGATTCTGACTCTGGCAGCGAATCTGGGGCCGAAAGTGATATCTCATGGCTAAGTAGAGATGTTTCACTCAATCGAAACGCAACTGATAGCAGCGATAACGAATTTGGATTAGATGAAGGTGATGTAGGTACATCTGAAGCAGGAGATGGGCGTGGCACAAGAGACCACAGCAAGACTGCACATCAAAATAATCTGTGGAGATGGAGAAAGCTTGCTCAAAACGAACTTGTTGAGCTTGACATGCTTCCTTCATATGAAGAACAACAAGGTGTCACGGCAGACACAACTGACTATATGTCAATTGATTTTTTCAAACTTTTTTTCCCCGACACTGCCATAGATCTGATCACTGACGAAGTGAATAGGTACGGAGAAAATCACCTCTCTCAGTACACAGGAAATGCTAAGTACAAGAAACGTACTTGGGATAAAACTGATGCAGTTGAAATTTCTGCATTCATAGGCCTTCAGATTGGTATGGAATGTGTTGCAAACCAGCAGTCTCAGACTACTGGTGTAAGAATTTTTGGTTGAATGATACACCATATTCGAGGGTCATGAGTCGGAACAGGTACCAACAGCTCCACAGAAATCTCCATTTTAATAATAATGATAACAGAATTGAGAGGGGGCAGCCTGGGTATGACCCCCTCTTCAAGCTCAGACCCTTACTGGATATTATTTTGCCTACATATAAGCAACACTACACACCTGGGCGGGAGTTGTCAATAGATGAATCGATGGTGAGGTTCAAGGGTAGAATATATTTCAAGCAATACCTGCCAGCAAAACCCACAAAGTGGGGATTCAAAGTATTTGTACTCACTGATGCTAAAAAAACAATACTGCCTGAAATTGAAAAATTTATACTGGTAAGGCAAATGATGAAGGTTCTGTTGGGGCAACTTCCAGGGTTGTGAAAGATCTTCTTGATGGATATGGCAACAAAGGACATATTCTCTACTGCGACAGCTTTTATTCAGCCCCAGCTTTATTTCAAGAGCTGAAAGAAATTCAGATTGGTGCATGTGGAACAGTAGCTGAGAATAGGAAGCATTTTCCTGAAGCACTGAAGAAAAAGCAACTCAAATTGAAAAAGGCAGATCATCCTGTGTTTTGTGCCACAGAAGATAAAGGCATGTTGGCAGTTACCTGGCATGACACAAAAAGAGTTAACCTTTTATCTACTGTTCACTCCAATGATGTTATGGACAAGACAGTTAGAAAACGAGGAATACCTGAGGGCAGAACAATTCAGAAGCCAGTGCTAGCAGAAAAATACAACAAAAGTATGGGAGGTGTCGACCACTTCGGCCAACTGGGTGCAAGCTATCCCTACCCACACAGATCATATAAATGGTACCTGCCATTATATCATTTCTTAGTTGAAACTGCCCTGGTTAATGGGCACATAACCTACAACACTGCCAACTCTACAAAAAAGATCACAGCAAAGAAGTTCAGGCAGGATGTCAGTCTCGCTCTTATTGAACCTGCTATTCTTCGACGCAATGTGACACCTTCAAAACCACAAGTCACAACAACACGACTTACTGAGCGCCACTTCATTGATAAATATGAAAGGGCAAGGTACAAACCAGACTGTAAAGTGTGTAAGGCTGCAGGGAAAAGAAGCCAGACTGTCATGTACTGCCCAGATTGCAATGTACCTCTATGCACGATACCGTGCTTCAAATTATACCACACAGTCGAGGATTATCAACGATCCAGACAAAGACTCTTGCAGAGGCCTACAGCTACAACTTCAACCCCAGTTAATGAAGGAAGCAGCTCAGACTCCAACTAGAGGTATGTAACTATTCAAAACATTCACAAACACTCATTGTCAGATGCCGCAGACACAGAATACACTCAAAAAAGACAAATACAAAAATTAAATTTTCTTTGCATTTTATTCACAATTTTTATGAGCCTTTTATGTTGAAATACATGGTTATTAATAAATCAGTACGTCAATTAAGATTATTTTCTTCATTGCCATCAATGTCCCTAACATTTTATTGCACTGACATCAAACAAATTCACTAAACACTGGAAAAATATCATGGTTTTAAAACATCTCCTGAAATTTCTATAAATAGCCACACAAATTCAAGATGGCCGCCATGATCATGTGACCAATTTGCATGAAATATATTTTTATAGATGTAGAAACTATTCATAATGGCGCTTTGAAAATTTCAAAACCCTATGTCTGTTTTTCAATTTTTTATGAATTTAAAACAAAACCAGTTATTTTTAAAGAAATCGGCAAACAAACTTGTTAATGGGAGACATTAATGCACTGGATTGCTGGTTAATCGTTAAATCAGTACGTCAATTAAGATTATTTTCTTCATTGCCATCAATGTCCCTAACATTTTATTGCACTGACATCAAACAAATTCACTAAACACTGGAAAAATATCATGGTTTTAAAACATCTCCTGAAATTTCTATAAATAGCCACACAAATTCAAGATGGCCGCCATGATCATGTGACCAATTTGCATAAAATATATTTTTATAGACGTAGCAACCATTCATAATGGCGCTATGAAAATTTCAAAACCCTATGTCTGTTTTTCAATTTTTTATGAATTTTAAAAAAAAAACAGTTATTTTTAAAGAAATCTGCAAACACCCTTGGTAATGGGAGACATTAATGCTCCGGATCGCTGGTCAGCAAAGTGTTAATGATAACTGGCCATCAACTTTTATTCAGCGCAATAAAAATGTTAGGAAATTTTATTTTCTGCATTTTATTGTATTTGGTAACAACAATAAATGTAGTCCCTAAAACTTGTTGCGTCTTGTACTTGTTTTTTTATTTTGAGTCGTGACTGAATATTGATTTTCTGGGAACTGTTGTCACCTCTGTTGAGTGAATTTCATCTTTGAATAATATATACATTTGTAAGTTTAAACTTACTTACTTAGTCGTTCCCCTTCTACCGTGAGGTGTAGAGGTTTGGAAGAGAGAGCGCCAGACCATTCTATCAGCTGTCTTCTTCCTGGCCTGGTTCCATTCTAGTCCTCGGTCCTTCAAAGATTGTCTAATGTTGTCCTCCCAGTGGACTCTGGGTCGTCCTGGAGGTCTGGATCCCTGGCTCTTTGTTTCCCATGCTTGTCGTGGTAGCCGATCTTCTCCCATTCTGCAGACATGGCCAAACCATCTTAGTTGGGATTGTTCTATTTGGGTCTGCAGCGGATGGGATTTTAGGCCTTGACGGATCGTCTGGTTGCGGACCATGTCTCTTCTTGTTACTTCAACCACTTTCCTCAGATACCTCATTTCTGAGGTTTGGATCTGGCTTTTGTGGGTTGTAGTCATTGCCCACGACTCGCATCCATATGTCAAGACTGGGACATAGGTGGATCGGTATACAGCCATCTTCGTTTTCTTACCAACCTCTTTCTTGCTGAGGAATCCACGATTTATGGCCTGAAAAAGTCTCCCAGCCCCTGCTTTTCGAGTGGCCAACTCTTCTTTGATGCCTCCCTTTCGATCTATAATAGCTCCGAGATATTTAAAGTGGTCGACCTGCTCCAGGACCTGTTCTCCCAACTTAATCTGATGTTTTCTTTCTTCTCGTGATATCACCATGGATTTTGTTTTAGAGCTGCTTATGACCATCCCTCTCTTCTCCAGCTCTTCCTTCCAGACTTGCAGGTTGGATTGGAGATGTGCCTCTGATTTAGCAATCAGGGCAACATCATCAGCAAATGCCAGCTCCGAAATATAGACCTGTCTCATCTTCCAGTACCCCACTGAATACTTTCTTGTTCTCTCCTTACATGCCTTGATGACATCGTCCATAAGGAGTATGAAGAGGTAAGGTGATAGGATATCACCTTGTCTTACACAAGTGGTGGTCCTGAACTCTTCTGACTTATGGTTTGCTGTCCTCACATAATTTCTGCAAGACTTGTAGAAGCTCTATATATCATGAATCAGAGGTGCTGGAATATTCTTCCTTGCCAAACAGTCCCAAAGTTTGCTCCAGGGGACCCTGTCCAAACGCCTTTTCCAGATCTATGAAACAAAGATGCATCTCACTCTTATACTCAAGGGCCTTTTCACTCAGCTGTCTGAGTGTGAAGATTAGGTCTTGAGTACTTCGGTTTGCTCGGAATCCGCACTGGACCTCATCCAATTGTGGCTCAGCTAGGCGTTGGAGTCTCTGCTCTAGGATTCTAGAGTAGATTTTACCAGGGACACTGAGAAGGGATATGCCTCTATGGTTTCCACACTGTCGATTGTCACCCTTTTTGAAAATTGGTGTTATGATGGCAATCTCCCAATCCTTTGTATGGTCTTGTTGCACCACGCTGCCTGTAGGACCATTAAGAGTAATAGGTCGCCTGATGCTCCCATGTACTTAACCATTTCTGGTGTTATACCATCATGCTTGTCTCTTATTTTCTCTTTGACTTCCTCTGTCCACCAAGGTGTCCTCTTTCTCTGGTTCCCAAGTCGGACTTCACCGCATGCTTCTGCAGCAGCTGTCTTTATGATATCCTTGAATTTATTCCAGAGGGTTTCCAAGTCATCAGGTCGTTCTTCTGTGTTGCTCACTGCTGTAGCAATAAGTCCCTGATATCTGGTCTTAATTTCTGGCTCTCTCAGCTTGTAGGTCCTAATGCTCATTTCTCCTGCTCGTTTACTTGGTTTCTTGCGTGATGTTGGGCAGTTCCTAGGCTGAGCAACTCTTTCAGTTGTGCGTTTGATTGTTAGCAGGTAGTGATCACTTCCAATCTCTGGCCCCCTCCAGACTCTTGCATCTCGGACATATCTGAATGAGCTTCTCCGAACAATGGCATAGTCGATCACTGACTTCTCATTCTTGGTTGGTTCACATCTAGTGTATGCATGTATGCGCTTATGGGGGAACTTTGTGTTTGTAATGATCAGATTCTGCTCACTGCAGAATCTAAGGAGTCGCTTTCCATTGTCATTGAGAGTATCTTCTCCATATCTTCCGATAACTCCACCCCATCTAGCATGGTCATTTCCAACTCTGGCATTAAAATCTCCGAGCATGATAACTTCATCTAGGCAGTCATCCACTGTCCTTTGAAGCAGCTCGAAGAATTCCTCCTTGACCTCTGCTCTCTCATCCTCATTTGGCCCATACACTATGACCAGGTTGACTATGGTTTCTCCTTCTTTTAGTTTTACAACCATAATGCGCTCCGAGACAAAGTTCCATCCCTTGATACTGTCTTTTTGATTTTGGGCCACAATGCAACCCACGCCCCCTTTAGCTCTTTCAGATATGGGTACACCACTGTAGAGCAACGTGTTGCCATCGAGATCCATGACTCCTTGTCCTTTTTTCTTCGTTTCCGTTATGCCAGGATTTCTAGTTTTGCTTTCCTCATCTCTTCCACCAGCTCCTCTTCCTTCCCATTTATACTTCTTGTGTTCCAAGTTCCATAAGTCGTAGTCCGTAGTCCGTTCCAGTTCGTCGCCTTTAGAATCAGTCCGGTTTTCTCTCTTGTATTGCTCGTAATCATAGTTTAAGACAAACAGGTGATTGGCCTGTTGTGCCTTTGAATGGTGGAGGGGCTGCCTCCTTATGGCCTCCATGCAGGCCGCCCTCCTCCTTTTTCATCCGGGCTTGGGACCGGCATAGGCGGAGTTGTAAGTTTAAACACCTGATATAAAACTCACAAGAGAGTTGTTCACTACTAGAGCTGTGTTGAAAACAAAAGACTCTCGCTGGCGTAGTTGTTTGAAGACACATGTTAATTTAATAAGCATATCACTGTTCACCCTCCGGCTCTCTCCCCATAAAATATGAAACGTGTGTTCACAATTCAGCATTTCCCATTCTTAAACACCCTTACTTTAATGGAGTTATTTCCACTTTATTTTACACTGTTCTAGTTATTATATCAATTCAGCTGGTTCAGTGCCCGTCAAAACTTGATATATTAAAATGTACATTGTGTATGCAAAGTTTCAACTATTAACGATGAAGAGAACTAGTGATAATCTTCGGCTTCGCACGGGCCACAACAGATTGGGATATCATCTATTCAACAAGCTAAAGATAGGAACTACTGATGCTTGTAAATGTGGTACTGATAAAATGACTGCTGAACATCTGCTTCAAAGATGTTCAACATATGAGGACCATAGAAAGCACATATGGCCGTCACCAATACCATTTTCAGAAAAACTCTATGGCGATGCAAATAACCTGGTGCTGACTACAGCTTTCTTTGAAAATATTATGAGGGTGTAAGAATAAGAAGAAGAATGTCACAAATTTGCAACACGGTATATAAACAAAGCTTAGATGATCTTAAATAAAAGTGGCTAAAAAGAATCTATTCTTTTATTTCCATGGCAGATGTGAAACAAATCAAGAAGAGAATAGGAATGGCCAAAGCTACATTTAGCAACATTGAGAGAAATACTAACATCTAAACAAATAACTCACAGAGTCATCAGTGTTTATATACTCTTCAATACTCTATGGGGTAGAAACATGGACAATGAACAAGCATTTGAAAGAAAGAATTGAGGCCCTTGAGATGTGAATATATAAAAGAATGGGGCTTCAGCTCAAGTGAAGAGAAGAAAACAAATAAGGAGGTCCTAGGAAGTCTAGGAATAAAAAGAGAATTAATCAAGGAGATCAAAATTAGACAGCTAAAATATTTTGACCTTATAAGAAGACCATAATGGAAGGAAGGAAGGAAGAATTGAAGGCAAATGTGCAAGAGGAATACAGCACTATAAGTGGAAAGATAACATCATGAGTTAGATGGGAAAGAGTCCTCAGAGTGCACCATCAAGACAAGAGACAGAAGATGTTGGAGATCCATTACAGCCAACCTTTGATGATAATGATGATGTTATCTTTGAGTGTGTTGATTGTTCTTGTTTTTTTTTTTTAGCTTAGTTGAATTGCTTCCTAGGAGCCTACTTAACTGTTGGTCCAGATTTTGTGTGAACTTTTTCATGAATTTCATCTCATGTTAAGCTGCTTTGTAAAATTGTCAATAGTAAGGTTTTTTTGTTTTGTTATAATTAACGCACTTTTACGCTGTTCCAGTGATTTAATTATTTATAATTGGTGTGTTACATTAGATGATAGACTCATTGGTGACAGCCTTAAGAAATAACAGATCTGTGTTTTCATTCAGTAAATCACAGAAACAAAGTCAGGATGGAAATTGAAAGTTGCTGTAGTTTGTATGAAATGTGGTCAATTTTCTTTATTGTGTTAATGGCTAACTGGAAGGAAATGGTATTGAAATTATTTCCCAGTAACAGTAATGTCACAACACATTCCCTGTATGAATGATGTGGCCTTATTCCTTTCACATATGAATAGTTAAAAACCTGAATGTATTATAAATAATATGTACATTATTTATTATTATAATTAATGTGTACTTGACCATTCAAAGTATATGTTACATGATATATTCTTTTTTTTCCCAGTCAGGTGATGGTGAAAGTTCCAATTTGACGGATGATGATCCCAACACATACTGGGAAACTGATGGCTCCCAAGGGCAACATTGGATCAGGTTGACGATGAAGAAAGGAACCATAATAAAGTAATTTTCATTTCCTATTTTTTTCAAATAAGGGTTATCTTCTTGTTTTAAACACATAAAGAAGGGAAACCTGAGGCCTGTAAACAGTAAATAAATATTACACACACATAAAAGGTATTTTTTCAGGCACTCGTAAATAATAAAGAAGTAGAAAACTAGACAACAGAAAAACAACAGACGTGAGTGGCTTACCGGGGAATCGAACACAGGACCTTCCGTGCGGCACCCCCGCCTAGCTATGGAAGCGAATCACACTATCCTCCCTGCCAGCTAAGCACCACAAAAAAGATGCTTCGATGACAGGGGTTATTAGTGCGACCAACAACACATAACACCGGAAATTTACCTAGGACAATCCAGCCTATTAATGACGCAATCACTTCTGTTGTTCCCCTATTATACAGTATAAGTCAGATTACACAAGACAAAGACCTTAATAATGTGTCCAGTAAATGATAGAGACTAAGAACAGTAAGTACAGGACAGAAGGTAGGTTTTGGTATTGTACAAACGTTTTAAACACGTAAAGAAGGGAAATCTGAAGCCTGTAAACAGTAAATAAATATTACACACACATAAAGGTATGTTTTCAGGCACTCGTGAATAATAAAGAAGTAGAAAACCAGACAACAGAAAAACAACAGACGTGAGTGGCTTACCGGGGAATCAAACCCAGGACCTTCCGTGCGGCACCCCCGCCTAGCTATGGAAGCGAATCACACTATCCTCCCTGCCAGCTAAGCAATAGGCTGGATTGTCCTAGGTAAATTTCCAGTGTTATGTGTTGCTGGTCGCACGAATAACCCCTGTCATCGAAGCATCATTTTTGTGGTGCTTAGTTGGCAGGGAGGATAGTGTGATTCGCTGCCATAGCTAGGCAGGGGTGCCACACGGAAGGTCCTGGGTTCGATTCCCCGGTAAGCCACTCACGTCTGTTGTTTTTCTGTTGTCTACTTTTCTACCTCTTCATTATTCACGATTGCCTGAAGACATAACCTGTATGTGTGTGTAATATTTATTTGCTGTTATCTTCTTGTCTTTTGTCCTAGTTTTGGTTTTGGTTTTAAGGACTACCTTCATTTCACATGACAACTCCATCAGTGCTCCGAGCTCCTCCCTTAGATCACACAAGGAGGATCTGAGCACAGTGCACGAACTCTGTAGCACCGGCGAGAATCCCAATGTGTGTATATAGGCATCACACATTCTATAAATATTTTTGTGGTGGGTAGGTTTCTAGTTTTTTAATTTTGCCAGGGCAACAGCCTTATGGCCTACTGTTTGCAACAATTTGCAACTGCCGTGGGATTTTTAACGTGCGCAACTTGCACACGGGGGCCTCCTATTTTTTGGCCCTTATCTGAGAAGGCTAGGTATCTGATCTCACTACCTAGGAGATGTGGGGGGAGTATGACATCATTATGACCACTGGTTCTGAAACAAAATTGCCATAAATTATATTCCCTCTACTTTGAATCAAACCCGGTACCTTTAGAATTTGAGGTGGATGCCATACCTCTTAGCCCCTCTGACTCCTGAATAAGACATATTATCCTTTAATTTTTTTTTTCCTACTCCCCCACAAATGCAGGTAATGATGAGATGAGAAGAAGACGCTGGCGACTGCTAGGACACACACTAAGGAAACCTGTTGATAGCATTACAAGGCAGGCCTTGTTTTGGAACCCCCAGGGCAAGAGAGGCAGAGGTAGACCAAGAAGCACACGGAGAAGAGAGCTGGAAACAGAGGTGAAAATGATGAGGAGAACATGGAAAGAACTTGAGATGATGGCACGTGACAGGAGGACTTGGCATGTGTTTGTTGAAGGCCTATGCTCCTTTGGGAGTGGAGGGTTATGAATGCCATACCTTTTAGCCCCTCTGACCCCTGAATAAGACATATTATTCTTTAATTTTTTGTTCCTACATCCCCACAGTTTACTGCAGCTCTCCTCATTTAGTTTATCAGAACCAAATTTGCTACTTTGTTTATTTATATTTCTTCTTTGTACAGTCTCAAGTCTACTTGAATGTTTTCAAAGAAAGCAGTAGTCAGCTTGAGGTTGTTTGTATCTCCATGGAGCTCTTCCACAAATGGTACTGGTGTCTGTCATATGTGCTTTCTCTGCTCCACATATGTTGGGCATCTTTGAAGCATATGTTCAGCAGTCATTTTATCAGTACCACAGTTACACTGATCGGTAGTTCCTATTTTTAGCTTGTTGAATAGATGGTATCCCAATCTGTTGTGGCCTGTGCGGAGTCTGAAGATTACCACTTGTTTATTTATGTACTTTGCTTGTTTATTTCAAGTACTAACTTCCTTTTGTACGTTCTGTCTAGGTCCTTGTCTCTGATAGTGAGCTTGGCTGATGACAATTACCTACCAGAAAATATTGTTGTGGTGGCAGGGGAAGCTGATGATGTCAAAGTTCTGAGTAACGTCACCATCAACTGGTAAAGACCTTTCAAGATTATTTTTGATTCTGTGTCTGAATGTTGGTGTCAGAAATAGTATTAGAATGTTAATATCACACATATTGCTAGAATCCTTATATTAGGATAGGAAACTATACAGAGCAATACAACAGGAGGCAATCTGATCATCAGAAGAGGTCCCCCCTTCGATCAAGTGTTTCGGCCCCTTAATCTCCTTTACACTAGGGGGGGCACTTAGGTCATGACTCCCAAGTGTCAGCCTCCTGTTATCTAGTGCAGAGAATTGAACCCACTCCACCTTAGTTGCAGCTTTCAAATTCATTCCTATTTCCTGCCAGCTGGAGGCAATTGTGAAAGTAACCCCTATGTTGAAAACAAATACTGTCTTGAGTTCCATAGCCTGTTGCGGTTGTTCCACAGCCAGCACGATGCCTTTTCCGCAGTTTCACTGAGCCTCAAGTGCTCTTGTTCTTGACTGTTCCCTCAACCCCAACAGTTTCAGTAGATCATACACTGAGGCAGCCGTGAGACCTCTTGCACCCACCTCAACAGCCATGACCCTTGCAGTGTCGCACATCCGCGGCAAGATCATTATACTTGGCTACTATGAATGAGTATTGCTCGTCCAATCTGGATTCAAATGGCACTGTCAGCTCAATCATTACAATCTGGTGTGATGATGAGGAATGCAGCACTATATCTGGCGAGATCTTCTGACACTCTCTGGATATGCCCCTAGCCCAGGTAGATCTACTGCCATCTCCCAGTCATTTGCACAGTCAAGAAGAGATGATAAACTGCTACTTGGTTTACTTGGTTTGGGATGCGCTGATTATGCTGCTCACGCACAGCATCATTGTGAGTCTTGCCTTTCCTACTTTGTATTTTTCAACAACTGACTTGAAGGGAAGCACAAGCTTTGCCTTCTTGCAGTACAGTTCTACGTCTGACAGACCTGGTGGTAGTCCTAGCCATTTCCTCATGGACTTGTTGACCTTTTTCTCTATAGCTTCCAGTGTACTGGTGCTTATTTCATATATAAGCAGTGGCCATAGCAATTTAGGTATCAACATGAACTGAAGGCACCACAGTTTGAACTTTCCCAGGAGTCTGCTTTGGTCTGTGATCTGTAGTCCTCTATCTGCCATTTCTATTGTCTGTTTTTAATGAGGCATCATACACCCTGCCAAGACTTTTCACAGTTTCCTCAATGACAGTAGGGATTCTTTGGTTTGAAACCATGAATGTGACCTCAGATATTTTCCCTTTCCTGACTGATAGGCTTCTAGACTTCTGAGGTTTGAAGCTCATTCTGCACCAGCTGACTAGTTCATCCAGGCGTGCTAACATTCTGTGGGCCTGGTGTTCATCTGTTGTCAGAATTGTTGTGTCATCCATGAATGCTTTAAGCGGTGGCATGTGACACATTCCACTGAGCTTATGACCTGTTGCAAATCCTTCAGTCACGTTGAGGATTACCTGCATGGCCAACACAAATAGTATCGGAGAGATGGTACATCCCATCGCAATTCTAACTTAATGTAGTTTAATGTTACTTTTTAAAAAAAAACATATTTCTGTTAATTTCATGCTTATCATTTTTTTGGTACTTAATCAGTCATAAGGCAGAATTAAAATAGTTTTCTTTTGTTTTCCAGGGCCACACAGTCACCCACAGAAATCAAGCTGCTAGAAAATCTGACTGAGCATTATTCTATTGTCACCATTAGGATCAAGTCTTGTAAATGTATGTAGAAATATTAGCTGAAAACTCCATGCGCAATATGGGATGTGACCATATTCACCTACCATTTCTGAAGCAACGCTGCAAGTTGTCAGTGGGGTATCTTGTATGCAATGTTGCCTTTCAGTACATCATTGGTGGTTTGGGAGCATTTGTTTCTCAAGATCTCTTTAACTCTTTTCAGACCTGATATTTTGAATCATTTTCTCGTACTGACATATCTGAATTTTAATGTTCCTTGATACATCTTAATTTGAAGTCTACCCAAGAGTGTTATGCATCAAATTGTTTGTAATTGAACAGACTACCATATTTAGATGTAAAATTAATATTTTTAAAATTTATATTGATGTGAGTTTGAAAAAATTGAAGGAAAGTCAACAGGAAAAATACACACAAATTATAAACATGATATTTCACAAAGACCCAAAAAAAAGTATTAGAATAATTAACAACGGTCATATTTTATAGTAGTCTGACCATTTCTGCATCTGTTACATTTCTAAAACAATTCAACATTAAATAATAAAATTATGAAATTTTTTGAAATTTTACATAACGGCTTTAAAAAAAAAAAAAAAATCTTCCACTGCATACATTACAGTTATTATAAGTAGCTGCAACATCTTAGCTGAATTAATGAAATATGACTTCAGTAGACACATTTCTAGTGTAACACTGTATGATCACTAACACATAAGTAAAATCAGTTATGAGGGTGACATAATAAAGACTCAGCACATCTTTATATATTTCCTTCTAAGGCTTGTGGTATTCTGACAGACAATTCCTACCTGCATGAAAACATAAAAAAGTATCACAAACTTTACATTTAACTTTTGTTTTTCTTTCAATTTTTACAGTCTGATAGCAAAGCTTACAATTTATTTTTGTCTTTGTAAACTCGGGGTCTATGGTGTGCAGAGAACAAACTAGTGGCTTTGAAGCGAGTGGTACATCATCATACAAACCTATGTTCCCCAATTCCCTGATTAGTTCTTCTGTAAAATCTAGCTGACCTTATCTAGCTGGTCTTTTCGGTTCTTCTACATCTGGGTGTTTTTTCAGCCTGTCTTGAAATAAAATGTAAGCATTTACCTATCAATATCCAGAAAGTGAAAAAAAAGAGTTTTCCAATATTTATTGGTCTTTCTCAAAACATTGTACTTGTTAATCAGCTGGTCACTCTTGTCCACTCCTTTCATGTATATATTGTAATCCCTTACAAGATTTGGCTGTTTAACCTTAAGTTCTTGAAAATTCCCATTAACCTTAGTTCTAAGCTTAGCGAACCTATGGCCATTTGCATTGTGAATGCTTGAAACCAGTGTTATAGTTTTGTTATCTCTCCACTGCAGTGCTAGTAATTCTTCATCTCTAACCCACCTTATTGCACCTCTGAATTTTTTTCAAATTCCTTTATATTTGAAAGTGCAGCTGGAAACCCCTTTCTGTTTCTAAGAAATGTGCCTCAAGCTCCAATCCCTAACTTCCATAGGTCCTTCAGTAACTGAATGAATGTATAAAAATTATCAAAATAAACCCTATATCCTTGTCTCACCAAAGATTTCATAAAATTCATAACTACAGTATAAGCTAAACCAAATGATCCATTTGTACTGTTCCTACCTAAATAAACAAAGTCATAAGTATATCCACTAACAGCATCAGGAAGAACCCATAACTTCATCCCCCATTTTGTTGGCTTGACTAATATACTGTCAAAAAGAATAACGCCCTTTATTTCTAACCATTCTCTCATCAACAGAAACATTTTGATCAGGTTGGTATAGCTTTTTGCACTTCATTCTAATATATATTAACAACATTCTCACTTTACATAGCTTATCTTGAGGGTCTTCAGTCTTTGGGTCTGGAACTTTTAAAAAACTCATTATTGCTTTGAATCTGTTTCTAAACATAAATGCCCTGGCCCACAGTCCATTGTAAAGACTTTTTCTTGACCAGAGGCAATCAATACTTGGGGCTGGTACAAGACCAGCATACATTAGCTAAGCACAAACATGATAAAACTCCAATGGAGTAACATCACACCATCCAGTAAAGACAGTAGGCTTGTTAGGTCCATGCTGCTGTGCATATTCATTTGTAAACTGACACAGGTAACCAACAATGTCAGCAATGAAATACAGTCTGAAGAAGTCAATGGGCCTCAAAAACTGCTTCATATTTTCTCTGGTCCTCACCTCTGACAGTTGCAGACCTGGAACCCTCTCAGGCAAAAAGGGTGGAGGCTTGGAAGGTGGGCCTTCATCAAGTCCATCATAACCAAAACATCTGCAAGAAGAACAATTTAAAATTAATGTTTACAGATCAACAATAGAATTCAAAGTTACAATTTAGTGTACACAGGAAAATTGACACATATTACATTTTCCGTACAAAGGAATACTGTCAATCATAAAGTCATATGATGTAATTAATAATTTTAAAAAGTAGAGACTTAGGGCAAATGAGGTCAGAAAAATCAGCTGATTCACAGGTTATGTCCGACCTCCTTTATATTTATTTCCTGGTGCCGTGAGTTCTTTGTTAACTGTTTGAATGGTGAAATATTTGTTTCTTTTTTTTCAAAAACAAACAGAAAGCAGCTATACTGATTACAATAGCCCACTAAAATGACTGTTTTACTGCTTTTCAAAATCAGCTGCTATCATTTCGGTAACGAAGTAACATTACCTTTGCATGTACGGCTGTTGATTTGAGTTGTTCTGAGCTGTATTTTCACCTTCCGGCTGTATGACCAGTTAAGAAAGATATACTGGCCCAATGACTCAACACTAAACTCAAAGCTATATGGAGTTAAAGAGGAACTTCAAACAACAGTCGAATTCATCATGAGAACTCGTCTGACGGTGTAATCATCAAAGATGCGATCGCAAGAAGAAGAAGAAGAAGATCTCTTTTTCCTTCAATCTGTCCTGTTGTCAAAGTATATTCCAGCTTTATTTTTCTAAAAATATGTCCAAAGAAAGTGGATTACCTCTTTCTAACATGAGCAGCAAGCTTCCTGTGCACATAGACTTTTTTTCAAAACATCTTCATTATTCTTTTCAGCTGTCTATTGTATTCTTAACATTCTTCTATAAAACCACATCTCTGTGGATTCCAGAGCCTTGTTTATTAATTATCCATGACTCACTTCAATATATTAGCATTGGCTCAATATAACACTCTTTCTTGCTTCCGTTGAAAAAGAGTTCCTGAAGATTTCCAGCCCTCCCCAAAGTAAAATATGAATGGGTTATGGCTGGCAGGCATGATGGTCACATGATGTTGGAAATTATTCAGTCCTTGAAGAAACTTTGGATCATCACAAAGGGTCATGCACAATGTCTTACACCAAGATGCACCAATGACAACATGCAGTGCTGCCTTCGGATGTACCTAACAAAGCACACTCTTGTTTTTTGCACTTGATATGATGGCACTTTATTCAGCTTGGATACGCATCCATTCAGCATTATCACATTTCATTCAGTCACTAGATCTGTGGTTAAATCTTTAAGTTTCATTCTGCATGAACCATCCTGTAAAAAAAACACTGAATGAAATCTAGCTGGGGTGCCGACTAGGTGATGTTTGGGAGCCAAAAGGGAGGAAATTTTGGAAAGAGTTGTCCATATATTTTTGCAAACACAAATGTGTGCAGTATTTATTTATGATTATGTGTCTAAATTTTTTTTTAAAGTTTCGTCTTAAAAATCACTGGTATCTCAACTTCCTAGTAATGATTTTGTAACATCTAGATGGTTTGATTTGGTTTTTAAGGACTATCTTCATTGCACACGGACAACTCCATCAGTGCTCCAATCTCCTCCCTTAGATCACACAAGGAGGATCTCAGCACAGCGCACGAACTCCATAGCACCGATGAGAATCCCAAAGTGTGTTTATACGAATTTGACCCAGCCTCATGAATTCGTTAAGGCAGCCGGTGTGATGCTGACCACATCACCCCTAGTGTGCCGATGGTCAAGAAAATATGGGCCTAACACCATATTCCCAATATGCCTCAGTGGGCGTGTAACAGGATCCTTTACCTTACATTGCTATTTTGGTACACCATGGAGACCATAATGTGACACTGTACTTGCGTTCTATGCTGGGTAGGTTTATAAGAAAATATTGAAAAAGATAATGCGTGTTCATAAAGCAACCTTTGACCACGTCTTACTGCAATGCTGCTTATCATCTTATTGCACTTTTATGTTCTATCTCCATCAGCTCATGGCATTGACACCCGTATAAGGGGCATAAAGCTCACTTGTTTAGAAGAGCGAAGTCTGGGATTTGATCAAGATTTCTTCTCCGGCGATCGTTTAGTTCGATACCCATTACTGCAGTCATACAGCCCTTCTGTAATCTACAGGCGGTCAATGGTGTTACAAAGGTAGTTTGTTTGATCTACTGTGTTTTATAAACACCTGTATTTGTGTCCAGATTACTGATTGGAAGGCCTATATTTACAGGGTGGCTGAAAAGTCATTTCCTATTTGACAATTGTTATATCCTCACTTGTATGAGTTGGAAATACATGAAACAAATGCCCAAACAAGGGGCATTAACAGCCATTTGAGAATTTTATTTTTTAAAGTGGCCAGTGAGCTAGCGTTACAAGAGACAGTAAAAAAATTGCTGCATGTTATGAAATCATATATTGAACAGACCTGATCTCATGCTGAGCTGTAATGTTTATGTGACGAAAGTATTTTATGTAATACTGTGCCAGTTAATTCTCTTTGTTTTTACTTACTTAGTCGTTCCTCTTGTACCATGAGGTGTAGCGGTTTGGAAGAGTGAGTGCCATACTATCTTAGTGTCTGTCTTCCTCCTGGCTTGATTCCATTCTAGTTCTCGGTCCTTCAAAGATTGTCTGATGTTGTCCTCCCAGCGGACTCTGGGTCGTCCTGGAGGTCTGGATCCCTGGCTCTTAGTTTCCCATGCTTGTCATGGCAGCCGATCTTCTCCCATTCTGTAGACATGGCCTAACCATCTTAGTCGGGACTGTTCTACTTGGGTCTGCAGGGGTTGGGTTTTTAGGCCTTGACATATCATCTGGTTGTGGACCATGTCTCTTCTTGTTACTTCAACCACCTTCCTCAGATACTTTATTTCTGAGGTTTGGATGTGGCTTTTGTGGGTTGTAGTCATTGCCCACGACTCATATCCATACATCAAGACTAGGACATAGGAGGAACGGTATACAACCATCTTCTTGCCAACTTCTCTTTTGCTAAGGAATCCTTGATTTATGGCCTGAAAGAAGTCTCCCAGCTGCTGCTCTTTGGGTAGCCAACTCTTCTTTGATGCCTCCCTGCCAGTCTATGACAGCTCCTAGGTATTTAAACTGGTTGACCTGCTCCAGGACCTGTTCTCCCAGCTTAATCTGATGCCTTCTTTCCTCTGGTGATATCACCATGGTGTTTGTTTTAGAGTTGCTTATGACCATCCCTCTTCTCCAGCTCTTCCTTCCAGACTTGCAGGTTTGATTGAAGATGTGCCTCTGATTTAGCAATCAGGGCAACATCATCAGCAAATGCCACTCTGAAATACAGACCTGTCTCATCTTCCAGTACACCACTGAATACTTTCTTGTCCTCTCCGCACATGCCTTGATGACATAAAAGCATTTAATGTAATACTATGCCAGTTAATTATCTTTGTTTTGACTTTGTTTCTGAGGTTTATTCAGCTTGCATCAGACATGCACAGAAGTTGATTTATACTATGTTTAAATGGGGCAGCTAAGTAATGAAAAAGGTACACTATTCAAATTGCACTTTCAGTATTCTCAGAAGAATTAGGCATCATGACAATTTTGTAAATATCCCTTTCTAAAACACCAACTCGAGAAACTAGATAAACAACACCTTGTTGCTGGGTACATTAATATTCTGAATTTAAACGAAAGTAGCTGGATTTATAAAAAATAATTGAACCATAGCCCGTATTCAATTGGAAGTTAAAGGGTGACGAGTGACGGTGATTGCTGAGACAGTTGGAGGCTTTCATAAATGGGTGCTAGCACAGAACAAGATAAAAATGTTATGAAAGGATCAGTGTGAAACTGATGTAAAGTACCAGAACAAATACCAGTGAAGCAAGAGGTGAGGACAAGATGTAGAAGCAGGACATGTCACGCATTGAGGAAACCTGCGGAGAGCTTTACAGTGCAGTCCTTGTTCTGGAATCACCAGGGTTAGACAAATGTATGGAGACCTAAAAGACACACGGAGAGGGAGACCTAAAAGACACATGGAGGGGGAGACCTAAAAGACATGGAGAGGGAGACCTAAAAGACATGGAGAGGGAGACCTAAAAGACACATGGAGAGGGAGACCTAAAAGACATGGAGAGGTAGACCTAAAAGACACATGGAGAAGGAGACCTAAAAGACATGGAGAAGGAGACCTAAAAGACACACGGAGAGGGAGACCTAAAAGACATGGAGAGGGAGACCTGAAAGACACACGGAGGAGACCTAAAAGACACACAGAGAGGGAGATCTAAAAGACATGGAGAGGGAGACCTGAAAGACACACGGATGAGACCTAAAAGACACACAGAGAGGGAGATCTAAAAGACATGGAGAGGGAGACCTGAAAGACACATGGAGGAGACCTAAAAGACACACAGAGAGGGAGACCTAAAAGACACAGAGAGGGAGACCTAAAAGACACACAGAGAGGGAGACCTAAAAGACACAGGGAGAAGGAGACCTAAAAGACATGGAGAGGGAGACCTAAAAGACACATGGAGAAGGAGACCTAAAAGACACAGGGAGAAGGAGACCTAAAAGACACATGGAGAAGGAGACCTAAAAGACACATGGAGAAGGAGACCTAAAAGACACACAGAGAGGGAGACCTAAAAGACACACGGAGAAGGAAACTGGATTCAGATTTTATAAAGATGAAGAATACATGAAGTTTGTACTGGTTGACACAGGACAGGAGAGCTTAGTGTGACCTGTACTCTGCATGGGGCTTAAAGGATGATGATGGTGAATGTTGCATGTTCATATGTCCACCTCTTTCTCAACCCTTTTAAAATAAAGTTCTGTCTAACTATCTCTCTTACTGATTCTGCTCTTGAGTTAAGGAGGGCAAAGAAACACACACCAAGTCTCACCTCATTCAGTAGCAGACTGTTCAAATACTTCATGAGGTCTGATACCATGCCACCCTAATCTGATTATGTTCGAATTATTGATTTACTGTATGGATATTTTGGATTTGTTTTTTGTTTTTGTTTATTTTTATTTTACTTTATTTATGTTTTTTATTATTTTTTTTGCTTCTGTTGTTTGTTTGTCTTTTCATTACTTTCTAGCTTGTTTAAAAAAATAAAACATACTTAATTTTGATTATGATTGCATACTGTGAATGTATGCTGTTATATTAGCTTTATAATATTGCATGCCTTTAAATTACTGCTTGAAGTAACATGTGGTAATGAAAGGATATAGTATGCAAGATAAATGAGACGGGAAGGACAGAATGTTAGACAGGCCTGCGCACCCAATTCTTAACCCTTTGAAAATAAAGTTTGTTCGTTCTTTACATTTGATTAAAATCAGGCTTATTAGCATGGCAATATTTTTATTGCCAGGTTCATGTGGTTGCTAGATAGTGTAATTCATTACCTGGTTCCCAGCTGGCAATCTTCCATTGAAGGATGTAGCCACGTGGAGGGACTTGCCTTAATTAATTTGGAAGTAAGTGATCATTATTATCATTTTGATTCATTGTAACTTGAAAGAGGGTTGCTGTGACAATTTCTCTAATACAGGTCCATATCCTTGAATCCGAAATGCTTGGAGACAGCCATGTTACGGAAATTGGATTTTGCCCAAAGTAGCCCAAAAATCAGCAAGCGTATCCCTAGTCACTCAAAATATGTTCAAAAGTCGGCCCCCAAAAAAATCTGATTTTTGGAATATTTCGGGTGTTCGGATTCAAGGATATGACCTGTATTACTTTAGGGGAAAAAAAGCCATAATGTCAGATCTGCATGATTGGAATTTAATAGTTGTTATATGCTCATTTGACCTGTGGAGTTCCCAAGAGTCTCTGTGGAGACACAGACAGCATGTGACTACTGCTTCATCAGGTATAGCAGTAGCGCAGTTGTTAGTGCACTGGCTTCCTAGCTCTGTGGTCCATGGTTCGATCCCCAGTTGAGGTGGGATTTTTTAGACCGCAAACGGCTCCGGGGTCGCCCCAGCCTAAAAAATTGGGTACCAGAGCAACTCTGGGAAGGTTAAGGCGGTCGGCATGATGCTGACCACATCACCCTTAGTGTGCCGATGGTCAAGAAAATATGGGCCTAACACTATATTCCCAATATGCCTCAATGGGCGTGTAACAGGATCCTTTCATCAGGTATGACGTATGAGGAGATAAACATGAGGTTGTGCAGAGGGCTGGCAATGTCATCATGTTGGTTTGATTTTAAGGGCCATCTTTATTGCACACGAACAATTCAATCAGTGCTCCGATATCCTCCTTTAGATCACACAAGAAGAATCTCAGCACAGTGCTCGAACTTTGTAGCGCCTACGAGGATCCCAATGTGTGTATACAGGAATCACACATTCTATAAATATTTTTGTAGTGTGTAGGTTTTCCTATTTTTTTTAAATGTTGTCAGGGCAACGACTGTATGGCCTACTCTTTATGATGTCCAACTGCCGAGGGATTTGTAACATGCGCAAGTTGCATGCGGGACCTATTTTTTCGCCCTTATCCGAGAAGGCTAGGCATCCGATCTCACTACCCAGGAGGAGAGTATTTCAGAAAAAAAATATCCATCAATTATATTCCCTGTATTGGGAGCGTACGTGGCACCTTTAGAATTAGAGACGGACACCATACCTCTAGCCACTCCGACCCCCAACAGTTAGAACAGTGTAGCAACTGTTGAGACTGTACAGCATTAACTGTCAGTGATTCATCATTATCATAATTTCCCTTTTCACTCCTTATGGAACATGCAGCCACCAGTTCAGCTCTTCCGCTTGCAGGAAGCTTGCACCAAAGGGTTCACAGGCTCTTGCAGTTATGGTTTCTGTGGTGATTCATTTTACATGATGAGGTTGCCAGCCTGATGTGCAGCTTTATATTAGTCACCTTGAACAACAAGCTTGAGGGAGCAATAGTCTTATTATTTCTTGAGAGACCCAGGGGAACTATACGGACAGTCATTAATTAACAAGAAACAGATAGAAGAAAAATACTAGGACAAACATATAAAATACTTTGAAGGCACACCAGACACTAGAAATATTTGATACAGTAATAGAGAGTGAAAAAGTAGTAGCCTCCCTCAATCATAACTGACTATGGGAATGATGCGCCCTTGAGGGGATAGCCCAATGCTGCTTTTTTTTTTTTCTTCTGGTGTTCCTGTTGTCATGTTCTTTTCTCTTCTGGTTGTTGTAAGAGCTTCTTTTTCCTAGTCTGAGGTGATGCCCCAGGGAGCATTGCTACTTGGTGCGATCAGCAGCTTCATTCTCCCAGGTTCCAGGATTTTAGTGAAAAGATAATGAAAGTACTACAGGAAATTAACACGATCATCTCCAGGTGATATCTTATGGTTTCAAGAACAATGTGATTCTTCAGGGCCATTTGAGTAGCTTATATGCATACATTTTCTCTGTATGGTTCAAGGAAGATAATCTTCTGCTTGTTTCACATTCATTTTTTTGTCTTTTTGTTTTTTTTCTTTCATATTGACAAGGTGGGACCCCAAGATGCAGCAATAGTGAATGCAGTCAGCGACCCATAGCTGTACTGCTTGCATCAGGACCAGCGAACCAGAGCTGGTCAAGACCATACTCCACCTCCACGTGGTGGTCCTGGAAACAGTCTGCAGCAGTGCAGTCTGGCTAAGCGAGTACGGATCGAAATGGGAAGGCAAACCCGGTCCCTAAAAAATGCCGTGCAGAAGTCGGATGTGTCGACCGAAAGGTGCAGATATCACAGCTTAGGCGCAAACAGACACAACGCAACCACCGTCCTTTTCAGGGCGAACGAGGAAGAAGAAGAAGATACTGACAAGGTCACCACTCCAGCTATGTCCTGTAACGTATTATCACCAGTCATTTTATTACCCTTCTTTTAATGACAAACTGTAGTTATCATTTGACATCATGTATGTCTTTGAGCAGATTAAGCCACTGCCTGTTTTTTAAAAATGGCAATCATGATTTCACCACAGCCCTTTGGTTAACATTTTTTAGGGTGAGAATTATACTTACTTACTTACTTACTTACTTAGTCGTTCCCCTTCTACCGTGAGGTGTAGAGGTTTGGAAGAGAGAGCGCCAGACCATTCTATCAGCTGTCTTCTTCCTGGCCTGGTTCCATTCTAGTCCTCGGTCCTTCAAAGATTGTCTAATGTTGTCCTCCCAGCGGACTCTGGGTCGTCCTGGAGGTCTGGATCCCTGGCTCTTTGTTTCCCATGCTTGTCGTGGTAGCCGATCTTCTCCCATTCTGCAGACATGGCCAAACCATCTTAGTTGGGACTGTTCTATTTGGGTCTGCAGCGGATGGGATTTTAGGCCTTGACGGATCGTCTGGTTGCGGACCATGTTTCTTCTTGTTACTTCAACCACTTTCCTCAGATACCTCATTTCTGAGGTTTGGATCTGGCTTTTGTGGGTTGTAGTCATTGCCCACGACTCGCATCCATATGTCAAGACTGGGACATAGGTGGAGCGGCATACAGCCATCTTCGTTTTCTTACCAACCTCTTTCTTGCTGAGGAATCCACGATTTATGGCCTGAAAAAGTCTCCCAGCCGCTGCTTTTCGAGTGGCCAACTCTTCTTTAATGCCTCCCTTTCGGTCTATAATAGCTCCGAGATATTTAAAGTGGTCGACCTGCTCCAGGACCTGTTCTCCCAACTTAATCTGATGTTTTCTTTCTTCTCGTGATATCACCATGGATTTTGTTTTAGAGCTGCTTATGACCATCCCTCTCTTCTCCAGCTCTTCCTTCCAGACTTGCAGGTTGGATTGGAGATGTGCCTCTGATTTAGCAATCAGGGCAACATCATCAGCAAATGCCAGCTCCGAAATATAGACCTGTCTCATCTTCCAGTACCCCACTGAATACTTTCTTGTTCTCTCCTTACATGCCTTGATGACATCATCCATAAGGAGTATGAAGAGGTAAGGTGATAGGATATCACCTTGTCTTACACCAGTGGTGGTCCTGAACTCTTCTGACTTATGGTTTGCTGTCCTCACATAATTTCTGCAAGACTTGTAGAAGCTCTGTATAGCATGAATCAGAGGTGCTGGAATATTCTTCCTTGCCAAACAGTCCCAAAGTTTGCTCCAGGGGACCCTGTCAAACGCCTTTTCCAGATCTATGAAACAAAGATGGATCTCACTCTTATACTCAAGGGCCTTTTCACTCAGCTGTCTGAGTGTGAAGATTAGGTCTTGAGTACTTCGGTTTGCTCGGAATCCGCACTGGACCTCATCCAATTGTGGCTCAGCTAGGCGTCGGAGTCTCTGCTCTAGGATTCTAGAGTAGATTTTACCAGGGACACTGAGAAGGGATATGCCTCTATGGTTTCCACATTGTCGATTGTCACCCTTTTTGAAAATTGGTGTTATGATGGCAATCTCCTAATCCTTTGGTATGGTCTTGTTGCACCATGCTGCCTGTAGGACCTTTAAGAGTAATAGGTCGCCTGAGGTGAGAATTATACGACCCTTAAATGACTAGACAATTTCAGGACTTGAAATTCAAGAATAATACTGAGAAAATCAGAAGAAATACACTAGTGGAATCATCATGATGGTATGCTTTGACGAGTGTGATGGACGAACTCGGCTGACCCTGAACTCTGTTGTAATTCTTGTATAACGGGACTTCTTTCACGTGGATTCATTAGCTATGAAACTGTTCCACAGAGGGCAAACACGTTTGCTGATTGATATGCGGAAAGTTTACCTATCGTTGATTCTGGTCATCGCATTGATTTAAGGAGAGATTAAATCACGCCCACTAACATCTCTTGAACAATCATAGGCAGTTATTTTAATTAACTTGGCCAGTGGGAGGCGTCGCCAGAATCAAACAGATACAGCGACGAGATCAAAGAGACAGACTGAGGGATTTCAGGGGAGACTATCGGCGTTATCAAAGACAGTAGTGGTCCCTGATACGAGACGCAGTTGCTTGCCGCTAATTTCGCGTCTCGGTGTCAATCGCAGAACCGAGCGAATGGGGAAAGCGAAACGGGCAGCAGCGAGCAGATACGAAGACCAGGGGGCGGTTTCTTCCCTTGATTTGGCGGTCAGATCCCCAAAAGTTCGTGAGATCAAATAAGCTGTCAAGTTTATCATGTCCCACTCAACTTACATTCCATTTTAGCTAAATAGACCATGAAGACTAGACACGTTATCACTCGCTGGCCAGACCTTTACAGAAGCACTAGCTTTATTGAAATCTTGTTATAGATTTTCCCCTGGATTTTATATATATATTTGCAGTGATTTCTATTCTGTGCAAAGCAGTAATATATATATTGTGTAAAATGATCAGTGGTCTAGTTCAGTCATTCTATTTCAATGGATTTTGTGTTAATTTAAATCTATTAAATTAAACCATCTCAATAGTTCCAGTTGTAAATATAATGATCTATCTATTATATTATTTCAAAAGATAATAGATGCTTAAATTAACTTTTAAAGTCGCGAAGGAATTTATAATTAATAAATTCAGTTAAGTCCTAGTTTTATAGATGTGTGTTTTAACCACTAGAATTCGCGCAGTGTTTATTAAATACATAATTAAATACTCGAGTGTATTATAGGCTTAACGGGAAATTTATCGCGCTTGATTTTTCGGTATGTTACATGTCTTTTTTTCTTTCACAACAGAGTGATCGTAACCTGCGGTCCCAGCTAAATAAAGAAAGAAATAAAGAAATCATCCTATAAACTTCCAGTCATATTGAAGAAACATTTCTTTTAAAATATAATCTTGTGGCGGTCTTTTGCGACCTAGCTGTCAGAATTAAATGAAATAAAGCCCACCCAAGAACATTTTTAAAGAATAATCATCAAATTACCCTTACAAACCTGTAAGATAAACTGGAAGGTAATCATCGCCAGTAGCGATATCATATTTACTGTTTACTATGAGAGAGTACATATTTTCCTGACTGTGACTGAGCCTAGTTTTTCCTCAATTGGATTTAATAAAACTATCATCACGCATTGAAGGAATTTTACCATAGCGGAGGATTAAAAGAGACCACTTCATTTTCACCCCTGTGCCGAACTGTGTTAGTGCCATCCCATAGACTCCTTTTTATATATATAATAAAAACACGAGAACTCTTAGTCTTCAAGTCTTGCGATAAGAGAGAATATTTGTTACCAATAAACCCTCGCAAACATCTGGGGCGGGACATCGAAGGACTAGACAGTCCATATGTCAAAAGAGTACTTGCTGTTTTATATACTTTTTATGGATCGTCTGAGGCTGCATTCGGTAAGTGTGTGAGTATATGAGTGTGGATCCTCACGCGTGTGTATGAATGACAGGAAATTTAATCGTTTTCTTTTGTAAACCTGTTGGTAACTTTATTGCCTAGTAATAAAATTTTTCTGTATTCCCTGCATTGTTCCTTTAAGGGGGAGTTGCTAATTGGTTAACTCTGTTTAAAAACCCCCTCCTTTCCATTTGCTTAGTAAAGGGAAGAACAGCTGGGAAGAACAGGTTTTTTTTCTATCACCTATACCTAACGTTGTAACCCCTCTTTCAGAGTAATTAACTTCACTGTTAGGTTAACGTACCTATGTTCCTGATATTATCTATCTCTGGACTGGGTTTATCTTTGTCTAATAAGCGGGAAGGGCTTCGTCGATACCAATCTTCTTCACCCCTCCCAAATTTGTTATTTGCATTTGTGTACTTATGATAATTTATGTAATACCTGATATTTGTTAGTGATTGATGTTTAAAGTGAATAAAATCACATAAACTCATTTAGTTCTGTGTGTTGGATATACCCAAAGCCCAACATTCCCCTATTCGTTTAATATAGTTTGTATCTACATCGTCTGTGTGTGTGAAAAACACCAAATCGGTGTGCGCGCAGATGCGAGTCTGGAAAACTGGCAAATAATTGTTTGACCAGGAGAGCGGAAGAGAAGATTGAGAGAAGCGATTTGTCGTAAATAAGTCTGTCTTTACTCTCCTCCAGCACGCTGTGAAGCAACTATTTAATATCTACATTTTCTATCACTGAGCTTTCCATCATCATTTTCCACTCTAAACCGGACCACTATTTCTACGACTCTTTTCTCTCAAAATAAATTTACGACAATATTTGGCTGGCTCGCCGGGATTATTTTGAGATACATTTGATGCACACATATTTGTGGGCTGGTTCTGGGATCTTGAGCTACATTTGAGGCAATCGTATAGCCGGGTTAAAGATATTTTGAGTCTGATTTAGTCTGGGTCTAACTAGGTAGAGTGTGAATGATTTGTCTTGTGAATTAGGGAAATAAATAAATAATTACACCCCTAGACAAACGTTCTTTAAGTATTTGGGTTGTCCACACAGCATATTTACAGGTTGTTTTCTCTCCACAGCAGTAGAAAGTACAGATAAACAAAAATATTTGCTATTTTAATTATCCTCTGGCGGAGATAATTAAATTTCTTTCTTTATAAGAGTTGCTGGGATTGCGTGATTGTTTTACAGTCACTAAGGTTTTTGAAGTTAAAAAGAGTTGAGCTTAGCTAAAGACGGATTGTTCTGATTTTTAAAAATTAAGTTAACAACGTCTCATCTCAATAATTGACTTTAGGGACGGAGTTTGTTGTCAGAGATTTAAAATTTAGGGGAAAAAAAATTTTTTTTTTTTTTTCCTTTTAAATTGTTTTAATTTAAATTTTTCTCTACTGTTAGTAAAAGTAGATTCTTTTCCAGTGTAACTTACCATTTAGTGGCATAGTCGCTTGCGTTTAGAGCCTTAATTGCCAGATAATAGCAGCGATAAGTTTGCACAGTACAGGTAGGAGGTAACTCTAGTAAATTTTTTTTACTTTGGTTTTTTTCGTAGCGGCTTTGAGTTTTCCCCTTCTTGTTCCATCTTACTATTCTCTAGTCTTAGAAGCATCCAGTTCTTTGACAATGGCAGAGAGAATTAGGATAAGATCCCTTTTGAGGCAAGAGGCCAAGGACTCAGGACTAGACACAGAAGCTGCGAATCTGTTTATCAACCAGGAACTTCAAAGGTATGATGCGCGGAGGAAGAGAGGGCAGAAGCTAGGAAGAAAGAAGCGGACGATCGTCAATTGGAGCAGAAGAAAATTGAGGCAGAGATGGACGCCCGCAGGGAAAGAGAGAAGGAGAGACAACGCGAAGAGAGAGACAAGGAAAGACAGCATGAATTAGCGCTCAAGGCTTTAGAGAGTCGGAGTGCCTCTACTTCAAATAATGGAGAGCCGTCTTCGCCCCAGTCTCAAACAATGGATCTCTCCAGCACTCAGTCTGCCCAATTAACTGCTATGTCGTTTTCTTTAGAATCTTTTCCTAGCCCTAACGAAAAAATTGACAGTTACCTAGAAAAATTCGAGAGACTCGCGAATCTTTATGGGTTAGAGAGTACCCGCTGGGCGCTCAAACTTTCAACGTCACTGAAAGGCAATGCTTATGACGTGTACACAAAGCTGGGACCGAATCAACATGATTATGACCTGTTGAAGAAGGCCTTACTACAGCAGTTTGAGATGACTGCCCGAAAGTTTCTGCAGTTGTTCAGAAACAGCTGAAAAGAGAGCACGGAAACATTTCCCCAGTTCTCTTCACGTCTCACGGGTTATCTGACAAAGTGCATTGAATTATCTGACCTACCTCTTTCATATGAGGGACTCCTCAAACTTGTTCTTGTGGAGCAGATAAAATCCACTTTGTCGAATGAAACTCGTAGATTTTTGGCTGAACAGGGGGCAGTCAGGCTTGAAGACATACTCAATAAAGCCGAACGCTATAGCAATGCAATGGCCGAACTTCCCAGCACTAAACGTAAACCCACCGATGAGCCATCTCGAAAACAGAATCTAGAGCAGGCATCCTATTCTTCCACTTCCTCTCAACATTATAACCAACGAGATAACAATACCCAGAAACCTCCCCAGGAAAAATCGAAATTCTACAAAACCCGATACCCCCCCAACAACAATTCTGATCAACCCAACAAGCCTACGTGGCAGCGCGGCCACCAAGGTCAAGGAAAAGGGAAGACCCCTACACCAGGAACGTCTGATCAGGGCAAACAAACCGGTGCAAACCGCATTGGATGTTTGCATACAGCCTCGAAAGGTAGAGTCAACGTCAGTGATTCTCAACCTGAGGGGGACCGACCCTCAACTCGAGGAACTGTAATTTTGAATGGTACCTCAACTACTTGTCTCTTTGACACTGGATTAAGTTTTAGTTGTATTGTTGCTAGACACCTAGTCAAACCAGGTCAGGAGACAGAGGAAACCGTCAAACTTAGTGGAGTTTTCAGGAGTGACGCACCCAGGACGCTTCCTATCGCACTGGTAGAAATACACTCTGACTTTGTCAGAGGAGTTATTAAAGCGGCCATAATGGATGATCCGATCTACCCAGTTATCCTGGGATGTAGATATGTGTTCATTGGGAGACCTAAGGAGCCGATTGTGGCAGCGGTAACCACAAGAGGGCAAGCCAAGAAGGAGAGGGAGCCTGCGCCAAACTTGTTGCCGAATGAACTGAAGGAGGCGCAACAAAAGGACCCTACTCTGGCGCCCTGCTTTAAAAAACTGCCCATGGCTAAGGACCCCAGACACAACGGAGACATCTTTTCTAAGGATGGTGTATTGTATCGTAGAACGGGCAACCCGGACACGGGGAATAACCAGCTCCTAGTACCGACGCAGTACAGAAACCAGATCTTAGAAATGGGGCACTCTCTTCCCTTTAGCGGACATATGGGACAAAACGCCACTATTCAGCGAATAAAAAAACCACTATTGGTGGCCAGGAATGAACTCTGACATTGTCAGGTATGTGAAATCCTGCGCCCAGTGCCAACGGGTAGCACCCAAGCACTTGACACCCCCAGTACCTATGGGGCAAATGCCAATAGTAGGGACTCCATTTGAACGGGTTGCTGTCGACATTATTGGTCCTCTGGAAAAGACCAAAAGAAGGAACAGGTTCATCCTGACCTTAGTTGACACTTGCACTATGTGGGCCGAAGCCGTACCGCTACCATGCACTAATTCCAAGCATGTCGCAGAAGCCCTTGTGCAAATTTTTACACGGTTGGGATTCCCTCAACAAGTTTTGACGGACAATGGATCCCAATTCCGTAGCCTGTTAATGGAGGAGATCTTTAAGATCTTGAGGGCCAAACATATCCACACAAGTCCCTACCATCCGGCCGGAAATGGGCTCGTGGAACGTTTTAACGGTACCCTCACCATGATGTTACGTAAGCTGGGTCAGGAGAAACCGGAAGACTGGGACCAATATATATCGGCTGCCTTATTCGCCTACCGAGAGGTACCCCAAGCGTCTACGGGTTTTGCGCCAGCTACACTTTTATTTGGCAGACCTATTAAGGGGCCACTAGAAGCCTTACTTCGGTCCCTGACAGACCAGAAGGCTGACGAGACAGTCGTCTCTGCAAGCAAGTACGTATCTGAGCTTAAGGAAAGGCTAAAGCTAGGATGGGATCTAGCTACTACCAACCTTAAGAAAGCCCGCGCTAAAATTACTAAAAGATACAACAAAGCTGCAAAAGAGAGAGAACTACAACCAGGGGAGAAAGTCCTATTGCTACTTCCAACCGGAAGCAATAAACTTCGCATCGGATGGCAAGGACCGTTTACCGTCCTTAAAAAGATCTCACGTACCAACTACAAGATCTCCATCAAAGGAAAGGAGAAGGTCTTCCACATAAATCTGCTAAAGAAATATTTGGAAAGACCGGTGCCATCCTCCGAGCATCTCCTGGCTGTCGCCATAGCAACGGAAGACGAGGAAGATGATGATGGTTGCATGGAGTATCCATTGCAACCCACAGAATCCTTTAAAGATGTCAAGTTCGGCGACAATCTCTCACCAGAACAACAAACAGAAACCAGGGCTCTACTAAAACAGTACAGTGCAGTCTTAACGGATGTACCTGGTCGAACAAATCTCATTGAATTTGATATGAAATTAACAAACGAGACCCCTGTTCAAACCAGAGTTTACCCCATCCCGTACGCTAAAGCTGATGCACTTCGCGGAGAAATAGACAAGCTGCGTCAGGCAGGAATTATCAGTGAGTCTACATCTCCTTACAGCTCGAGTGTAGTGCTGTTGCAGAAGCCCAATAAGGAAGTTCGGCTGTGCATTGATTACAGGTTGCTAAACGCGGTAACGGAATTCCAGCCCGAACCTCTCCAAACTGTTTCTGAGTTGTTCACCAAGCTCAGCAAAGCAAAGATCTTCTCCAAGATTGACCTCAGCAAAGGTTATTATCAAATACCAGTCAAGGAGGAAATTAAACCTTTGTTAGCTTTCAGCACTAGTGAAGGACATTACACATTTAACGTGATGCCGTTCGGTTTGCATAATGCACCAGGAGTGTTCACCAGGATGATGAGGAAGCTTCTACAACCTTTGCAAAGTCCCCATATCCATAATTTCATGGATGACATCTTAATTGCATCGGAAACCTATGAAGAACATATTGCTACGGTTGCTATGCTCCTCAGGAGACTACAGGAAACGGGTCTCACAGCCAGACCTAGCAAATGTCTCATCGGGTTTGAACAGTTAGACTTCCTGGGGCACACTATTTCTCACGGATGCAGTTGGCCTATTAAGAAGAACGTGGAGAAAATAATGGCAGCAAAAAGACCCCGAACGAAGAAAGACGTACGTTCCTTCATATCGCTATGTGCATACTATCAGAAGTACATCCAGAACTTCAACGGACTGACGGCACCTCTGACTGACCTCACAAAGAAAGGTTGTCCTGATAAGGTCATATGGGATCAAAAGTGCGAACACGCGTATAGCACTTTGAAAGGACAGTTGTCTGCATACCCCATTTTGAGGTTGCCTGACCTCAAGAAACCTTTTGTACTGAGAGTCGACGCGTCAGGTCAGGGCATCGGGTCAACACTGCTTCAAGCCGATGACAGTGACCTGAACATGCTATTTCCAGTTGCCTATGGCAGTCGGAAATTAAATAAAGCGGAACGGAACTACAGCGTAGTTGAAAGGGAATGTCTTGCTCTGATTGACGGTATCAGACGCCATCATGAGTTTCTTTATGGTACATCTTTCACGGTGCAAACAGACCACGCTCCGTTAGCATTTCTTGGTGCCAATAAAGAATTTAACGCAAGGATCATGCGTTGGGCGCTTCTTTTAAGCGTTTATTCTTTCAAAGTGGAATATATTCCGGGAAGACAGAATGTCGGGGCTGATTTCCTGAGTAGAAACTGGACTACAGAGGAAGAGGAGGAAGGTGAAGATACCAATCATCCAAAAGTTACCGATCAGGGCAGCTTCATCGTCATAAATCAAACATGAAAACACGTTTTCACGTCTCAAAAGAGGGGACGATTGTGATGGACGAACTCGGCTGACCCTGAACTCTGTTGTAATTCTTGTATAACGGGACTTCTTTCACGTGGATTCATTAGCTATGAAACTGTTCCACAGAGGGCAAACACGTTTGCTGATTGATATGCGGAAAGTTTACCTATCGTTGATTCTGGTCATCGCATTGATTTAAGGAGAGATTAAATCACGCCCACTAACATCTCTTGAACAATCATAGGCAGTTATTTTAATTAACTTGGCCAGTGGGAGGCGTCGCCAGAATCAAACAGATACAGCGACGAGATCAAAGAGACAGACTGAGGGATTTCAGGGGAGACTATCGGCATTATCAAAGACAGTAGTGGTCCCTGATACGAGACGCAGTTGCTTGCCGCTAATTTCGCGTCTCAGTGTCAATCGCAGAACCGAGCGAACGGGGAAAGCGAAACGGGCAGCAGCGAGCGGATACGAAGACCAGGGGGCGGTTTCTTCCCTTGATTTGGCGGTCAGATCCCCAAAAGTTTGTGAGATCAAATAAGCTGTCAAGTTTATCATGTCCCACTCAACTTACATTCCATTTTAGCGTTTCGTTTTTCCCCAAAGGCGATCTTTGTCCTCTCAAGACTGTGTGTAGTCCCGGTTTCCGGGTCTTCCCAGTAAAGTAGAGGCAGTGCAATGTGACTGTGTCCGTCTAGATAACGTAGAGGCTCGGTCGCTGCTACGCCATTGATGAGCAGAGCAGTGTCCTATCGAGACTGTGTGTTTTCCCGGGTTCGGGTCCTTGCAGTTGAGGTATGCAAGAGCTGTCCGTCTTCTTGGTAATACAGCTCGAGAGTGGTAGAGGCTTGGCGCCGGCTGCGCATACGCCTCGTTACGTCTAGTCACGGAGATATAACCCCCTTTGCAGGGTAGAGAACCTCTTTTCTCGTGGCATTGCACCCTCGCTACCCGATAAGAGGTTCCCTGGGGTTGCAACAAAGCCCACCTTTGACTGATTGCTCGTGTCAGTCTTGTCTCGGAGCTATACCCCCTTTGCAGGGTAGAGAGCTATCAAACCTCGGGTCAGTACACACACGCCAAAGTGGGCCTGGTGTAACCTGGTTTGAGTCTAGGATGCTCCCTGGGGTGAAAAAAAGCCCAAACCACTCCCCAAACAGTGCGTAGATGCGCGGCGGGTTGCTTACTCATCGCTTGGGGGCACGATGGGTGGCTTTCCGGCCGTGTGGCAACACGGACCGTATGCAGAGGCATGGCGGTGGCTGCGCCACCGCCATACCAAGCTGCCTGTGTGCCAAGGGTATAAGAGTCTAGCTACTCGCACCCTCATCGGGGATAAAGCAAGCAAGCAAGCTAAATAGACCATGAAGACTAGACACGTTATCACTCGCTGGCCAGACCTTTACAGAAGCACTAGCTTTATTGAAATCTTGTTATAGATTTTCCCCTGGATTTTATATATATATTTGCAGTGATTTCTATTCTGTGCAAAGCGGTAATATATATTGTGTAAAGTGATCAGTGGTGTAGTTCAGTCATTCTATTTCAATGGATTTTGTGTTAATTTAAATCTATTAAATTAAACCATCTCAATAGTTCCAGTTGTAAATATAATGATCTATCTATTATATTATTTCAAAAGATAATAGATGCTTAAATTAACTTTTAAAGTCGCGAAGGAATTTATAATTAATAAATTCAGTTAAGTCCTAGTTTTATAGATGTGTGTTTTTTAACCACTAGAATTCGCGCAGTGTTTATTAAATACATAATTAAATACTCGAGTGTATTATAGGCTTAACGGGAAATTTATCGCGCTTGATTTTTCGGTATGTTACACGTCTTTTTTTCTTTCACAACAGAGTGATCGTAACCTGCGGTCCCAGCTAAATAAAGAAAGAAATAAAGAAATCATCCTATAAACTTCCAGTCATATTGAAGAAACATTTCTTTTAAAATATAATCTTGTGGCGGTCTTTTGCGACCTAGCTGTCAGAATTAAATGAAATAAAGCCCACCCAAGAACATTTTTAAAGAATAATCATCAAATTACCCTTACAAACCTGTAAGATAAACTGGAAGGTAATCATCGCCAGTAGCGATATCATATTTACTGTTTACTGTGAGAGAGTACATATTTTCCTGACTGTGACTGAGCCTAGTTTTTTCCTCAATTGGATTTAATAAAACTATCATCACGCATTGAAGGAATTTTACCATAGCGGAGGATTAAAAGAGACCACTTCATTTTCACCCCTGTGCCGAACTGTGTTAGTGCCATCCCATAGACTCCTTTTTATATATATAATAAAAACACGAGAACTCTTAGTCTTCAAGTCTTGCGATAAGAGAGAATATTTGTTACCAACAAACCCTCGCAAACATCTGGGGCGGGACATCGAAGGACTAGACAGTCCATATGTCAAAAGAGTACTTGCTGTTTTATATACTTTTTATGGATCGTCTGAGGCTGCATTCGGTAAGTGTGTGAGTATATGAGTGTGGATCCTCACGCGTGTGTATGAATGACAGGAAATTTAATCGTTTTCTTTTGTAAACCTGTTGGTAACTTTATTGCCTAGTAATAAAATTTTTCTGTATTCCCTGCATTGTTCCTTTAAGGGGGGAGTTGCTAATTGGTTAACTCTGTTTAAAAACCCCCTCCTTTCCATTTGCTTAGTAAAGGGAAGAACAGCTGGGAAGAACAGGTTTTTTTTCTATCACCTATACCTAACGTTGTAACCCCTCTTTCAGAGTAATTAACTTCACTGTTAGGTTAACGTACCTATGTTCCTGATATTATCTATCTCTGGACTGGGTTTATCTTTGTCTAATAAGCGGGAAGGGCTTAGTCGATACCAATCTTCTTCACCCCTCCCAAATTTGTTATTTGCATTTGTGTACTTATGATAATTTATGTAATACCTGATATTTGTTAGTGATTGATGTTTAAAGTGAATAAAATCACATAAACTCATTTAGGTCTGTGTGTTGGATATACCCAAAGCCCAACATTTCCCCTATTCGTTTAATATAGTTTGTATCTACATCGTCTGTGTGTGTGAAAAACACCAAATCGGTGTGCGCACAGATGCGAGTCTGGAAAACTGGCAAATAATTGTTTGACCAGGAGAGCGGAAGAGAAGATTGAGAGAAGCGATTTGTCGTAAATAAGTCTGTCTTTACTCTCCTCCAGCACGCTGTGAAGCAACTATTTAATATCTACATTTTCTATCACTGAGCTTTCCACCATCATTTTCCACTCTAAACCGGACCACTATTTCTACGACTCTTTTCTCTCAAAATAAATTTACGACAACGAGAAACTGCTTTTTGAGATCCCCATTTTTCACCCTTTCTCCACAATACAGTGGCTGTAAAAAAAGGTAAAGGATCCCGTTTACACGCCCATTGAGGCATATTGGGAATATAGTGTTAGGCCCATATTTTCTTGACCATCGGCATGTGATCCACCATAAACCCTTCTCAATCTTTGCTATATTTCTTCCCTCTCTTAACTTGTTCTTTGTTATTTCAGTTATTTTCTGTTGCCTTCTTTATCCTGTAACTTCTGTCTCTGTTTTCTCTCTTATTTTCTCTCTACCCCTCTATGTCAGTCCATTCTCTTTTAAGCCCTCTACATACGCCATTTTCATAGTGATACAATCGACTTTATGTTCACGCTACTTTACATTTTTCCTAGAGCATTCGTCAGCTTCTGCCCCTGTTAAAGAAACGCATGATCCTCATAGACACCCTACTGAAAGGATCAGCTTCAGAGTAAGTACATCCTGTCGTTTGGATATTTCCTGAAATTTATTTAATTTCAGGTGTTGATTTCTGAGAGTTCAATAAACTGCTAGAATGAGGCTCTTTGAATTGAAAATACACAAATATTCAAATCCAAATGGGACAGAGAACACCCAGGTCACGTAAAAGATGATACCTTTCACCAGCTATCTAGGCTATCTATTTTCTGCTTATGCACTGGACACAATAGGTTGAAGTACCATCTGTATCACAAGAACAGGATTGGTCTAACAAGTCTGCTTCTGTGGCAACCAGCCCCATGACAGCAGAACATCTGCTCCAGTCCTGCCCAACTTACAGCAGTGAACTGAGTGGCATATGGCAACAACCTACTCCTCTGCACATAACATTTTTTGGAGATGTCAGGAACCTTGAGCTGACAACTGCCTTTATTAGAGTCATTAATATAGAAGTCTGAGGGCGAACGAAGAAGAAGAAGAAGAAGAAAATACACAATAAGAGCACCAAAAATAATCAAGGACAGAATAACATTACTGCTTTTATGGAATTTTATCACACATGGAAGTCATTATGACTCATATTCAAGAGCTAAACATGAAACACTAGTAGTAGTTATTATTCTCAGTAGCAAGTGGAGCTGAATTTTTAAACAGAACAATCTCATGAAGTTAGTATTACAATCTCAGAAAGGATATCGCGCTGGTGTACTGGTTACCACACTACGCTGGCGATCGGGTGATCCAGGTTCAAGCCCGGGCGAGTGTGCTATAACGAGCTCCAGATTTTAAGAAAACCCGTTCCCGCTGAAGTATGTGCTTCACTGCATGAGAACTTCTTTCTTTCACTGGTGCAGACGTACTGGGCGCCGGTATTACAGCATCACCCGTTCTCTTCACCTATGGCGATGTCTCGAGCCCTCGGCTCCTGAGAAGGCAAATTACCGTGTTAAGTTGTAGGGCAGTTTACAACCCTCCCTATGTGCCGTGAAAATGCCAGATACCAAATTTCTCTAGTTTGAGCAGATGATATGGCGTTCTTTTCACAGCAGAAAATTTCTTTGGACTCACACGCTAAAATCTTAGGCGCCGTTATTTATAATAGAAATACTGATGCAATAACCCACGTTATGAGTCATCGCGTCGCGTCGCTTTGGGCCGACCTTTGACCAATTATATTACTGCCCATAAATTAAATCTGACCTCAACCACTGATATCGTAAACTAACTTATGACTCATGTTTACCCAGCCAATCACGAAGTAATCTTTGCTCACGCGTGAAAGCATTTCGTAACATTAGATAATACTACTGACCGTTCTAGTTACCCGAATAAATTTGATTGGTTATAGCGTTGAACCTGGGTCGTGCTTCCCCATCCCTACAATTAAACAGGGTAGGTGCGGGTGTTCGATATTTCTCCTAACGTCTGAAAAATATAACCCAGCCTAATAATTATGAACTCCAATGCCTAATGAAATACATGAATGCAATTAATATAGAGAGAAGAAGACTGGAGCGAATTGAAAATAAAAACCACAGTAACTCCTCATAAATGAACGCAAAAAATTACATGGAGAAGAAGACTGGGGCCCGTTGAAAATAAAACTACAGTAAATCCTCACAGTATCTGCCTGAATGGCGTGTGGACACCTGTCATTGTACAGGGAAAAAAGAGTTACTCACGTAAAAATCAGTCTCAGGTTAGATATACTAACCAGAGATTCTCGCCTCGAGTAATAGCGGGCATACATTAAAAAAAAAGAAAGAAAAAGGATATTATGGGGGGGGCGGCGGGGGGGGGGGGGGGGGGGGGGCGGTGGGGGGGGGGGGGGGGGCGCCTGTGATTTTTGTCATAAATAACAATTTTCAGTTAAAAGATATGTTCATAAAATATTTTAATTTCTTTTGTCATTTGCAGGTATTGTTCACATGATTTAAGAAGCAAATGTTTAAATTAGTGTCTGTGAGATATTCAACTTTATGTTCTCCACCTCACGGTAGAAGGGGAACGACTAAGTAAGTAAGTAAGTAGGAGATATTCAAACAAGTAATATGGGTGTAAATACATAAATTGCCTTTCTTGAGGGAGTGGACTACTAATATGGTGTTTTCAAACAAGGATAAATTTTGACTAGTGAGTAACATGGCACTTAATTTTTTTTTAATTTTTTTTTTTAACCACTGCAGTAATCTTTGACTGATTTGTCATCTGAAACCAGCCTGACCTTAGGCATTGATTTTGTAATAATGCATGTTTGAGCAGCATCAACAAAGCTTCTCTAAGTGCAGATAAGAAATATAACTGGACTATTTTGCAACGTGAAAAAAATAGTAAGTGAACAGGTTGTATCCTGAATTCTATAGAATAATGACATTTCTTCTCTTCCTCTGAACAGTCCCTCTGATCGCAAGGTTGTGTACATCAATCGCCATGCAGCCCTGGCTCATAGAGCAAATCCTTCTGCCAGTGCAGATTACAGCAACACAGTCTTCGTGCAACTGTTTGAGGGTTTGAAGCCAAGGGATAGGAACTCTCCACCTCTTACCTACAGGTATTCTGCTGTGTTCACTGTAGATGTATGTGGAAAAAAAAAATCAAAAATAGGTGATTCATCTTACTGGGACAAAAGATGAGTGTGTTCACTGTAGAAGTGTAGACAGATGGTTTTCCAAGCCCTGTAATAGATCTAAAACACAGGTTGAGATACATTAAAATAAAAATGTATTACATGCCCTGTAATACCGTCACAAGCATAGGTCATTGTGTTTAGTTATGTAGTGTGCTCAATCTTTGTTTGTAAATAATAAAGGGTATGCTTTAAAACTGGAAGTTAAAACAAACAACAAAAAAACAATAAAAATCTGTATTGGGTTGGCTGCAGTTGAGTAATACACTCAAAACGCGGGATGTTTCAGGATTTACACTTCATCAGCCACAGGTACACACAAGAGACAAAGATGAGAAATATAGATTACTTAAGAGAAGAAAAAGACAATAAGCATTATTTATTTATTTTATTCATCTGTTAATCCTTATCGAGAATTCCATCTTACTGACTGGTTCCCTCAAGGGTAGAGAACCATCCCACTGGTGGCACTGCATTACTGGCCAATATATGTTTTACTAATATTGAGCCAGCTAAGTTGGGAAAGCCCTTTGAAAACTCAAACCCCTGGGTATCACAACAGCAATCTTGCTGACTGTGTCTAAGTCAATTTTACTTTTATTTTTTAATTTGGATATTATGGACCAAAGTCTGAGTTTCCATACTGCTGTATTTGTTGTTTCACATGTCTCCATTCAGTGCTTTTAAAATTGTGTGTCTTACTGAACTTTTTGAGTAAAAAATTTTCAGTATGATCTTGGAAGTTCTTTCTTGGACACCATGACAACTATTGTGTAAACATTTTTGTTTCAGAATGAAAATGTGTGTCTTTCTATCTTATCCTTCTTTGAATTTTCAGCTCTCTGTGGAACAAAGGTCGTGAGTCAGTTCTCTTCCTGTCTCGGATAATCTACTAAAAGTTCTTTCCATGTCTTCTTTGTCCTTCTTATGTCTGTCTGCATTTCTTATCCTCATCTGCTTTTGGGGATTCTAGAACAAGGACCTTTTTTGTGATGCTGATAAGTGTCCTCCTCAGTTTGTATCTTGTTCCACTGATATTTATCTGGTTTTTTTTCTATCGCACCCTGGCAACCCTGTCTACCATTTTAATCTTTCTATGCTGCACAAACACCTACTTTTGAACATCTGTAACTTGTATTTTTGTAACCTTTTTTTTCCCCCGTTGTCCATGCTTTAGAGCCACATAATAGAATCTGAACAGAAAATTAACATTTCTGAAATTGCTGTTAAATGTATTCATAGCTTTTTGGTTGAGTCTTATGTGCATTCAGTATGTGTGTAATGCACCTTAATCTGTCCGATAAAATAAAAGAAGGTCCTTTACAACTTCTCCCTCTCAAGACTGACTCAGTCAGCGTTTTTATTTTCCAGAAAGACTCCGCACTTATAATCCAATTTTATTTTGTCTTTGAAGATGGTCCACTCAGAATGACCAGTGGTGGGAGTGCAAGTTCATATCTGAAGGCATCATAGATCAAGGAGGTGGATTTAGAGACAGTCTGTCAGATATTGCAGAAGAACTGTGCCCTTCTGACCCAGATGCACCCATGCCTCTGCCTTTCTTTCTGAGGACTCCCAATCAGGTATTCACTGCAGTGTTGTGTACTGCATAATTAAGGCATATTTAGCAGTAGGGTTGTGGTAGGAGTATGGTTAGAGAATAACAGGGAGAAAAGAACATCATTAAGTAATACAATTTTGACAGGACATTATAAATAGAGGCTATTCTAAGCTATTTGATTGTTATTATTTTAAGTAAAATATTGCATCGATTCCATCAATCCATTCCTCATAGCTATCAGATGGCACATTTTGGCACAACAGGACATAAAATAGCAGATAAGGAAGCCAAACAGAGAAGAAGCAGATATAACAAAATAAAAGTGAGCATGGGAAGATGAGAAATCAGTTGTTTAACTGCAAGGATCTTCAATGATGAATGGACAGAAGCATGAACTTGATTAAGAAAGGAAGGCATGTGTATACATAATTTCAGAAAAAAGCTAACAAAAAGTGTCAAATTCATTATGAATTAAAATGACAAGTTAACAAAAAAGTTGAGACATCTTATACTAGAAACAGGTAAGAGAGACAGAGGTAGACCAAAACAGACAAGGAGGCGAGAACTGGGGACATAAATTAAAAGGATAAGGAAAACATGGAAAGACCTTCAGACGATAGCACATCAGAGAAGGATTTGACATGTGTATGTTTGAGATGATAGCACATCAGAGAAGGATTTGACATGTGTATGTTTGAGATGATAGCACATCAGAGAAGGATTTGACATGTGTATGTTTGAGATGATAGCACATCAGAGAAGGATTTGACATGTGTATGTTTGAGATGATAGCACATCAGAGAAGGATTTGACATGTGTATGTTTGAGATGATAGCACATCAGAGAAGGATTTGACATGTGTATGTTTGAGATGATAGCACATCAGAGAAGGATTTGACATGTGTATGTTTGAGATGATAGCACATCAGAGAAGGATTTGACGTGTGTATGTTTGAGATGATGGCACATCAGAGAAGGATTTGACGTGTGTATGTTTGAGATGATAGCACATCAGAGAAGGATTTGACATGTGTATGTTTGAGATGATAGCACATCAGAGAAGGATTTGACATGTGTATGTTTGAGATGATAGCACATCAGAGAAGGATTTGACGTGTGTATGTTTGAGATGATAGCACATCAGAGAAGGATTTGACATGTGTATGTTTGAGATGATAGCACATCAGAGAAGGATTTGACATGTGTATGTTTGAGATGATAGCAATCAGAGAAGAATTTGACGTGTGTATGTTTGAGATGATAGCACATCAGAGAAGGATTTTTTGACGTGTGTATGTTTGAGATGATAGCACATCAGAGAAGGATTTGACGTGTGTATGTTTGAGATGATAGCACATCAGAGAAGGATTTGACGTGTATATGTTTGAGATGATAGCACATCAGAGAAGGATTTGACGTGTGTATGTTTGAGATGATAGCACATCAGAGAAGGATTTGACGTGTGTATGTTTGAGATGATAGCACATCAGAGAAGGATTTGACATGTGTATGTTTGAGATGATAGCACATCAGAGAAGGATTTGACGTGTGTATGTTTGAGATGATAGCACATCAGAGAAGGATTGACATGTGTATGTTTGAGATGATAGCACATCAGAGAAGGATTTGACATGTGTATATTTGAGATGATAGCACATCAGAGAAGGATTTGACATGTGTATGTTTGAGATGATAGCACATCAGAGAAGGATTTGACGTGTGTATGTTTGAGATGATAGCACATCAGAGAAGGATTTGACATGTGTATGTTTGAGATGATAGCACATCAGAGAAGGATTTGACATGTGTATGTTTGAGATGATAGCACATCAGAGAAGGATTTGACATGTGTATGTTTGAGATGATAGCACATCAGAGAAGGATTGACGTGTGTATGTTTGAGATGATAGCACATCAGAGAAGGATTTGACATGTGTATGTTTGAGATGATAGCACATCAGAGAAGGATTTGACGTGTGTATGTTTGAGATGATAGCCCATCAGAGAAGGATTTGACGTGTGTATGTTTGAGATGATAGCACATCAGAGAAGGATTTGACATGTGTATGTTTGAGACGATAGCACATCAGAGAAGGATTTGACATGTGTATGTTTGAGATGATAGCACATCAGAGAAGGATTTGACTTATGTATGTTTGAGACGATAGCACATCAGAGAAGGATTTGACATATGCATGTTTGAGATGATAGCACATCAGAGAAGGATTTGACATGTGTATGTTTGAGAGGATAGCACACTAGAGAAGGATTTGACATGTGTATGTTTGAGATGATAGCACATCAGAGAAGGATTTGACATGTGTATATTGAAGGCCTGTGCTCTTTGGGGAGTTTAAAGGTAATGATTGATTGATACTATGAACAGCACACGCTACGATAAATGATCCCAATTGTGAAGGATAAAAAAAAAATTGCTATAAAATGCCTTTTTCTACATTTCATGAAATATGAACAAAATTAAGATCAAAGCTGTGGTATATAACGCTGGGTCACCAGCACACTTCTATATGGCAGCGAGACATGGACAACCTCTGCTAAACAAGAAAGAAGGCTCAAAATATCTTCCATCTACAGTGTATACGCCACATCCTTGGTATTTCGTGGAAGGACAAAGTGACAAATGTCGAGGTGTTGTCACGTGCTGGCCTTCAAAGCATGTATACACTAAAACAGCGCAGGCTACGCTGGCTTGGCCATGTCCGCTGCATGGAAGATGGTTGCATCCCGAAAGATATCTTCTACAGACAACTGGCAGATGGCAAAAGAACAGTTGGGCGACCACAGCTGAGGTTCAAAGATGTGTACAAGAGAGACATGAAGGCCCTGGACATAAATCCAGCAACCTGGGAGGATGAAGCTGTCGATCGCACCGAGTGACAATGCTCTCTATGGCGCCACCTCAGGCTCTCATGGCAAGCAGAAGAGAGGAGAAAACGTCGAAGGACCCCCGGGAAAATAAGCAGCTAAGGACTGTCACCTCAGAGGTGCATTCCCATAGCCAGTTATGACTGAAGGGACTATTATGAACAATATAGATTAGATAATATTTTTACAGTGCGTTGTAGGAGTGACTAGAAAATCTAAGAGCTACTGATACATCCTAAAAGACTTGAGAAGCAAGTGAAGACAAACATCAATAGGATGGAAGCCACCATATAATTAAATATATAAAAAATAAGTACTTTAAAAAACATTTAATTTGCATGCCTTAAAAAATCTACTAGAAATCTAAAAAATATTATGGTAAAAATAATTTTGAAATAATATTCAATAATATCAAAATCTTATGAATTTTTTAGGAATAGAAAAATACATTTTCTTTTATTTCTTGGATCCTTAGCTCCTGACTGACAAAGCAGTCAGTGACCATCATGCCTAGTGGCGTCTTGTAGGGCAGCAGCAAAATGGAAGGCCATCCTTCGTGCCGTGCCCCAACTCTGGTCCATGCTTTGCATCTCAGCCTCCACAGTGAAAAATAAATGATGCATCTTTATTCAGTTGTTACCCTTCAGCTTCTGAAGGAACATAGGCCTTTAGCAAATTCATGCAAAGCCCTTCTGCGACATGCCCTCCTGCGACATGCCCTCCTGCAACATGCCGTCCTGCGACATGCCATCAGCTCAAAGTCTGTCCATGTCTTAATCACCCTTTTCATTTCCGTCTCCAATGTTCTTCACCATGTCTGTTTCGGATTGCTTCTACCTCTTCTACCCTGGAGATTCCAGAACAAGGACGTCCTGGTACTGCTGTCAGCAGGTTTCTTAGTGTGTGTCCTATCCATGGCCAACAACTTCTCATCTTTTGTTCCATTGACACTTGTCTAGGTTTTGTAACGTCTTGGTTATTATTTTTGTCCTCTCTGTTTTAGAGCCTGTTTCAAAGCCATACTGACTTGACATTTAAGTTGAAGATTTTGATTGTTGTGTTGGGCTTGATTTCATTTTGATTTTCATATATTTTTGCAATGCAGTAAAAACTCATCCTGGCTTTTGTATTGTTATTCTGATATCACTATCTGTCCCTCCAACTTTATCATCTTGCCAAAATTATATGTGTGATTCTACACCTTGTAAGGGTTTTTCTTCAAGTGCAATCTTGTTATCATTTCCTGCATTTATTCTCATAATCTGTGTCTGTTCGCTGTGGATTTTCAGACCCACTTGTTGTGACCTCTCATCAAATATTTTCTGTTTGTCTTGCATCTGGTTACAGTTATCAGACAGAAGAGCCTGATCGTGGGCAAAATCTAGATCGTCAGGTAGTATTTTCAGCTTCCACTGGTTTCCATTTCTATTGTTCAATGTCATTGTTTTGGTAACCCTGTATGATGCCTCATATATACTGTGAAATGTTGAGACAGGGGACAGATACATTTGTACTTCAGGGAATGGACGCTGTTTTCAGTACATCATTGTTTTGTTGTTATTGTTTATCAGAATCGACCTTATTGCACTCCAGGCAAACCCATAGATGCTCACTCTCCCTCAGCAAATGTCAAAGGGTATAAATGCTAATCATTCCTGATGTGCGCTGGTTGTATACACGCCAAATACATTCTCTCAAACGTCCATTCATGCTAGTCTGATGTTTTATATCAAACTTCAATCATCTTAGCCTTGATGATTCATCAATTGCAGGGGCATTCTGTAAGAGACGATCATTAATTGTCCTTAGTATCTTTCCCTTATCCATATTCAGTGCGAACACTATGAGTGCTCTTGAAGCTAGTCTGTCAGCTCTTTCATTGCCTCGTACCCGTGCATGACCAAGACAGTAGATCCAAACAAGTTCCCGAAAATTCGAGGCTCCTGTGGAGGTTATCCATTCATGCCGAAGTAATTCAATTTGGAGTTTCCGAAGCATGGACCGAGAGTCTGACACAATAATTGCCTTTTTTTAATGTCATTACCTAAAATAACGAAACACAATACTAATGGGCATGTAAAAATTATCGACATCAAGCACTATCTAGATGTCTAATTTAGCACAAAAAGAATCATGGCCAAGAATAACAAAGGGACATTTGCCTGTGATTGGAAGGAGCATGCCTTGAAAAGTTGGGTAAACATTATATGTTTGTGTGTGTGCGTGTGTGTATATGTATTATACACACACACACATACATATATATGAAGACCTCATTAGAAAAACCTGAGTATGTCACAAAAAATGAAATATGAGAAAATTGAATTTTAAGCTTTGAAACATGACACAAATAAGGATTGTCTGTTTATGCTTTATTTTCTTGGAGACGAGTGCATTTTCAAAGATAATTTTAATGTCTACACCTTCTTTGGAATATGTTTAATAGGCTTAGGGCACCAACTCAGTTTTTCTAAAAATATGACGTGTCGGGTTTTATACCCTTCATAAAAGTCCATTCTCATAGGTTTAAAAAAAAAAAAACATTTATTTAATGTTATTGGTTAAAAGTAATGGTAGTCCCATAGCAGATACTGCCATGGGGGAGTAAAGTGTTAGAGACTTCACTATACTAGGGTGACCAGTTCCATTCTTCGCTGCCTTTTCCTTCCCTAACTCAAGTGCAAAGTCAGGTTCCCATTTTATCGCTGGGGAGACTGAAGCATGTTGATACCGTGAATCCAATCCGGCACCTTTGCCGCGAGAAACTAGCAATGTAAGGTAAAGGATCCCGTTACACGCCCACTGAGGCATATTGGGAATATGGTGTTAGGCCCATATTTTCTTGACTATCAGCACACTAGGGGTGATGTGGTCAGCATCATGCTGGCCGCTTTAACCTTCCCAGAGTTGCTCTGGTACCCACTTCTTGAGGCTGGGTCAACCCCGAAGCCGTTCGCGGTCTAAAAAATCCCACCTCAACTGGGGATCGAACCGTAGACCACCGAGCTAGGAAGCCCTAACCACTGTGCTACCGCGGCTGAGGATAATAGAACAAGGATAAAATTTGCCTGCCTTAATGATCTACTAGAAATCTAAATGTATATATGTGTGTGAACATTAATAGTTTTTAAATAGTTTAAACTTAAAAATGTACTTAATACTTTTCACATCTCCAAAGAGTAATGAGGATGGCAATGTGAATCGTGACTGCTACATTCCAAACCCATCCTGTATGGACTTCAGCAAATATGAGTGGATTGGACAGCTGATGGGAGCATGCTTCAGAGGAAAGGAGCTTTTGGTAAGAACTGCTTGTTGTAGATTAAAAGAAGCATATAATTGTTACATATCGTCTGTTATGGAGGTTATGACTTAGAATACACATGTTTTACTTTTATGTGATTTTGTGGAATATGTTTATAGTTTAGTCTTGTCTGCTTCCTTTTGTTGTTGGTTGTCCCATCTAGCAGGGATTTCTCTGATGTGTGTTGTATAGATACAGAATGAATAAAGTGAGAACAACCTTTGCTAGTCTAAACAATAAATGGAAGTCCTCTCAGTACAGCACAAACACCAAATTAAGATTATATGAGAGCTGTGTACTTTCTCTGCTTCTCTATGCTGTGGAATGCTGGAGAGTAACAGAGAAGGAAGTGTCGAAATTGTCCTCTTTCCACACAATCTGCCTAAGGAAAATTCTCCGAATCTTTTGGCCGAATACCATCACCAACCAAGCCATCATAGCTGGCAGACGCTGGAGTTGGGTTGGCCACGTCCACAGAAGAGATCCTGATGACATCACAAGAACAGCTATGCTATGGACCCCTGAAGGAAAGTGAAAGAAAGGCTGACCAAAAACAACTTGGCGGAGAACTGTAGAGGCTGAGATGCAAAGAATGAACCAGAGCTGGTGCACTGCACGAAGGATGGCCGCCGACCGAGCAAAATGGAAGCAGTTTGTTGCTGCCCTACAAGATGGCCACCAGGCGTGATGGCCACTGACTGCTTTGACAGTCGGCGGCTAAGGATCAAAGAAGAAGTGTTGTATAGATATGGCAGTCTATTAAAAAAAGCTTGATATTTTTGTAATGCTTTTTTTTTTTCGTTTGTTCTCTGGAGCAGAAAGACAACTTCCGCACTAAAGTTTTTGCCTTACAAGTCTTAGAGCTGTAAGAACAATGGATACATTCTCAAAAAACATCTTGGGTCAACACAGGAGTGCAACAGGATTGTGTACTATCACCTCTGCTGTTTAGCATATATTTTATTCTTTGTTTTCTGCCCCTTTTTCACTCATTCAAGGACCACCACTGTAGTTGAGCTTCTTGCACGGAAGGTGTACCAAGCACTGCAAGTGATCTATGTAGCAATTTCTTTTACGTGATGAGGTTGCTAGCTCGAAACACCACTTCCCTTAGTCTTCTTTTATGACATGCATGGTAGGGCACAGTGGATCTTTTCTTTGCTAACTGGTGGGTCCAGTGATCCATACAAGTGTTTCAAAATTTATGTCGATAATATAACATCAGAGGGAAACCAGTAATCACCATCATAAAAGCAAACAGGGAAAGAAAATTTTGACAGTTTCAGTTTGTGGAGATGTGAGATGTTGCAGATTTACCCAGGCTCAAAAGTGACACTACACTTAACACTGATATGATGGCCAGTAGTGCATTTCTAATTCTTACCCAAGCAGTTATTACCACATACAACCTAAGGTACTGAAATTTCAGAATTATTGGTTTATTAGTTTCTGCTATTTTTGTGTGGTGAATTTGTGTTTGTACATTGAGGGAGACAAAGATAAGAATAGGACTTTCATTCCCGTAGGCATTTTATAAACGGCAGCTAATATGAGCTTGTGCATGGGACTGGCAACTTCATCATGTAAGGCTACAGAAACCACCACAGCAGAATTAAATGTTTTAACGCAGATTTCCTACAAGATGTCTGTTGCGATGGTTGCTCCATACTTCCTTAGGGGCAGAAAAGGAGATGAGTGATTGTTATTTTAATTTTTAATAATGTTGCAACAAATAAATTTTGTTCACAATGTTTGAAGTGAAACACTGATTACATCTTTATTTACAGATTGTTTCCCTTGCACCATATGTGTGGAAGCGTCTTGTAGGAGAAAGTTATAATTGGTCTCAGGACTTTGCAACAGTCGATGCTGCTGAGGTATGCATGTAATACTGAAACAATTGTCAAGAATTCTGTTTTATTGTGCACCAGTAAATGAATGCACTGACTTGCTTATATGCTTTAGATGACTTCTTGTTAGCCAATCAACATAGTTCTTCTTCTGATGTGTGACACCCTTTGTTAGTGAACAAATGAGATCATTAGTCTAAAGTAAATTTCTGCAAGATGCTGGATGAGTATAGGACGCACATTGAGGACATCTGTTGATAGCATTACTGGGCAGTCCTTGTTATGGAATACCCAGGGTAAGAGGAATACCAAAGAACACATGGAGAAGAGAGCTGGAGACATGTGAAGGGTTGAAGTAGACATGGAAAGATCTTGAGCTGATGGCACGAGACAGGAAGACTTGGCATAAGTTTGTTGAAGGCTTATGCTCCTTGAGGAGTTGAAGAGTGATGAATGAATGAAATTTCTGCTGTTAATGGCAGCCATTTTATGTTTATATTCTTGCACACTTTCTTATCGCTGAACACACTAGGTTGCAGTCGATTTTACGGGTAGTACTCATTTTTATTTGTTTTTCTCGTGTGTCCTTCTTAGCTCTCACTTTCTTTCCTTTCCCCGGTGAAGGCCTTGTGGCCGCAACGTTGGCTATTTTCCTTATCTTTTGTCCTAGTAAGACGAATCACCTATTTTCAATTTTTTTTTCATATCCGTCTACCCTATTCCACGTCTTACAGCACTTCCCTTCATCTTCCTCTGTTAAGAGAGGAAGACTCCCTAAATACATGGAGAAGAGGATTGGAGATAGAAGGACAGAGAGTGTGGGGAAGAATTTGGTACAGAATTCTTTGAACAAGAAGACTGCCATTGAAGGCTCGTACTCCTCTGGAATATGAAAAGCACAGGAGAAGAAGAAGCTTCCTCACTATTGTTGTGTGTTCAATTGTTTTCTGAGTTAAAAAACAAAAATTTCTTAGCAACATAAATATGTAACATGATTTAAGTACCATTGTGTGCAAAAAAAACCCAGTGCTATGCCAGCAGGAGTTTTACTCCTGGCAGGTTCAACCAAGCTGGACAGGTCTGTGTGATTAGGGGTCAGACTAAAGCTGGCACCCTGGTCCTCCAGGTTGGGGGTTTTAGCACAGGGCCGACACCCCTGCCTATGTTAAAAAAAAAAAAAAAAAAATTAGTTCAGGAAACAGCAACATATGAAAAAGCTTTGGTGAGGGGCGGACAACCAGAGTCTGAGGCTTGCATGGCTGACAGTGGTGAAAGCCAAAAGGAAGCCATTGCCATGAAAATGGATGCCTTGATCGCAAAACACAAAACCAGAATAGGATTCTGGAATGTCAGAACTGTGAATGAGGCAGGAAAACTGAGGCAGATCACAACAGAAATGAGAAACTACAGATTACATAACCTGGGAATAAGTGAGAGCAGATGGACTGGGAGAATAAAAACAGAAACAGGATAAACAGTACTTTACTCTGGAAGTGGAAGCAGTCTGTTGCTGCCCTACAAGACGCCACCAGGCATGATGGCCACTGACTGCTTTGACAGTCGGAGGCTAAGGATCAAAGTAGAAGAAGTGTGTGAAAAAATATAATTGATTTTACATATATTCTTTTCTTTTTTTTTTTTTTTTTTTGGAAAAGGTGAGAATCATAGACAGCCTGGCCAACATGGATCGAGATACTTTCTTGGCTGCTGGCAGGAGCTGGAGCATGGTGCTTAGTGATGGAACAAATGTCAGCATCAAAGTGGATGATGATGGCAACCCAAAACCTTTGGATTATGATGACAGGTCGGAGTATGCAGAAAAAGTCAGGGAAATCAGAATGGCAGAATGTGATAAACAGGTAATCCCTTTACACCAGGGTTTTCTTAACCTGTGATCCATGGACCCTTTGGGGATCTTTGACTGGACACTGGGATGGGGGGGGGGGCTGTGTATATATTATAAAATTTAAAATGTGAAGTATTTTAATTATTCTCGTACACATTTCTTTCCGAGAAGGGGTCCATAGCCTTCACTGAACAATCAAAGGGGTCCACAGCCTTCATTGGACAATCAAAGGGGTCCATAGCCTTCATTAGACAATCAAAGGGGTCCATAGCCTTCATCGGACAATCAAAGGGGTCGATAGCCTTCATTTGACAATCAGAGGGGCCCATAGCCTTCATTAGACAATCAAAGGGGTCCACAGCCTTCATTGGACAATCAAAGGGGTCCATAGCCTTCATTAGACAATCAAAGGGGTCCATAGCCTTCATCGGACAATCAAAGGGGTCGAAAGCCTTCATTTGACAATCAGAGGGGCCCATAGCCTTCATTAGACAATCAAAGGGGTCCACAGCCTTCATTGGACAATCAAAGGGGTCCATAGCCTTCATTGGACAATCAAAGGGGTCCATAGCCTTCATTAGACAATCAAAGGGGTCCATAGCCTTCATTAGACAATCAAAGGGGTCAATAGCCTTCATCAGACAATCAAAGGGGTCCATAGCCTTCATTAGACAATCAAAGGGGTCGATAGCCTTCATTAGACAATCAGAGGGGTCGATAGCCTTCATTAGACAATCAGAGGGGCCCATAGCCTTCATTGGAGAATCAAAGGAGTCCATGGCCTTCATCCGACAATCATAGGGGCCCATGGCACAAAAAAAGGTAAAGGCATCCACTGTCATGAACGGATATATTAGTTGTTTAAAATTTTACATGGCACTAGTTTCTGGCCTACATTCTTCTATGCCTTCTGCTTTTTTTAATGCCCTTTGAAGTGGTTGCCTCATAAAAATTGCTACACATTAAAGGCACCTGACACACACACTCCCACACACACATTGTCTTGCTAAAGAATTTCAATTTTTAGCCCACCAGAAAGATTTGAATGCTTTCTGCCTTCCAGGATTTGCAAGTTTCTTAATTTTTTTTTAAACTAAAAAAAAAACTATTTTCTTCGCTATTACGAACATACTCATTGAATAGAACCACTCCTCTGCTAAGTCTCCACCTTAGTGAGGTAGAGGAGCTTGTGTGTCCCCATGACCCCAAGAGCTATGCTGGCTATCAGCAGGGTCTAACAAGCTGGACAGGTTGAAGAATAGGGACCAGATGAAGAGAGACACACCTGTTGCCTTGCAGGCAGGCTGGGTACAATGAAAGGCTAAGGAAGGAAACCCGACATAAATACCTGTTGAAATCGGATGCACTGGGCCTCAGGCTTAATGAAACAGTTCAACATACTTTGCTTAATGATGACGTCACGAAGAAAAAGAAAGCAATATGAAAACAATAGTTGCAGGACTTAATGAACTAATACTTCAAGCAGCCACTAAGTTCATTCCCAGAGGGGCAAGAAACAATTACAAACCTTACTGGACTGAACAACTGCAAAAGCTTTGAAGATAAAGTAACGGAGACCAGAAACACAGCAGAGAGAGAACAACTGAAGCAAACGTCTTACTCAAAGCCACCACTGCATAATGCAAAAGAACATTAAATCAAACAACTAGAGACTGTTGGAAGTAAAAAACAGAAAATCTCAACTTAGTTATTGATAAGGTCTCTTTTTGGAAGACAGACGTCATCATCATCAGTTGATAAACTCTTATAATACAAGACCCTTGCCCTGAGCAAGAGACATGCTGAAAAAATCTGAAGCTCACTCGAACATCACCAGAGTTAAATACTGTGTTGTTGTGTTGCTCGTGGTTTGAGTATGGAATGTCAACTTGACCTACGCAGTGGTGTGTAGACATAGATTGAGTGTATAACATGCGAATGATAAGAAGAGTTCGTGGTGTTGACAAATGTTCTTTTCTCACACTCATGTATGGCTGGAAGTCATCGACACCAACGACTGTGTACCTTTACTACAGTTTAATTTGGACGTACACACTCGACAGCACAGATAGTGACAAATCACAGGTTGGCATAATACATCATGGTACAGTGGATAAATGGTCTTGCAATGTTACATGGGCACTCATGTAGAATAATAGTATAATGGACTGTCAGTAGCCAAGCACTCAGTATTGCCCATATATATATCATCTGAGTTTACTGACAAAGCACGTCAGATTATAAACAATGTCCAAGATGGCTTCTAGACCTAACCTCGTCTAGCGAAGATTCCTTAACATAATGTCCAGCACAGATTTTTCCATATAATCAAATTGAACTGCTAGCAATGGGTTCTCATGTGTAGCAGTGATCTCTGGACTAATCAAGCGATAATACGGGCATCCCTTTTCTCTTCTTGAAAGTCACTAAATGTTTGGTTACAAGATGGCTTCTCTCGTGAGCTGTCACTCACGTTTGGATACAGATAATGAACCTGTCTTAAAGTTAGTCATTCATTAAATGTTTCATTGCTCTGTAGATTCTATCATGATACAATTGACTGCATTCTACAGGATATAGTGCTGCTAGGAATCAGAGTCGTTTTCCATCTAGTTAAATGCATCCTCTCAGATGTACAAAATCGTACCTATCGAAAAACGGTGGCTTCGTACGAGAGTTCAAAAGAGTATCTTTTATTACCTGGGTATCAGAAATATGATTCTGCCATTCCTTGGCAATAAGAATGAACACTGGGGTAAAGCATACATGATAGGTCTAGACGACTATCACTTTCCCCATAAATATAGAGATCACTTTTTCCGGCTACAAGCCGACATAGAAAAACACAGCCCATCATCAGGGCGAAGCCAAAACACACCTCTCTCGCGACACATCCGCCGAACAGCCTTTGACCTCTCTAGAGACAAAAGAACATATAGTTCGACTTAGATATGTAAAGATATACAGATATAAGACAGACTCGTCCTACTCAGACAAACAATACACATAAATTCAGGCCATAGATATTCTGAAGCAAGAACAATCTATTACTACCCAAACAAAGAATAAATCGCAGTAAAACTGGATTCATCCGCGGAGTTCGATCGAAGAGACGACACAACTTTCAAGGGAAGTAACTCAATAATGACTTTTCCTTAAGCACTAAAAAGTATCTATTTTGTTTACAAAATATTTGCGAACATAACAAGTATACCAATGTATAATATTGTAAGATATCAAAGACTGCACGTAACAGTCTTACCACACCTCCCGGGAAAAAAAATGGAACATTTTTTTTTTTTTTTTTTGAAATACATCTAGGAGCAACGTACAATAGGCTCACAACGCATGAATAATGCGTAGATGAAAATATCAGGAATAAATATAACGCCTAATATGAGGCTAAGTCGACTTATGGAGCGACTGGTGAGAATGTGTCTCATAAACTGAGAGAAATTATTTCTCTACAAGTAAATTTTTCCAGGAAGGTGTCATCAAAGTATAATACAATTCTGGCAATTACACGATGCCTAAAAAATTCATACCATAATTTCGTATTAGATATCTTAAATTTATGATTTATGAAGAAAAATCATCAAAGCACAGCGGTGAATAAACATCAATGAACCGCTATGTAGTGATACAATCATTATAATATTAAATTACAAATGTGTATCTATCATGATATAGAAAAGGAACTACTATAGAACTAGACATATCAAGACGTCTAAGCCCTAATAGTTATGTGGAATCATGTGGGCATCTTGACAGAATGTCTGCCATCACATTATCTGATCCACGAATAGCTCGCACAGAGAAATGAAAAGGTTGAAGAGCAATTGCATATCGAGTAGACCTCGAGCTCTTCAAATTCTTACTCTGTATAGCAGTAAGAGCTTTTTGGTCGGTTTCTACTATGAAATGTGCGCCTAGAAGGAATCTCTGTAGTTTGAGGATCGACCAAACCATAGCTAATAGCTCACGGTCTAAAACCGAACAATTCCTTTCTGCCGCATTAAGTTTTCTGGAAATATACATTACAGGATGCAGAGTTCCAGAGTACTCTTGCATTAGTGCCGCTCCAATCCCAGTGGATGAAGCGTCACTACGAAGAACGAATGTCTTATCTTTAGTAGGTAGCACTAAAATAGGTGTGTTGAAAACAATGTTTTAATCTTATCCAGAGAGCATTGGCATTCCTGAGACCAGTGGACCATATTAGGCGAACCTTTCTTTAGAAGTGTAGAAAGAGGTGCCATGATAGAGGATAGATTCTGAATGAATCTGCCATAAAATTGAATAAGACCTAACAGACTTCTCACCTGTTTTTTAGTCTTAGGGATCGAGATGTTAAGTATCTTACTAGTATTATGGTCCTCTGTCTTTAGGAAACCATGACCAACTCGGTGGCCTAGGAAAGAAATTTCGCTAAAACCAATATAGGCTTTAGAGGGTTTCACTGTCAGGTTGTGCTCGCGCAAAGTAGACAGCAATTCATCTAACCCTGAATAGTGATCTTCCCAAGTATCGCTGAAAAGACAGATGTCGTCTAGATATGCAATGACATCTGACCGATAAGATAGGATTCGGCGCATCATGCGTACGAATGTAGCTGGTGCGTTCATAAGACCGAAAGGCATAAAATTCCATTGGAACAAACCTCTAGGTGTTGAAAAAGCCGTGAGAGGTTTGGCGCGTTCAGATAAAGGAACTTGCCAATATCCTTTAGACAAATCAAGTTTAGTGAAAAAATGAGATTTGGAGAGTCGAGTAAGTAGCTCTTCCAGTAAAGGCATAGGTTCGGCATCGAACTTCGTTACTTGATTCAATTTTCGATAGTCAACGCAAAGACGTATGTTATTGTCTTTTTTACGAACAATAACCATCGGCGAAGAATATGCAGAGGTGGATGGTTCGATTATTTTCAAATCTATCATCTCATCCAACTCTTTCTCAACCTGTGCTTGAAAATGTATAGGTATAGGATAAGGTCTAACCCTAATAGGAGTATGGTCAGTTAGAACAATGTCATGTTCAATGACATGCGTTTGTCCAGGGATGTCAGTGAGTACATCCTGAAATGTTTGCAACATAGTTGAAACTTGTCGCTGTTCTCCTAGAGACAAATCAGGAGAGACAGTAACGTTCTTCCATGATTCACTAGAATGAAGTGGGATCATTGGAAGAGGAAGATTTACATCTGAAAAACTTGTTTCCTCATCCTGTATCACGGACAGTGATGAGTAATGACCATGTTGTACTGGAGAATTGTCCGTTGCTTGGAAAATGGGTTGCAAATAATCCGGACGTTCATGGAATTCAGTAAGCATATTGATGTGGAAGGTTTTATGCTTCCCATCAATATTGACAATATAGTCGACATCGGAAATTTTCAATATTATATCGTACGGACCTTTCCAAGAAATAAGTAGTCTGTTTTCCCTACAAGGTAGTAATACAAATGCTTTGTCACCAGGACAAAGTTGTCGTAAGCATCTCTTCTTATTGGCAAATTGCCTTGCCTTCTGTTTCGCAAATTCAGAAGAAGAAGTTGCTAATTTGCATGCTTCGATAATCTTTTGTCTCAACGCGATGACATATTCGTAGGATGACTTTGTGTCATCGTCAGTATTGTCAGCTGTTATGAGATCATGAAGCAACGACATAGGGCCACGCAGACGCGCGCCAAAGACGAGTTCAAAGGGAGAAAATCCTGTATGTTCATTGGGTACCTCTCTGTAAGCGAAGAGGGCCGCAGGTAAAACTCTGTCCCAGTCTTGAGGATGATCCTCAGTTATCTTCCCTAGTAAGTTTTTAAGTGTTCTATTAAGGCGTTCAACCATACCATTAGACATTGGATGGTAGATACTACTTAAAGATCTATCTATCTGCAGCGTAGACATTACTTGAGACATGGTATCTGATATTAGTTGAGTGCCATGTGTAGTGGTGTTGATGGTATTGTATGATGGTGTTCTTACTACATGTAAATTGTATGAGGCCAGCTGTGAAGGCTCCTGAGATAAAATGTATTTGAGAATTGTCAGAAGGCCTTTCTTGCTACCACTACGACCTCACACTTACTTTTTTTTTTCTTAATGAATGTGGCTACGTAAAGTGTCTAGGGTAATGATGTGTAATGTGGTGTGTTAGTTATAAATACACCCACAGACATTTAAGAAGACTAATAAGATTAACAAGTGTTAAAATACACTGAACTAACTCACGTGTATAAGGTTTTTGATATAATTATATTACATTTATTTGTTCTGGATCAAGTTTTATTTTGACCAGAACTTGTTTTAAAAGAAGGATTTAAAATTTATGAAAATTATGCATGGAATGTTACATAATAAATACAAAAGTGTACATATTTAAGTACTAGAATAGTTAGTTTTATTCAAATGTTCTGGTAGTCAGCTACTAGGGAGGATATGTATTGTCTGTGCTGTTGGGGTGGTCTCATCACACCTGTCTATATTGACTACACCGTGTCCAGAAACTGGTGGGAATTTTTATGGGGATATTAGTCACTACCAATAGTTGGTGAATGTCCAGCAGACCAGAGGCTCACTCATCTTTTTGTAGCTCTGGTGCTGAAAACTTGCGGTCCCACCTCTCCGTGCTGGCGGACAATAATGGTGGTCTCTGTCACAAGAACTGCACAGATACACTCGAGTAAAGTCACCCACCGGATAGACTCTGCTTTGTTGTCGATAGAAAACTCACAGCTCTGCAATCAAAGTATGGGCTATGTGTCAAAATCTATTCTATACCCACGTCTGGACACCACACTGACACAACAACCACATCATACAGACAGGTCAGATCTCTCTGACCAAACAGCACAGTTACCATGGTGGGTTTACCTCAGATAGATCCTCCCAGACTATAGATTCTGAAAAATATTTATTAGTTGTTGGCCCTAAAAGAAGATAGGTAATCTGTTTCAACGGTTGATATATCTTGCATAATCCTTGCTGTAGTTTATGTACCTTGTTGGGCCCTAGACCCTGACTTGGGCGGGGGGTCTAGAGCAAAATCCCTACTGGTTTGTAAGGCTATATTATGATATGGCAGTATCAAATCACTCGAACATGAAACAATATTCAAAATATATAAAGAAATAATTTCAATCTTACCAGATTAAGAATACATAACACAGAATTGCTAGCAAAACTCAGCTGAGCTGCTGGCTATAGTATGGCGTCCCTAAATTTATTCACTGTCTTTCATATGGGAACACACCACACTTTAAAATCTGTGTCTAACACTGAACAATTATTGAAGAATGACCCCAAATGCGCTCTGAGCGCTAATGATATGCTTGTCTGTGGCCAATCACTGCCTAGTTGTACTTTAAATTTCAAATTTCTACACTAAAGTCATTTCAGTCATGCTTCAGTCAAGTATGGATGGTTATCTGTTAGTCTGTCCGTCTCTACTTGTGTTTCTAAAAAAAATGTGCTTGATTTTTGAAGCAACCTTTCTCTCCCCTTAAAATTTTGTCGTAAAAAGTTATATTTAGACACAGCTACCGCTCAAAAACCCTCTCCTCCATAATAAGTAACTTTGAACACTTGCGTCCCCAAGGTCGTGTTTTGGGTGCAAATAACGACACTTTTTATTCAAGGCAGTCTGTCGATGTTGTAAACTACACTGTCTTTTGTCATTATCTTCAATATTATCTATCCGTTTGTAAAATTAAGAACATATTAGTTCACTGCTCAGAATAGGCCATCTGGCCAGCTAATTTTTATATTCCTAGCATTAATATTAAGAAAATTTACTTTTTAAATTTTTGTAATATTCCTAACATCTGCGTTCTTCCGCTCAAATTCAAATCAAGCGCTTGGTATCGCAAAACGTCCAATTCCGTACCTCGTGTCAATTTGGGGGACTTGAATTTTTTTTACTTTCATCCATTTCCCCCCAATTGCGTCTCTTTAGCCTTGCTACGCAATCTTTCCAGTCATATTTTTTCCTTTTTGATCCTCCGTTTCCCTCCTGTCTAGCAAGTCAATTTTATGGAGGGTGATGACCCGCGGTCTAGGCGATCATGTACATCAGCAGCCTACGCATTATGTTTTTATCCTTAAATGTTATCTTTTGAGTATTTTACCGTTGTATCTCTGTCAATTTCACTACACATCTCCCCACTTGAAAACATGCCTATGGCAAGTTCCAAAACCAGCGATACACATAGGTAAAATTACTCCTCACGTCTGCCACTACTCTAATTTTGATCACAGGGGTGCCGACTGAGGAAATCTGCACCGACATTCAATTTGCCTGGGATATATTGGATACTGAACTGATACGGTTGAAGCAATAAAGACCACCTCAGCAATCTTGCGTTTTCATGCTTAGCCTGAGACAAGAACACGAGAGGCTGATGATCCGTCTCCACCACAAAGGTCCTACCATACAGATAGATTTGAAACTTCTTTATTGCCCAGATTAATGCTAAACATTCTTTTTCGCTTGTGGAGTATCCTTGTTCCGCCTTATTCAATTTGCGGCTTGCATAAGCGACTGGTTTAAGTTCCCCATCAGGTGCAGCTGATCTTTGCAACAAAGCCCCTCCAAGTCCTACATTACTTGCATCGGTTCTTAAGACAAAGTCCTGTGTCAAATCAGGCAGTTTGAGAATAGGCTTGCTAGTGAGTTTTTCCTTTAACTCTTGGAACGCTAGTTCACATTGTGCAGTCCAAATAATTTTTATCTGGAAGTCCCTTGCGAGTCAGATCAGTCAGAGGAGCACATATAGCGTTAAAATTTTTGATGTATTTCTGATAAAATCCGCATAACGACACAAATGATCGCACGTCCTTTTTTGTTTGCGGCCTAGGTGCTCTCTGCAGTTTTTCCAAGTTCTTAGGATCAGGGGTCATATTACCCTGATATACGGTGTGCCCCAAGAATTCCAACTCTTTGCATCCAATACAACATTTTGTTGGCCTAGCAGTTAAGTTCGCCTCCCGAAGTCTATCAAACAACATCTCCAGAGCTTCAATGTGTTCTTCAAATGTCTCGGTGGCGACGAGAATATCATCCATGAAATTTGTGATACATGGGTTATTCAGGGGGTCCAACAATTTTCGCATCATCCTTGAAAACACACTCGGAGCATTTTTCAGTCCGAATGGTAGCATATTGAATTCATAATGTCCATCCGAAGTGCTAAAAGCCAAATAAGGTCTCACTTCAGGCTTCACTGGGATCTGGTAATAGCCTTTACTAAGATCCACCTTTGAAAAGTATTTTGCCTTGTTCAGTCTGGCAAATAGCTGTTTTGTGTCTGGTAATGGATCCACTTGTCCTTCTGTGACAGCATTCAGTTTCCTGTAATCTATGCACAGTCTGTGTTCCCCAGACGGTTTCCTCAACAAAACGACACTAGAACTAAAAGATGATTCACTGTGCGAAATAATCCCCTCCTTCAATAAATAATCTATTTCTTCCTTTAATGCCTTCTCCTTCGCGAACGGAATAGAATAGGCTCTCATACAGATTGGGTTTGTGTCTACCAGTTTCATGTCATACTGTAGCAAATTTGTATGGCCTGGTTTATCTGTTAATACATCTGTATGTTCCTCCAGAACCTGTTGAACTCTCTCCCTCTGGTTTTTAGTCAGGTGCTTACTGACTTTTACCTGTGCTGCTGTTTCACAAGGATGTAATGGGTATTCATGTGAGGTGAGTGGTTCCTTTTGCATCTGGGTTGCAATAGCTAAGGTCAATAAGGGGGTGCTTTCCTGGAGTGGTCTGTCCAGATACTTCTTTAACAGGTTTACATGATAAACTTTTTCCTTCCCCTTTTTGTCAATTTTATAGTTTGTTCTAGACACCTTCTCTAGAACCGTATATGGACCTTGCCAACCAATTTGTAATTTATTCTGGCTTCCCGGTAGTAGAAGCAGCACCTTCTCTCCGACTGCCAGTTCCCTGTCCTTTGCCTTCCTATTAAAATATGCTGCATGTTTCTTCCTGGCTTGTTTCAAATTATCATTTGCCAGTTTCCATCCAGCTTTCAAACGAGTGGTCAGTTCGTTCACATATTGATATGATGAGGTAACAGTCTCTTCCGCCTTCTCATCTGTCCAGGTCCTTAATAAAGTTACATCTGGATCTTTAATTTATCATACTTATTTTTCATGGAACTCATCTGGTCCCGTCCATTAGAAGCTTTATAATGAGGACTTTTCTTCCTAGAATCATCACTCACAAATCGACCACTACCAATTTTTCTCTGGGGTTTGTCTCCCCACTTAAGATTGTTTATGAGAGATCTTCGCTCTCTTGTCTGTTCCTCCAGTTTATATAAGTCTGACCGAGGGATTGTCATCCTATCCTGGGTTAAATTTCTTCTTTGTACTCTTCGCATAGCGGCCATGTTAATCCATTCAAGTGAAGACTGGGTGTGAAAAGGGGGCTCCCATTCCACTTTGTCTACCCGTGTATAATTAGTTTTCCTTTCAGGCCTAAAGTTGCCCCGTGGCGGTTCTAGGTCCTGCACATATTTTCCCTTTGTGGGTGTTCCCTCATGAAATACGCCACATGCTTCTACAAAGTTTTCAACATCGACATTTACGTCGGGCCAATAGTATTTTAGAGCAATCTTTTGGCAGATGGTACCGACTTTCTCATGGTCACCATCTTTTCCAACATGTAAGCTCCTTATTAAGTTTGCCCTATATATCTTGGGAAGAACTAACTGTCCGTGACCAGTGGATCTAGTTCCTGTCTTCCTGTATAAGAGTTTGTTCTTCATGAAATATTCCCCCTTGCTCGGAGGTGTGTGGCATTTGGGTAATTTTTTAAAACATGGCTGGAGTGTCCTATCCTCAGCCTGCGCCTTCCTCATCTCCTCTGGATGAGCATTTATAGGTTCACCTTCTTCCTCCTTCTTCTGTGACCTGGTCTGCACTGTCGCCATGATCACAGGTTTCTCGGGATTCCCCAAGAAGACGTATCTACACCCCAATATCAGAGGGTAGATTGGTTTCATCTATCACTGCTGCTCTGATTTCTCCTTCCACATAGCGAGTTTTCACCGTTATCCTTGCGATGGGAAGTGTCATGAGTGGTATGTCCTTAGTCGCCCCTTGTATTTCCACTGTTTCTGTGGTATACTGACTTGGGTCCACTAGGCTAGACTTCACAACTGAATCATAATCCAAACCTGTATCATAAAGGCACCTTATGGTGACCCCATTACAAATAACATCCTCACAAACTGGGGGGTGATAAGGTTCCTGTTGTCCCTTAGGATTAACCTTTAATCTTTGCGTCCCCGACTTCATTGCAGCAATGTTTGAAGGTTTCCTTCTACAAAATTCGGTGTTATGGTTATCCTTCTTGCACCATTTGCACCATCTTTTTCCTTGGTTCAACGGTTTTCTTTCATTGAACTTTTGGTCATTGAACTGTGAGTTTCTGTCGCGATAGTCATTTCTTGGCCGCTCAAAATTTGTCCTACCTTTATTTCCCTGCTCTCTATTATCAAATTTATTAAATTGCTGTGGAGCTTTAAAATTGTCTATGTGCTTCTTCTTAGCACCACTTACCTCTGCCTGAGCTGCCTGATACCTCTCAGCAACATTTAAAATTTCCCCCAACTTCTCTGCACCCTGTTCCATGAGAAATTTTCTCATGTCTGGAGCCATGGACTCTCTCAATTGCTCAATCATGATCATTTCTTTAAGATCTTGGGTCTTCCCCAGAGCCGTCCATTTCTCCAAATAGGTTTCTATTCTGGCAGAAAATTGGTGGTATGTCTCCCCAGACAACAGTTTGGCATTTCTGAATTTCTTACGATAAAATTCACCATTCTTTTCGTACCTTAATAACAAAGCCTGCTTTAACATGTCATAATTGTCTTGGTCTTCCCTGTTCATTTTGGCAAATACTTCGTAAGAAGTACCCCTCAATCCCTGTGATAGCTTTAAGCTCCACCTCTCTCTCTCTAACCCATATGTAGTAGCTAATAACTCAAAACGTCCTAGGTACCCTTCTATGTCATCGTCTTTCTCAACAAAATGGTCTAAATGAAACCCCATAGCTGAGTTTGAGGCTCCCATACTGGGCGTAGCATCTGAGGCAAAAGGGCTGGCACCATTTTCAGGAGCCGGGCCTTGTAATTCCAGCTCCCTTAGTCGTAATTCATGCTCCCTCTGCAACCTTCTATCTTCTGCCTCCCTTTCGGCCTTTTTATCTTCTGCCTCCCTTTCGGCCTTTTTATCTTCTGCCTCCCTTTGCTGTCGTTTTTCTTCTGCCTCAATCTGCAGCCTCTTAATTTCTCTATCAGCCTCAATTTGTAATCTCTTTTCTTCAGCTAACCTGTCAGCCTCTAATTTTCTTTCAGCCTCTTTTTCTAATCTCCTTTCTTCCCGTTCAATATATTTATCACATTCAGTCGTTACGTATTGAATTAAAATTTGACCATCCATCCCCATCTCCTTCGCAGTGAGCACAGCAGCTGATCTAAACTTTGCTAGCTCTGCCATACTTTTTGGACAATATAATAATATACAAGATAAATCTCTAACCAGTAAATACACTAAGTACTTCTAATTACTATATGACTATAGTCTAACTAATTCTAACTAACCAGTTAACTAATTAATTATTACTGGCTGTGAAGATTCACCAACTTTTATCTGCAGGGACACTTTTAATTTTAAAGGAAATTTTACAATTTATTTCCCTACTTTTATTTCTCCCACCAGGAGATCCTAATTTTACTGTTGGGCTAATTATCCCTGGACAAGACCCCAATTTATGTAGTGGTATTGATGGTATTGTATGATGGTGTTCTTACTACATGTAAATTGTATGAGGCCAGCTGTGAAGGCTCCTGAGATAAAATGTATTTGAGAATTGTCAGAAGGCCTTTCTTGCTACCACTACGACCTCACACTTACTTTTTTTTTTCTTAATGAATGTGGCTACGTAAAGTGTCTAGGGTAATGATGTGTAATGTGGTGTGTTAGTTATAAATACACCCACAGACATTTAAGAAGACTAATAAGATTAACAAGTGTTAAAATACACTGAACTAACTCACGTGTATAAGGTTTTTGATATAATTATATTACATTTATTTGTTCTGGATCAAGTTTTATTTTGACCAGAACTTGTTTTAAAAGAAGGATTTAAAATTTATGAAAATTATGCATGGAATGTTACATAATAAATACAAAAGTGTACATATTTAAGTACTAGAATAGTTAGTTTTATTCAAATGTTCTGGTAGTCAGCTACTAGGGAGGATATGTATTGTCTGTGCTGTTGGGGTGGTCTCATCACACCTGTCTATATTGACTACACCGTGTCCAGAAACTGGTGGGAATTTTTATGGGGATATTAGTCACTACCAATAGTTGGTGAATGTCCAGCAGACCAGAGGCTCACTCATCTTTTTGTAGCTCTGGTGCTGAAAACTTGCGGTCCCACCTCTCCGTGCTGGCGGACAATAATGGTGGTCTCTGTCACAAGAACTGCACAGATACACTCGAGTAAAGTCACCCACCGGATAGACTCTGCTTTGTTGTCGATAGAAAACTCACAGCTCTGCAATCAAAGTATGGGCTATGTGTCAAAATCTATTCTATACCCACGGCTGGACACCACACTGACACAACAACCACATCATACAGACAGGTCAGATCTCTCTGACCAAACAGCACAGTTACCATGGTGGGTTTACCTCAGATAGATCCTCCCAGACTATAGATTCTGAAAAATATTTATTAGTTGTTGGCCCTAAAAGAAGATAGGTAATCTGTTTCAACGGTTGATATATCTTGCATAATCCTTGCTGTAGTTTATGTACCTTGTTGGGCCCTAGACCCTGACTTGGGCGGGGGGTCTAGAGCAAAATCCCTACTGGTTTGTAAGGCTATATTATGATATGGCAGTATCAAATCACTCGAACATGAAACAATATTCAAAATATATAAAGAAATAATTTCAATCTTACCAGATTAAGAATACATAACACAGAATTGCTAGCAAAACTCAGCTGAGCTGCTGGCTATAGTATGGCGTCCCTAAATTTATTCACTGTCTTTCATATGGGAACACACCACACTTTAAAATCTGTGTCTAACACTGAACAATTATTGAAGAATGACCCCAAATGCGCTCTGAGCGCTAATGATATGCTTGTCTGTGGCCAATCACTGCCTAGTTGTACTTTAAATTTCAAATTTCTACACTAAAGTCATTTCAGTCATGCTTCAGTCAAGTATGGATGGTTATCTGTTAGTCTGTCCGTCTCTACTTGTGTTTCTAAAAAAAATGTGCTTGATTTTTGAAGCAACCTTTCTCTCCCCTTAAAATTTTGTCGTAAAAAGTTATATTTAGACACAGCTACCGCTCAAAAACCCTCTCCTCCATAATAAGTAACTTTGAACACTTGCGTCCCCAAGGTCGTGTTTTGGGTGCAAATAACGACACTTTTTATTCAAGGCAGTCTGTCGATGTTGTAAACTACACTGTCTTTTGTCATTATCTTCAATATTATCTATCCGTTTGTAAAATTAAGAACATATTAGTTCACTGCTCAGAATAGGCCATCTGGCCAGCTAATTTTTATATTCCTAGCATTAATATTAAGAAAATTTACTTTTTAAATTTTTGTAATATTCCTAACATCTGCGTTCTTCCGCTCAAATTCAAATCAAGCGCTTGGTATCGCAAAACGTCCAATTCCGTACCTCGTGTCAATTTGGGGGACTTGAATTTTTACTTTCCTCCATCCCCCCCCCAATTGCGTCTCTTTAGCCTTGCTACGCAATCTTTCCAGTCATATTTTTTCCTTTTTGATCCTCCGTTTCCCTCCTGTCTAGCAAGTCAATTTTATGGAGGGTGATGACCCGCGGTCTAGGCGATCATGTACATCAGCAGCCTACGCATTATGTTTTTATCCTTAAATGTTATCTTTTGAGTATTTTACCGTTGTATCTCTGTCAATTTCACTACACCATGGTCTGACAATATCTCTCCGGGGAACCCCAGACGAGAAAATATAAGCCAAAGAGCATCTGCAATGTCAGCAGTAGTAATGCTCTTCAGAGGAATAACCTCTGGCCAACGTGTGCACATATCAACACACGTCAAGATAAACTGATGTCCTCTGGCAGACTTGATCTTAAATGGACCAATAATGTCTATGGCCATTTTTTGAAACGGCCGAATAGGAATGTCCGCCGCCTGAATGGGTGCAGCATGCCGTGGACCTTTGGATTTAACTTCCTGACATACTTTACAAGATCGACAATAAATCCGATGTCCTTGTTTACCAATGGCCAAAAGAAAGCCGCAAGGACTCTTGACTTAGTACGGGAAAAACCCATGTGTCCAGCACACTGAGAGTCGTGAGCGTGCTGCAAAATTTTAACTCTCAAATTCTTGGGAACCAGGATTTGAGAATGACTTGACGTAATGGAGTCTTGAACCATACGTACAAGTACGCCATTCTTCTTTGTAATCCACGATTTACGACTTGTGTCTTTATTCGGATCACCTTTAGTTGCAAGAATGAAGAATTTCTTCAGAGTGGGATCATCTTCTTGCTGTTTTATAAACGAGTCACGAGAAATTACCAAGGGATCATCTTGGTTATGCACTTCATTATCTTCAGTAGATGAAGTTTGAGGCATATTAAGAGCCTGAGCTCTAGTGACTACAGCGTTAGCAATCTGCATGTTTTGCCTTTCCCACGCGGAAATTTGTTGCGGAGTGCATTCTTTGACTCCATGAATGCGACCGATGATGAGGTCAGCGATCGGATTCGGAAGAAGACATGCGTGTACATCTCCTGTAAAGAAAGGAGTAGCAATCCTAATGATAGCAGTAGAGTATTTCTCTAATGTGCCGCCAAATGTTACACATTTGACTACTTGTCCAGTGGCACGGGAAGGATCTACGAGTGACTGCCTAACACCAATTGTGGTGCATCCAGAATCAAATAGCACAGAGACTGGATTGTTATTTACTAAACCCTTATGTAAGACAAGAGAACCTCTTCCATCATGCGCGACTGATGCAGGAAGAGCAGGAAGAGGATGGCCACAGCTTAAAGTAGACACTGTGGTTGGCTCAAATAATGTTTTGCATTGGGGGCACTGAGATGCTCTCCCAAAATCAAAAGCGGCACATGCCATATTACTAGCATCATTATTATCTTTACTCTGTTTATAGGCTTCATGGGACTCTTGTTGTGCAGAGTTTGCCTGAAAATGTGGTTTATGTCTTTTGTTTTGAGATCTACCTCGGTTATTATCACCTCTGTAGTTATTGTTACCTCTATTGTAACCCCTATTTGGGTTTGAGTCATAGTTCCCTTGGTTACCATTATCATATTCATTATAATGAGTATCTCTGTAATTATGATCTTGTTGACTCCAAGACGGATAACCCGGATAGTTTCTATAATTACTTCCTCTACGGAAATTCCTATAATTATGACCACCCCTGTGTCGCGAGCTATCAGCTCGTCTCCAGTTCTTTGAAGAAGAACCCTGAAATGATTGGTTACCTTGGTTTTGATAACTATTATGGTTACCTTTTTTATCAAATCTGTTTTGAGGTCCCTGAAATCTGTGTGAATAATTGGGATTGTATGGTGTTGCTGAAGCAACTGGCATACTCTCCTTAATCTTAGTGTTGCCAAAAGTCACGTCGGGGTGTGCAGTGACATATTGGGAACAATATTCTTCCATTTCCTTTAGAGATTTGGGTTTACGCTCATGTATAAATTCAAGGAATGGTTTGTTAACACATGACATAATCTTATCTCTGAGCAACAAATCCATAAGTCCTTCATACGTTTTTTCTGTTTTGGAAAGCTCAATCCAATGATCAACTGTGAGACGTGCCTTTGCAGTGAATTCTGAGAATTCTACACCTGTCTCAGGCACCATCGTCTTAAACAAAAGGTGATAGCCTTCCTCACTTAGCTGGTATTTCTTTATCAAAGCCGCCCTAATGACATCATAATTATCCTTATCTGCTTCTCCTACAAGGCATAATCTAGTCAAAGATTCACCTTTCAAGTTTTCTGCTAATTGATTAGCATATTGAGATTTATCTACATTATGAGTACGACATGAACGTTCAAATCTATCCAGCCAGAATGTAATATCGTCACTGGACTGATTGAACGGTGGAACCTTAACCTTGTAAGTAGAAGGTTTACCATTACCACTAGATGCCTGATTAACATTACTCACACTTGTCAATCTCAATTTCTCTAACTCAAATTCATGTTCTCTTATTGCTTTTTTTTCTTCAGCTTCTCTGTCTAATCTTTTTTGTTCAGCATCTCTGTCTAATCTTTTTTGTTCAGCTTCCCTGTCTAATCTTTTTTGTTCAGCATCAAATCTCCTTTGCTCCATCTGCATCTGCAATTTCTTTTGTTCAGCAGCAGCCTCAGCTTCTCTTTCTAATCTTTTCTCTTCAGCCAGAGCTTTTCTCTCTTCTGCAGCAGCTTTTCTCTCTTCTGCAGCTAATGCTTTGTCATATTGAGCAACCGCCCATTCTTCTAATTGTTGACCAGTTTTATCAAGGGATTTCCCTTGTGTAATGAAGTATTCTAATGTAGACATGATGTCTAACAATAATACTAATCACTTGAAACAATAATAATACCACAAGTTCTTAATGACTTGATTAATCAGTACACTATCCCAATATCTGTGGGTCACAAGCCTTAATAAGGTCTTGTATAACAGTAATAATAATCAAGTACTGGTTTATACCATAATCCAAGTGCAGTGCACAGGCAATAGTGTCTTATGAAATATACCTATATAAAACATATGTCAACCAACAGAATACATAAAGTACAAATAGGACTGACAATACGAAAACGTTTGCAGAAATCAAATAAATCAAATAGGGAAATCAATGAAAATAATCACTGAATCTGCAAGGGATAACAACACAAATGACGTCACAGTATATGAATATAAATTGTGAATAGAACTGAAAGATAGAAAAGGGTAGACCAACAAATTACAAACAAATCAAAACAAAACTAAAGAACAAAGAAATATTACAAAAATAACAATAATTACAGTCTTCACAGCTAACACAAAAGCAACAGTTGTCGCAGCAAATTTTCAATCAAGAAAATTGCACCTATAGAAAATGCCCACAACGGACCCTCTATGACGTGGGATATTCTGTTGTGAGGACTCCGCCCAACCTAAACACAACCCGCTGACATAGAAACTAACATACTATACAAACAAATAACATGTAAACATAAATATATAAATTATGTGTATGATAGTATGTGTTGCAAAATAGGCTCAGTTTTACAGTAATGGCAAAGTTATTTTTATGAAAATAAACAAACTGCCACTTTATTCAATTAAACATTCTGGCCTTAAATATTAAAGTTCATATATAGAAAACAAGAAGATCCATCGATGAAAATAGGACTTCTTAGTTCAATAATACTGTCTTCCTGTTAATATTGACAAGAATTGATCCAACTGTTCTGTGAAACTCTGTAATGTCTAATGTAAGAATGTCAACAACGCTGACCTACATACTGCATTCACTTGACAGGTCACGTGACGAGGTGTTGACAAAGAGCAAACCAATACTGCAAGTGTGTCGTATCAGCCACAGGAAATGGTCTGGTATCGGTAATCTGTTGACTTCTCAACTTCTGCGAGGTCAAACCCAGAAAGCTGGTCCACCAGTTGATAAGGTCTCTTTTTGGAAGACAGACGTCATCATCATCAGTTGATAAACTCTTATAATACAAGACCCTTGCCCTGAGCAAGAGACATGCTGAAAAAATCAGAAGCTCACTCGAACATCACCAGAGTTAAATACTGTGTTGTTGTGTTGCTCGTGGTTTGAGTATGGAATGTCAACTTGACCTACGCAGTGGTGTGTAGACATAGATTGAGTGTATAACATGCGAATGATAAGAAGAGTTCGTGGTGTTGACAAATGTTCTTTTCTCACACTCATGTATGGCTGGAAGTCATCGACACCAACGACTGTGTACCTTTACTACAGTTTAATTTGGACGTACACACTCGACAGCACAGATAGTGACAAATCACAGGTTGGCATAATACATCATGGTACAGTGGATAAATGGTCTTGCAATGTTACATGGGCACTCATGTAGAATAATAGTATAATGGACTGTCAGTAGCCAAGCACTCAGTATTGCCCATATATATATCATCTGAGTTTACTGACAAAGCACGTCAGATTATAAACAATGTCCAAGATGGCTTCTAGACCTAACCTCGTCTAGCGAAGATTCCTTAACATAATGTCCAGCACAGATTTTTCCATATAATCAAATTGAACCGCTAGCAATGGGTTCTCATGTGTAGCAGTGATCTCTGGACTAATCAAGCGATAATACGGGCATCCCTTTTCTCTTCTTGAAAGTCACTAAATGTTTGGTTACAAGATGGCTTCTCTCGTGAGCTGTCACTCACGTTTGGATACAGATAATGAACCTGTCTTAAAGTTAGTCATTCATTAAATGTTTCATTGCTCTGTAGATTCTATCATGATACAATTGACTGCATTCTACAGGATATAGTGCTGCTAGGAATCAGAGTCGTTTTCCATCTAGTTAAATGCATCCTCTCAGATGTACAAAATCGTACCTATCGAAAAACGGTGGCTTCGTACGAGAGTTCAAAAGAGTATCTTTTATTACCTGGGTATCAGAAATATGATTCTGCCATTCCTTGGCAATAAGAATGAACACTGGGGTAAAGCATACATGATAGGTCTAGACGACTATCACTTTCCCCATAAATATAGAGATCACTTTTTCCGGCTACAAGCCGACATAGAAAAACTCAGCCCATCATCAGGGCGAAGCCAAAACACACCTCTCTCGCGACACATCCGCCGAACAGCCTTTGACCTCTCTAGTTCGACTTAGATATGTAAAGATATACAGATATAAGACAGACTCGTCCTACTCAGACAAACAATACACATAAATTCAGGCCATAGATATTCTGAAGCAAGAACAATCTATTACTACCCAAACAAAGAATAAATCGCAGTAAAACTGGATTCATCCGCGGAGTTCGATCGAAAGAGACGACACAACTTTCAAGGGAAGTAACTCAATAATGACTTTTCCTTAAGCACTAAAAAGTATCTATTTTGTTTACAAAATATTTGCGAACATAACAAGTATACCAATGTATAATATTGTAAGATATCAAAGACTGCATGTAACAGTTATCTATGAAGGGAACAAACTATGAAAACTAGTTAGAGCCTTTGTTGAGGGGTGTGTGGTTTATTTATATTTTTCGTGCTTATTCATGCCTTTTGCGTTTGCACGACTGTTTATGTGTATCCAATATTGGTAGGAATGCAATGTCCAGGGTTCTCTCTTTACGTGCCTGGCGAATAAACATTAACTCTTAGTATTAACTTATTTTGTGCACACATCTCTTTCTCCAACGAAAGTAATAATAACTGAATGACGGTTTGTAACTTTATTACACATGACGACGAACTTCACATTAGACCCATTGATGTGGTCAGGCAATAAGAACACAATCAAGATTAATAATACTAATAATAAAAGTCACTCATTTGCATGAACAATTATGAATGTTAAATATGCCATACATTATAATACTTCCATGTAAAAACAGGAATATACATTAGGGCTATCCACACACGCCCAAATACACATCTCAACCGTAAAACGGCTGGACACTGACTGCCCCTCCTCGCTGCTAAACTCTCTCTCGTTTTTTTACCTGCCTTGTTAGCAAAACTTCCCCAGCCAGTCTCATCACGTGACATAGAGTGGCTATTTGGGTGAAGTGGCAAAGTGCCAAACTCGGCGTTAAAATTAATGCATTTTCTACTCCCAACATTGCCCCCCCTGTTCCCGAGCGGAAACCAAGGGTTTTCGCTTGAGAACAGTGGATAGTTAGCCCAAGAACTATTAATCTATTAGGAAAGAAAAAAAATCATACTGCTTAGAATAATATATATGAAATAGTAATTGTAGTACCAAATGACATGAAAACATATATATTTAAACAGTTTAGACAAAATGTAATCCAATCTTTCAAAAAATGCAATTAAAGTCATAACATGAATGTTTCAATAGTATATCACCTGAAAACAAAACAAGATCAGACAATGTCAACATCTGGCACAAACAATTTCACTTTCCAGTTACATTCCTTGACAATAAGTCTGCCAGAAAGTTTTCTGATCCCTTGATGGGGATAATTGTATATCTATATTCTTGGATAAAGCAAGAACCATCTGTGTAATCTACTGTTTGTCGTAGTTTTTTGATTTAGGGATGTTAGTGGACGGTGATCCGTCTGGAGGTGGAAGTGTGCGCCAAGTAAATAGCGTGATAACTTGCCCATACACCAAATGATGGACAAGAGTTCTCTTTCACTGGTGGAATACCGAGTTTCTGCTGGTAGCAACTTCCTGCTTACATACAAGCATGGATGTGGAGTACCATTGAACCATTGCAATGGGCAACCACCAATGCCAGTCTGAGAAGCATCAGTCCTCAGAAGAAATGGCATAGTGATATTAGGTAACACCAAAATAGGTGCCTTGGAAAATACAGTTTTAATTTTGTTCAAAGCTCCACTGCAAGTGTCGGACCAAACAATTTTATTAGGAGCTCCCTTTTTAGTCAAAGATGACAGGACAGAAGAAATAGATGAAAAGTTCGGAATGAACTTGTGATAGAAGTTAATGAGTCCTAACATGCTCCTAACCTGTTTCTTTGTCCGAGGGATATCTAATTCTAATATGCGTTTAACAGTCTGCTCATCAGGGTATAACATGTGGTTACCAACACGGTGACCAAGAAATGAAATTTCTCGACAACCAATCTGAACCTTTGAAGGTCTAACTGTCAAACCATGCTTTCTGAGTAGCATTAATAAAGATTTTAATCCTGTGATGTGTTCTTGCCAAGAACTATGGAATAAACAGATGTCTATATATGTGATGACATCAGACCTATCTCCTAAGAGTCTCCGCATCATGCGCACAAAAGTTGCGGGAGCATTGACAAGGCCAAAACACATATAATTCCATTGGAATAACCCATATGGAGTCATAAATGCAGTTAGAGGTTTGGCTTTATCAGTTAAAGGGATCTGCCAATATCCTTTGGAAAGATCTAGTTTGCTAAAGTATGTAGCCTGGGATAGTTGTGATAAGAGATCCTCAAAAACAGGCATAGGCTCAGCATCTGTGAGAGTGACACTGTTAAGACGTCTAAAATCAATGCAGATGCGAAGAGATTTGTCCTTCTTTCTAACTAGAACCATAGGAAAAGAATAGGATGATTCAGAAGGAGAAATGATGCCCATGCGTAGCATATCCTTAAGTTCACTATCCACCTGAGATCTGTAGTGTAAGGGTATAGTTTACAGTCTGAGTTTGATAGGGTGATCATCAGTCAATGTAATATCATGAGAGATAACATCAGTGCGACCTGGAAGTTCAGTCAGCACATCAGAGAAAGATTCTAAAACAGCAAGAGCCTGTTCTCGATAACTAGAATCTAAATCACCTGATACAGTTACATCTCTCCAAGATTCGGAAGATGTTAAAGGCAGCAGAGGAAAATTAAAAGAAATATCGTTCGCTGTAGAATCATCAGATTCCACAACAGCTGACAAAGTCTGTTGCACTGGTTCATCAGAAATACTGTCCAAGATAGGTTCTAATTCTGCAGGGCGCTCCACATACAATTTTAACATATTGATGTGAAATGTTTTAACTTTGCCCCTTATGTCAATGGCATAATCTACATCAGTTTTCTTCTCAACCACCTTAAAAGGGCCCTGCCAGGAAATTAGCAGTTTATTTTCTTTGGTCGGAAGAAGTAGCCGCACTTGTTCTCCTGGTAGGAACGAACGTAATTTTCGAGATTGGTTGCAGCGCAATCTCGACCTCTGTGAAGCATTACGTATCATACCTGATGCATAAGTACATGCATCTACAAGGCGTTGTCTGAGATCAATGACCAGTTCATAGCTGGTGCAGACAGTAACATCCTCCACTGATCCCAACAACAAATCCTTGAGTATGTGCATAGGACCTCTAGGGTTGGCACCATATACCAACTCAAATGGCGAAAAGCCAGTGCTCTCATGGGGCACTTCTCTGTAAGCAAATAAGACTGCTGGTAACATTCGGTCCCAGTCACGAGGACATGTCTCAGTGACTTTGCCTAACAACTGCTTCAACGAGCCATTGAAACGCTCGCAAACGCCATTGCTTTCCAGATGGTATGGGCTTGTGAACGAATGCTTAATTGCTAACATGTTCTCAATATCTTTCATCATTTGAGACATAAATTGAGTACCACGATCTGATAAGATTTCATCAGGAAATCCTATGCGACAAAACATAGCAAATAAAGCATCAGAGACAGCTGCTGAGGTGATAGTCTTCAATGGTATGGCCTCTGGTCAACGTGTACATAAGTCTATACACGTTAGGATATATCGATATCCTCTATCTGACATGACTGACATAGGACCAACTATGTCAATTGCAAGCTTGGTGAAAGGCCGTAATGGCACATCAGTGACTTGTAAGGGTGCAGCGTGGTGCTTGCCCCTATGTGCTACCTTTTGACAAGTTCTACATGACCTGCAGTATAGCTTTACATCTCTGTTAACACAGGGCCAATAAAAATTTGAGGTGACACGAAACAGAGTACGCTTAATCCCCATATGACCAGCTAAAAGTGAGTCATGGGCAGTATTCAATACAATAGGTCTAAAACTCTTTAGAATAACTACTTGTCTCCTGACTAAAACATAGTTGTCAAAGCATCTAGTCAGTACTGAGTTTTTAAATTCAAACCAGTAACGTGAAGTTTTTGTCTTCTTCACATGCTTGCTCTCTGCTAGAGCAAACAATGGTTGCAAAGCAACATCTTCACGCTGTTTGGCAGCTAACGACTGGGGGGAAACATTCTGAACATTCTGAAGAGTTGCTCTCTCACTAAATGGTATAGCTGGCTCTGCCTTGGATTCAGCAGCATGCTGGGCCCTAGTGACCACAGCGTTAGCCAACACTGGGTGAGATTCAGCCCATTTATGTATCTCCTCTGGAGAGCAATCCTTAATACCTGGTATATTACCAAGGATAATGTCTGATACTGGTTCATCAAGGACACATGCCCTTACCTTACCTGTAAAGAAGGGTGTGGCAATATCTATTTCTGCCACTGGGTAACACTCTATACTCCCACCAAATGTTATGCACTTCACTGTTTTACCAGTAAAGGCAGATTCATCAATTAGCGATCTACGGACTCCGACAGTGGTACAGCCAGAATCACGAAGGACACTTACATGCCTGTTATACAGAAAACCAGTATATAACGTGAGGCGTCCCACGTTCTCACAAGATGACATAGCAGGTAGAGCATGCCCGCAAATTAATCTGGGCTGTGAACCAGGTTGGAATAAAGATTTGCACCCATAACAATTTTCATCATTAAGTGAGCTAACAATACATGCATTGGCATGGTCGGTTCCCTTCTCATCATTCTTTTTTGTAGTTACACATGCATTACCCTTCTCATGATTGCTATTGTCATTATGCCCACAGTGTTTGTTAGTGCTGTTTCCATAATATTTCTTATAAGGTCTATTCCCAGCACAAGACCAACATCTTCCACTATTCCTATTACCACTGTAGGGTGCATTGTCTTGTGTGGGTCTATGATCCATCCGTTTGTGATGCATTTCCTCATTATGGCTAGAATTCTGCCGCCACTGACCTTGGTTTGAATAACCATAGTCTCGCCTCTGTGAGAAGTTAGATGGTGACCTCTGCCTTGGGAAGTTATATTTTCCTCGGTAGTTGGATCTATAGCCTTGCCTTACTCTGCTGTCCACACTCTGTGATCGAGGTCTCTGACCACCATCTCTATAGTCATGACGAGCCACACATACTGGGAGTGCGTCCTTTATAGTTGGTTTGTGAACCTCTTTATCTGGGTGAGCTGTCATATATTGTCTCCCAAGTATCTCCATTGCCTCAAGGTCTTTCGGTTTTCTTTCTTGAAAAAATGACGCAAGATCGGTGCTACATGCCGACAACACCTTGTCACGTAACATTAGATCAAGTAAGCCAGTGAAGGTCTTATCAATTCCGGACAATTCTATCCATCTTTTAGAATATAATTTTATTAATGAGATCAATTCTCCAAAATCAGCTTTCCTGCTAGGCAGACAGGAATGAAATTTATCACGGAATCCTGCTTCCGTAAGCTGAAATTTACATAGCAATGTCTCCTTGACAACATCGTAGTCTTCTCTACTACCGCTGTCCAGAGCAAAATAAGCCTGTAGAGCGTTCGCTGTTAAAAAATCACATAATGTTGCACTCCATTGACCCTTGGGGATCTTCAACGCACTGACCTTGAGCTCAAAACGTTGTAAGAAACTATCGACGCAGTCGATTTGTTGGTTGAAATTAGGCAATCGTATCCGGTTTGTGGTCACAGGTGTACTAGATGATGTGTTTGGAGCGTCCAACTCCACTTTTCTTAGGGCGACAGCAACATCTATATCTTTCTGAATACGCAATTTCTCTATCTCCAAATCAGTTGCTTTCTGAGCAGTTGCAGCAGCTAATCTTAATTTTTCTTGCTCAGCATCAATCTTTAGTTTTTCTAGCGCAAGAGCTTGTGCAAGATCTTTTTCTTTCTCATCATGTTCTAACTGAAGACGTTTTAATTCACGTTCATTCTGCCTTTCAATTCTTGCATTATAGCTGTCAAATTGTGCAGTAGCAAACACCTCTAGTTCCGCTCCTGATTTATTAAATTTAATCCCAATGTCTATAAAGTCCTGAAACGAAGACATGGTTTTCTCCCATAAACTACTTTCTGTTCAAAATATAGTGATATTTATAATGATGAACAATACAAAACTCAATACCTATGTAAGTTGTACAAACCCACCAAGGACATAATTAGAATGTGTTAAATTATGGTGATATTGTTAATGAACACTGCAGTGCTCAATACATGTTATAATAAAAGAAAAAAAAATATGCAAAATTATGCCATGTATATTAATGGGTCCAGACAAATGTACAATGAAAAGATGAAGGCAATGATGTCAATGACAATGATGATGATGATGGTATATTTTCAAATACAACACACACAAAAACAAATTAAAATTAACTAAAATAAGACAACAAAAACAATATTCTATATTAACATGTAAAAAAAAATAATAACTATTAGACACTACAGATAATTCACAACTAAAACGAAACAACCGTCACATTAACAACTAAGGAGAAGAAGGTATAGAAAGCACTATTACAACAACTGACAATGTGAGACATATATACGAAACAATAACAAAACGTAATACCTAATGCCACATCTAAACAAAAATGAAATGTTCACAATGCAAAAAAGGACTATCAGTATGAATGCGTCAAAGCGCTAAAATTCCTTAAATGCAAACCTCACATAAACCTATAGAAAATCACCTTTCATCATACTTCCGAAGATGAATGAAAAAAAATGATACCTAAAAAAAAAAAATTGGCAACACTGAACATATAGAATAGAAAAAAAGAAAAATAGCAAAGATGGAGCACGCTATTAAAGCACAAGATGCTTTAAACAAGCTTTTAAAATGAAGCTAAACGTATCGTAAAATGCAGACTAAAGTGTTTTGGTCTGAACACGGGCGTAACGTTGTTTACACAGTCTCGCATGAATCAGGAACACTGAGCCAAAATAGAAACTATAGTTCTGAAAACTTGTTTGATATGTCGTCTGGTCGAACTGTTTTATTTATTTCTTAATAATAAGGTCTGTAAAGTTTCTTTTATTGATTTATAAATGTTAGTACACGTATGGTCCCTGAACGCCTTCAATGTTTTTGGAAAAATAGTTACTTCGTTTGTCTTTAAAATATTCCATAAACAGAAATCATGCGTGTTTGTTGACCTAAATTCCTGCTGCCGTTAAAGGTCACGGGGCGTGGCTAATTTGCCGCAGTGCGTCGAAAAGTTTCGCTTTGTACGGGAAGTTCATTTGCGCGATTGCTGGTTTCACCGCAGTGTTTGCAAAAAGGTTAGTTTGCACGAAAGTTCATTTACACGAACAAAAAGTCATTGTTATACAGCGCAGCACTTCAAAATAGCTTAAAACACGTTGCCTTAAAAGTGCATCTGAACTCCTGTTTCATGTTCAATCATGTTATAGTTCAATTGATGCAAATGCATTTTAGATAACTTGGTGCACATAATTCATTCAGGCATTAAACATCGCGAGGCATAGGCTTGGCTACCCATCTGTTGAGGGGTGTGTGGTTTATTTATATTTTTCGTGCTTATTCATGCCTTTTGCGTTTGCACGACTGTTTATGTGTATCCAATATTGGTAGGAATGTAATGTCCAGGGTTCTCTCTTTACGTGCCTGGCGAATAAACATTAACTCTTAGTATTAACTTATTTTGTGCACACATCTCTTTCTCCAACGAAAGTAATAATAACTGAATGACGGTTTGTAACTTTATTACACATGACGACGAACTTCACATTAGACCCATTGATGTGGTCAGGCAATAAGAACACAATCAAGATTAATAATACTAATAATAAAAGTCACTCATTTGCATGAACAATTATGAATGTTAAATATGCCATACATTATAATACTTCCATGTAAAAACAGGAATATACATTAGGGCTATCCACACACGCCCAAATACACATCTCAACCGTAAAACGACTGGACACTGACTGCCCCTCCTCGCTGCTAAACTCTCTCTCATTTTTTTACCTGCCTTGTTAGCAAAACTTCCCCAGCCAGTCTCATCACGTGACATAGAGTGACTATTTGGGTGAAGTGGCAAAGTGCCAAACTCGGCGTTAAAATTAATGCATTTTCTACTCCCAACAGCCTTGAACAACGAAGGATCATATAACAAACAAACCACAATCAAACAAAGTGACAACATGCTCACAAGCAAAAAAGCTGCAAATGTGCTTATAGAACACAATGCTGGTGCAAATCACATTGATGTCCCTACAGACAGAAAGAAAGTCATCATTGATGAACAATTGAGTCATGAAAACACAAAGATTGCACCAGCAGAGCACATGATGGCAAAGTTGACAATGGGAGAGGCAATGAGGTCACTAAAGAAAAAGAAGTTACCGGTATTGGTTAACCAATGAAATTTTAATAGGTCTAGGCACAAAGGCAAAAAAGCTCTTGGCAGTCCTAAACTGCAGCTGGAAAAGAGGCACTGTACCTCAGCCTGATACAGGTATAACATTCAGAGAGGCAAAGAATTTTATCAGAAGCAGAAACAGGAACAAATGGGAAGCAGAGCATCCAGGCCACGCCAAAAAATGATGCATATTACCAGCTCAGCAGAAGAGAACAAGTGATAATTTTCAGACTCCGCACAGCCACAGTAGATTGGGATACCACCTATTCAACAAGCTAAAGGTAAGAACTAACGATGCGTGTGGCTGTGGCACCGATAAAATGACTTCTGAACATCTGCTTCAGATGTACCCAACATATGAGGAACAGAGAAAGCACATGTGGCCATCACCAGTACCATTGCTGGAAAAGCTCTATGGAGATAGAAATAGCCTCAAGCTGACTACTGCTTTCTTTGAGCATATTCAAGTTGACGTTTGAGATTGGACAAAGAAGAAGAATAGAACCAGAAAACTGGAGATATTTTTTTTTTTTAAAGTGGAGATAGATTAAGACTTACCTTCAGGAAACTACCAACCAGTATAATCAGACATACCCTTGACTGAAACCCACAGGAGAAGAGGAAGGTGGGTAGGGCAAGAATAACCTAGAGAATGGTGAAACTGGAGGATAAAGTAGTTGGGAATCTCATGGGCAGAGCTGGAAAATATGGATCATAATAGAAATCAGTGGCAAACAATAGTGACAACTTTATATTCTATCAGGAACAAAAAGGACTGAAAAAGAATGTGGTATCTGTTCTATTATTTATATAGGAATTCTTTTTTTCTTGGTATCACAATGATATATCATTCTAATCATTACTTTCTTTCCTTGATATTTTCTTATTGTCCATATTCTTACTGTCTGACTTGTATCAAACTTGCAGCTAAAGGCCATAAGAACTGGCCTTCTTAAAGTTATACCTGAGGCTGTCTTGGGATTATTGACTTGGCAGGAACTCGAAACTAGGATCTGTGGAGAACCAGAGATTACAGTGGAAGCTTTGATGAAAAACAGTATGTACAATTGACAGTGTGTGCATGTATATGTGCGTGGGATTTTAGTTGTTTTTTTTTCTGTTTTTTTAATTTGGCGGGGGAAAAGTACCAAGAGAGGCTGTATTAATAATGTTCTAGATTTGTTGACATTTAAGTGTACTCAGTAATTCCCTCAGTTATATAAGGAATGTGTTCCACAAGGTTTTACAAGGCAGAGAGTCTAATCAAATCACAGCAGTAGTTGTTGAAGGAGGTTTTGTATTTTTACATTAAGAAGAGCTTAACTGATTTTAAAAAAGTGCACAAATTACAGAGGAAGGATAATAAATGAGAGCTTAACTGTTACAGTCTAGTCATCAAATTCATGAAGGAAAAAGCTTGACACGTGTAATGACATAAATGTGATCAATAATTGAATTTCAATCAATAACTGCAAATTTTTTACAGTACAGCCTATTTTACTGTACTGTTAACTTGTTCTTCAGTCCTTCCCTACTTGCCTCCAGTCCTTCCATGCTTACCTCCGGTCCTTCTATGCTTGTCTCCAGTGCTTCTATGCTTGCCATCAATCCTTCCTTGCTAGCCTCCTGTCCTTCCCTGCTTACCTCCAATCCTTCCCTGCTTGCCTCCTGCCCTTCCATGCTTGCCTCCAATCCTTCCCTGCTTGCCTCCTGTCCTTCCCTGCTTGCCTCCTGTCCTTTCCATGAATGCCTGCTTGCCTCCAATCCTTCCATGCTTGCCTCCTGTCCTTCCATGCTTGCCTCTTGTCCTTCCATGCTTGCCTCCTGTCCTTCCATGCTTGCCTCCTGTCCTTCCATGCCTGCCTCATTCCTTCCATGCTTGCCTCCAATCCTTCCATGCTTGCCTCCAATCCTTCCATGCTTGCCTCCAATCCTTCCATGCTTGCCTCCAATCCTTCCATGCTTGTCTCCAATCCTTCCATGCTTGCCTCCTGTCCTTTCCATGAAAGCCTGCTTGCCTCCAATCCTTCCATGCTTGCCTCCTGTCCTTCCATGCTTGCCACCTGTCCTTCCATGCTTGCCTCCAATCCTTCCATGTTTGCCTCCTGTCCTTTCCATGAATGCCTGCCTGCCTCCTGTCCTTCCATACTTGCCTCCTGTCCTTCCATGGGTGCCTCCTGTCCTTCCATGCTTGCCTCCAATCCTTCCATGCTTACCTGCAACCCTTCCATGCTCGTCAGGCATGAAGTTTTTTTTTGTGCTGAAAGTGAAAAACTACTTACCTGAAGAAGATATTAAATGGCAGTTCGAAATTATATATATTCATGTATATTTTTTCCCCACTAGCATACTATCACCACATAGATGAAGATGATCTCAGGGTAAAATACTTTTGGACGGCTGTGAAAAATTTCTCAAATGAAGATAGGAGTCGTCTGCTTCGCTTTATCACAGGTCGAAGACGTTTGCCAGTTTCTATTTTCATATCCTCAGGAAAGAAGTAAGTTTGGTTCTGTTTTTTTTTAAACACTTTTATTTAAGATCAAATGCATGCTGTATATTTGTCACATTTCACATCTCTGACACTCAAAAATTTCTATGTTCAACATCATAGAGAGCTTACAATTTGCATGCAGCTCCCTTTCTTGGTACATCTTAATCTTTCAAGTTTTTACTTGTATTAACCCAGCCAATTTTATATACTAACTAAAACTGTAAAATAATGTGAAAATAACTCCATTAAAGTAAAGGTTTTAAATTAAGGGAAATAATGAACTGCAAATATAGATTGTGTTTTGTATTTGAAGGGGCAGGTCTAGGAAGGTTAATGATGATACGCAGATTGAATCACTGTTTGTCTTCAAGCAACTAGGTCATCAAATCATTGGCTTTAAACGTAGCTCTAGTAATGGCCATTTGTCTTGTGAGTTTTATGTGTGTTTAAACTTATTAAAGTATATTTTATTCAAAGATGAGTTTTACTAGACAAAAGTGACAATCGCTCTGAACAACTAATATTCAGTTATGGCTGAAAATCATAAAACAGGTAAAGACCAAAAGAAAAAGCATTACGAATTCATTTTTTATTGCAGTTACCAAATGCACTTTAAAAAAAAAGAGAAGATTTTTTCCATATATTCTACTACAGAGAATAAAAGTGATGACCAGTTATCATTAATCAGTAATTTGTCATATCATTTACATATTTTTGTTTTTATTGCTGTTTTTCATATCCTTAAATGGTACTGTATCATATAAACAGATACGTTGTTAACTGTGCAATGCATTTGACAGTACCATTTGTAAAATATATTTTTAAAATAATTTTAATCCAGTAAAGGAAGATGAGTCTAATATCAGATTTAGTACAGTGGTCCCTAAAGTGGGCGGTATCGCTCGCCACCTTCTCTTCCCCCCCCCCCCCCCCACGGTATTAGGAAGATCTAAGGGGGCGATAATGGAAATGGGGCGACAGGGGAGTGTTCAGTAGTAAGGGAGTGGTTGAGAACTTGTCAAGCTCTAAATTCAATAATATGACTTCATATAACGTTTACATGTAAAAGCGGTTTAATAATACATGGTTAGTGAAAAAACAAAATGCTGTGGATTTGAGAGACATCAGTGAGGCGTGGACGAGGTATGATAGATGGGAAATAGAAGGGATGCTGGGATGCTGTCTGGGAGCCAAGGGGGTGGTGACCCAAAATTTGGGGAAACATTGATTTAGTATATGATATGTGTGCAGCTGTGCTGTGGTAATATAGTGCTTAGTACACCATGCATCATTTCCTCCTCACCTCCTGAGAAGCCATTTCAACAACATTGCTAAATCAGCAGTTTATCCTTATTGTGCCAAGTTTTAATTTAAAAAAAAGGAATATCTGTTTTCTCTGTTTATTGGCAAGACGTGGAGCTATAAGTTGTTTAATATGTACATATAACGGGCCATGGCACTCTAAATAAATGATGTATCCCACATCTAAATAAAAAAATGCAAACTTCATCTTACTTAACCCAGCCGTTCTGCAGCTAATCACCATGAGAATTCCTAATAGCATATATTTGGTCAACACTGGGCACTTCTTGTGATATTTATGATGCTACATCCTTCACTTACTAAACCCAGCATGTCTGCAGCTAATCATCATGGGAATTCATAATGGCATATATTTGGTGAACACTGGTCACTTCTTGTGATATTTTTATTTTTTCACTTTCTTAACACATCACCCACACTCTGTATCCAGCATTTTCTTGATCTGCTTCATATCCCTATGTTCCGATGATCTAACATGTAACTCTAGCGATGGCTACTGGTCATTGTTATTCTGACCAGGCTTCTGGACATTTCATTCTTTGCAGCTTTTCTTAGACATCTCATCTCACTTAATGTGATTTTCCGTTTGTGTGAATTAGATAGTAACCATGTTTGACATTGTCCCATGTAGTTTTTGGGGTCTCTGAAGATACAAAGAAGGACAAGGACTATTGCATCCTCAGGTATGTTGTACAAGGTGACTAGTATGTGGCTGGCAACCTCATCATTAAAAACAAATTTCTGCTGAAATCACAACTGCAAGAGCATATATATATATATATATTTATATAAACTAGTGTAAAAGCCCGTCATAAGATGGGAATTACATTCAAAAGCACCAATACCTAACAGCAATTTTACTTTTTCAAAAGTATTTATAAAAACCACTGTGCATCATCACAGTACACGAACTACGTAGCAGCAGTGAGAATCCTAATGTGTGTATACGGGATCACACATTCTATAAATATTTTTGTGCACACCGTCATTTGCGCATTCTTCTTTGGTAAGTGTTACTATTTTCGGGAGAGAAGTTGCACTACCAGCACTCGAAGTTGCATTATCAGACTTGAAGTTGCACTACCAGCACTCGAAGCTGCACTATCAGACTTGAAGTTACACTACCAGCACTCGAAGTTGCACTATTAGACTTGAAGTTGCATTATAAGGGAAACAATATGATGATGAGGTTTAACATTAATAGCGAAAAGTTGATATGAATATGCTATATTTCAGCTGTTGCATTGTCTCTATGGAGCTGGGTGCCTAGACAGTGAGTCAGTTGGTAAACCACTGTATTAGCCTTCTGACATGTTATTCTTATTCTCTGTTTTTCTACCACCCCCTGTGAACTTGCATCTAAAGTACAGTAAAACTAAACAGCACTATATGGAGTTATTATAACATAGCATAATTGACAATGTGGAGCCACGTTAGCACAGTGGTTAGTGCACTGTCTTCCTAGCTCGGTGGTCCATGGTTCGATCCTCAGCTGAAGTGGGATTTTTTTAGACCGCAAACGGCTCCGGGGTCGATCCAGCCTCATGAATTGGGTACCAGAGCAACTCTGGGAAGGTTAAGGCGGCATGATGCTGACCACATCACCCCTAGTGTGCCGATGGTCAAGAAAATATGGGCCTAACACCATATTCCCAATATGCCTCAATGGGCGTGTAACGGGGATCCTTTACACTTTCCTATAATTGATAGTGTGCTTCTGATAGATTAATTTTAACCTGAGATATAATACAGTTTGTGTACTTGACTGTCTGGTCCCGTAACCGTAATCACATGCGAGACAAAATGAAAATTCTTGATGATAGGTCACAGCAAGTGGGTCTGAAAATATACAGGGGAAAAAAAACAAACATAGTGGGAATAAGTGCAGGAAACGATAACAATATTTGCACTTGAAGAAACACACATACAAGGTATATCATATCTGTACCTTTGCAGCAATATAGACACAGCTGGAGGGCAGGGCCAGATTATCCATTAGGCTAAGAAGGCTGAATATATAAATTTAAAAAAAAGAATGATATGAAATCAGTTTTACAAGTTAACGGCACACAGGAAACATGGGACGTTTCGGGTTTTACCCTTCGTCAGCCACAGTTACAAACAGGTGACAAGGACAAGAATTACATATAGGTACTACAAAAACATACGATGATCCACCAAATGAGTGATACAAGCAGATGGAAAAAGTAAACAACAACGATGATGAGCGAAAAAAGAACAATACTAATGCAAGAAAATCGTAAAACCTGAAAGAAATATCTAAACAAGAAAGTAAATAATCAACGAAATGTAAAAAGATAATGAACAAAACTATTAACACAAGAACAAAGTCACTTAGCTATATTCTTAGAATAATACACTAGGATGGCTTGTCTGATAGCGTCTAGGAAGTGACGTATAAGATTTATTATTTATTGTCATACACTATAAGAAGGCTGAAGCCTAGGGTCCCGGAGCTCTTGAGGGTCCATTCATAAGTTAAAATTTTAAAATGCATAGATTTATGTACAAAAAGAAAATGTTTGCATTTTGCAATCACATTCATAATGTTCTGAACATACCATTCTATTAATAATGCTAGTATATACCATCACCATGCTAAGGGGTTTGAAACAAAAATATTAAAATTATTGCCTATTAGGTGAAAGTAGGGCACAAGCACCAAATAAACCTAGAGGCCCTTCTTGGCTTAATCCAGCCCTGCTGGAGGGACAGAGATATCAAAATAAAGAGGGGTCGGAGTGGCTCAGAGGTATGGCTTCCGCCTCGTATTCAAGAGGTACCAGGTTCGAATCCCAGTTGAGGGATTATAATTTATTGAAATATTTTTTCAGAACCAGTGGTCCTAATTACGTTAAACTCCCCCCTGGTCTCATGGGTAGTGAGATCGGATGCCTAGCCTTCTCGGATAAGGGCGAAAAAATAGGAAGTCCCGTGTGCAAGTTGCGCACGTTAAAAATCCCATGGCAGTTGGAAATCGTAAAGAGTAAGAGGCTGCTGCCCTGGCAAAATATAAAAATTAGGAAAGCTACCCACCACAAAAATATTTATAGAATGTGTGATTCCTATACATTATATACACACATTGGGATTCTCGCCAGTGCTATGGAGTTCATGCACTGCGCTGAGATCCTCCTTGTGTGATCTAAGGGAGGAGATCGGAGCACTGATGGCATTGTCTGTGTGCAATGCAGATAGTCCTTACAAACCAAAATAAAGAAAATATAAAAAATTATTTTAAACTCACGCTTTTAATGCACTAAAAAGCCACAAATAATTTTTCAAGGAGTTTATAGCTTGCAGTAAAAAAATGTAACATCAAATTGACAAAAAGTGTGGGGCGCTTAAGTGCTTATCATATATTTTATCCATAAGTGTCTAATGAAGTATAAAGCAGAAGTTAATTTCATGCAGAATCAGGGGGGGGGGGGGAAGAATTGCCAACATTTCTCTGTAGAGAGACAATCTTGTTGGAAAGAATACACCTAGATTATTTGCAGTTATTGCCTATTTCCATGCTGATACAATACAAACCAAAAAAATGATTATTAATTTTAATTTTATTATTTTTAACGACTGATTATTGTATTGTCATGGGTAATACACAACTATGCCAAGTTTCAGAGCTATTGCTCATCTGGAAGGGATTGAAAAATTGATTGCAAGATTTGAAGGTGACAAGAGAGTGACATACAAGGCAAGCTAAAGAAAATCGTGTAATAAGAATACAAAAGGCAAGGGGTGAAACACAAAAACCAGAATCTTGAACTTAAATGTCAAGTCAGTCTTGTTGTATAGCTCTAACACATGGAGAGCAACAACCAAGATGTTACTGACTTTCCTAAATGGGTGCTTGCATAGAATAGAAGGATGGCAATGGCATGACAAAATCACTCAAGTGGAACTGATGACACAAAGCCAGTGGAACCAGAGACATTGATACAGTAATTCGTGAATGTAATATAAACAGTAATAGTACAGTAATGAACCTTTATAGAATGATGTATGATGAATTAGTCATTACATCAGTAAAACAGTGACACACCTGCAGTAGCAGCGTAAGGCTACATCTTAGATGCCGGACTGACCTGGCTGTAAGTCTTTCTCAAACTTGGCTTCTTCTTGAAGTAGGGGTTAAGAGTTGATTGTAAGTTTTTAAGTTGGTGAGGTTTCTCAATGGTTCCTAGAATGGGTCATCTTCGTTGCTGACAAGTTTTGAGGGCATCGTTGCAGAAGCTTTTCTGCGTTTTTTTAGAATTCATAGTAGCCAAGTTCAAAGAAGTACTTAATGTTCACCAGCTTCCTCAACAAATGCAGTTCTGCATTCAAGCAAATGTTTTTCCTCTTTACTACCAGCACTCGAAGTTGCACTGCCGGACTTGAAGTTGCACTATCAGCATTTGAAGTTGCAATACCATCACTGAAAGTTGCACTATCAGCACTCAGAGTTGCACTATTAGACTTGAAGTTGCACTACCAGCACTTGAAGTTGCACTATCAGACTTGAAGTTGTACTACCAGCACTCAAAGTTGCACTATCTTACTTGAAGTTGCATTATCAGACTTGAAGTTCCACTATCAGACTTGAAGTTACACTACCAGCGCTCAAAGTTGCACTATCTTACTTGAAGTTGCACTACCAGCACTCTAAGTTGCACTATCAGACTTGAAGTTGCACTACCAGCACTCAAAGTTGCATTATCAGATTTGAAGTTGCACTACCAGCACTCAAAGTTGCACTACCAGCACTCGAAGTTGCATTATCAGACTTGAAGTTGTCTACCAGCACTTTAAGTTGCACTATCAGACTTGAAGTTACACTACCAGCACTCAAAGTTGCATTATCTTACTTGAAGTTGCATTATCAGTCTTGAAGTTGCACTAGCAGCACTCTAAGTTGCACTACCAGCACTTGAAGTTGCACTATCAGACTTGATGTTACACTACCAGCACTCGAATTTGCACAATTAGACTTGAAGTTGCATTATCAGACTTGAAGCTGCACTACCAGCACTCTAAGTTGCACTATCAGACTTGAAGTTGCACTACCAGCACTCTAAGTTGCACTATCAGACTTGAAGTTGCACTACCAGCACTCGAAGTTGCATTATCAAACTTGAAGTTGCCTACCAGCATTTGAAGTTGCACTACCAGCACTCGAAGCTGCACTATCAGACTTGAAGTTGCACTACCAGCACTCTAAGTTGCACTACCAGCACTCAAAGTTGCATTATCAGACTTGAAGTTGCCTACCAGCACTTGAAGTTGCACTACCAGCACTCAAAGCTGCACTATTAGACTTGAAGTTGCATTATCAGACTTGAAGCTGCACTACCAGCACTCTAAGTTGCACTATCAGACTTGAAGTTGCACTCAAAGATGCATTATCAGAATTGAAGTTGCACTACCAGCACTTGAAGTTGCACTATCAGACTTGAAGTTGCATTACCAGCACTCAAAGTTGCACTATCAGACTTGAAGTTGCACTACCAGCACTCAAAGTTGCACTATCAGACTTGAAGTTGCACTACCAGCACTCAAAGTTGCACTATCTTACTTGAAGTTGCATTATCAGACTTGAAGTTGCACTACCAGCACTTGAAGTTGCACTATCTTACTTGAAGTTGCATTATCATACTTGAAGTTGCACTACCAGCACTTTAAGTTGCACTACCAGCACTTGAAGTTGCACTATCTTACTTGAAGTTGCATTATCATACTTGAAGTTGCACTACCAGCACTTTAAGTTGCACTACCACACTTGAAGTTGCACTATCAGACTTAAAGTTACACTACCAGCACTCTATAATGAAGCAGGACTAACGGGGCAGTTCTAAGCTGGGTATGATCTTCAGCTGTTGAATATTTGAAACTATTTTCTTAGTTAAAAATTCTCAATTAAAGATCCTGGTTATGTTTCTAATTGATTGACAGTTATTGTTGAACAAGTTTTAAAATAAAAGTAAATCCCCCCCCCCTTCCCTAATGGTTTACTATTTCTGTTTCCTTATTATCACAGCTCTCCTATAGATCCACTACCGGAGTCATCAACCTGCTGTAACACATTACATTTACCTGTGTATTCTGAGTAAGTAGGTTACGTTACATGTATTTCAGTGCAATGTTATGAATGAACAGTTTCATCCAAGTCGTATTACATGATAATTCATTTCAAGTTGTTTGAAAGATTTCCTGAAGGGAAGTTTTTTTTTAATGTTTATATTTGTTATTATTGGTATTTATTTAAATTTAATTTGTTTGCAGAACATTTATTTAAATCAGTGTTTCTTAACCTATTAGAGGTCCTGCACCCCTTTACAACATCTTAAGAAGCCTCACACCCCTTTGTATCATCTTAAGAAACTTTGCACGCTATTATCTTCTAGCTCACAAAATATGCCAAAAGTGAGAAAAATAGATATAAGTATGTTTTGGGAAAATCTTATTTACAAATGCGACTAAGACTCAGCATTGAATTAATGTTGGTAATGTTCTGTTTTGCACAAATACATTTGAGTTCTGTGTATTATATATTTTTTTTCCAATTTCTAGTGTTGTTTTTCAAGGTTTTTTTTGTTTGTTTGTTGCTTTCATCCATGTCATTTGTTAAACTGTCAATTATCCAGTATCGCCTTTTCCATCAGGTTTTCCTGGTGTCACAGTTTATTGTAGCTTTTCTCATAATGTACCCAGTCAAACTGCCACTTTATGTGCCTAATTAGCTTCCTTTGCACCATCATACATGTCATCATCTTTCAAGCTGTTCATTGAGTTCTTAACATTCTGCTGCCAAATTACATCTCAGTAGCCTCTGGTAATCGTCTTATTTTATTAATTTTTTTTTTTTTATTGACCATAATTTGCTACCCTATGACATTTTCTCTATGTCCCTACGACATTTATCTCTATGTCCCTACGACATTGTCTCTATGACTCTATGACATTTATCTCTATGTGCCTACGACATTATCTCTATGTCCCTATAACAGTGTCTCTATGTCCCTACGACATTGTCTCTATGTAAAAGCCTTCAAGGGCAGAGAGAAATGTAGAATAAATAGTTTTTGCAGCAAAGCAGGGCCTGATTACCCAATAGGCTAAGTAGGCTGAAGCCTATGGGCCCGAAGCTTTTGGGGACCCGTGCATAAGTTAAAACAAGTATGCTAAGGGGTTTGAAAAAAAATATTAAAATTATTGTCTTTTAGGTGAAGGGCGCCCACATGCCAAAAAATGCCTAGAAGCCCTTCTTGGCTTAATTCGGCCCTGCAGCAAAGAAATGTGAAGGCTGAAAAGCTAAATTAAAAATATATAAATAGAGAATAATAACATTAAAAAGAGTAACATGGAGTAAGGAGTGATGAGTATTATACTCTGGCGGGTTTTGTGGTACATTTGTTACCTTCCCTTCCAGTCATTACTGACCATAGGAGCGTACCTCCCGAAATAACTTTCGGTGGCACACGGTTGGGCAATTGTAGATCGAGCTGTTGCCCATGCAGCAAGACACGGCCTGGATGTCAGAGAAACGTTGGGGCCGCTACAGTCTGACACCAGTAGCAACCACCTGTCACTAGTAGGATATGGAACTTGCCCTCTAATCCATCTTTGAATTTGGTCATTTGTGACTATATAAGGGATGCAGACGCCTCGAGAGCAGAGGTTCTGTGGAAATGCCGGACATTTCGCGTCCTTCCAGTCATAACTGACCATATAAAGGATGCAGACGCCTCGAGAGCAGAGGGTCTGCAGAAATGCCGGACATTTTGAGACATGCAAGCATGTATTAGCTCTAGACAACCTTGACTGATGCATATGACAAGCATATGACTACTGGCAGGATCAACCAGATAACTGTCCGAACAGACGTGCGACTTCTTCGACCATTTCGTTGCTCGCGCGGGGAGGGAGACAGCGCTCTGTGCAGAGCGGATCCTGGCGGCCCCCGGCGATTTTATTCTTGCGAGAACCACTGGCCGCCTGCCGACAAGACGTTCCCCTCAGTCGGACAGGACGGGCCGAAAGCGACACCAGCTTACTGACTGCCGGCCCACGACTTATTGCGAGAGCGGGGCCTTTTTCGAGACTTGTCGAGCCACAATACGGAGATTTGACGGCTTGCGCACATCACGACTGGGGGCTGCGATTTACGGACACAGGAGAAAAACTACTGCCTCACTAACCGAAATGAACTAGGAGGGCTCGGGGCTCGGCGGTACCAGGATCACCACGCGCAGTCTCTCGAGACAGCGACCGCCAGCGCTCTTGAGCTGGGAAACGAAACGCAAATATTTTTATTTTTGGTTACTGTAAACTTTGTATTTTGTATACTCTCATAGTAGATGTATCTGTCTGTCTCATATAAAGAGTCTGTTGTCATGTGTGTTTCACACTATGACACATTTTTCTTCTTCAGGGGCATTGTAGATGGTTATTGTAAATTAATACATTGATTCTTTGACATTTTTAGTGAAAAGATCGCAGAGGAAAGGCTTCGTTATGCAGCATTATAACTGTGTATCCATTGATACTGATGAATGACTGAAGCTGACAGACCAAGTGAAGTGATGCAGAGCTCCACCTTGAGAACCGTGTTATATATTATTATCCCTGTTTATTGTAACATTTAATTGGTTTTAGGTGCATCTGATCATTCTTTTCCTTCTATTCAGTGGATATTTTGGCATGCCAGTTTGGCATTATTAGTAAGATTGTTAAGCTCATGGAGCATTTCTGTAAAAACTTGTAATTTATAAGAGTTAGATTAGATGTTTTTAGTTGTGAAAAAATTTGGCTGCAGTATGAAAAAAAAGTGTTTGTAGTGACGTATTTATAGGATTATGTGTGAAGATAAAGGTAGTCCCAGTGCAGATACTGCCATAGGGAAGTGAAGTGTTGGAGACTTTGCTATACTAGGTCTCAGCTATATAAGGTGTAACCAATTCCCTACCTCGCTACCTTTGCCTTCCATAACTCAGGAGCAGGGTCATGTACCTATTTACATATGGGAGCACGGTTATACCAGGTTTTGAACCTGGTAACTTTCCTTTGAGAAGCAAGCTCCGTAACCACTCTGCTAGTCGATGCTCACAAAATTATATGTACGCAAAGCTCGGATGTCTGACCATAATGATGAGTGTCATTACTGCAGGAAATTACTATCTCAGCTAAAGTACATTTGTAATTGCCCAAGATAACTTCTGCTGTTTTGTATTGTCTGAGATTATTGTATAACAGTGAAAGGTTAAGGCCTTTTTATGGGACGCCAGACTGGAGGCTGTCATGGTGGTCAAAAACAACGTTTCGCTTCAAGTTGGAATTTTTTTTTTTGTGGTGCTTTTTATTTGTAAAAATGGCCTCATTGTTTGTCGAGCGTTATTAATTGTGATAAAACTCAAAACAGGGTTGATGTTAGGTTAAGTCTAGCTGTTTGATAAAGCTTAAAACAGGTTTGGGGTTAGGTTAAGGCTAGCTGTTTGACAAAGCCTGAAAACAAGGTTGAGGTTAGGTTAAGGCTAGCTGTTTGACGAAGCCTGAAAATAAGGTTGTGGTTAGGTTAAGGGCTAGCTGTAACGTAAATATGGATAAGCAGTCAGGCAACATGGTGGACCTTGTCTACTGTCTTCATCATCTACCAGAGGTTCATTTGTAAAATCATAACATTTAACAAGGGTGAAAGATTAGCAAGAACAGCTGATGGAACATTGCATGCATCCAGAACATGTGGGAAAGTTACACATATTAGAAACAGTTGTCTCTCAGAGATTATATTCTAGTAAAACTGGAAACTATGGTAAATTTCTGCATATAAGTCGACTTTTTAAGCTTGAAAAAAAATCTCCAAAAACTAGGGGTAGACTTGTGCAGCGCTTATAAAATGCGAAAACCGTTACTTAAATTTTAACTTACTTACTTAGTCGTTCCTCTTCTACCGTGAGGTGTAGAGGTTTGGAAGAGAGAGCGCCATACTATCATATCGACTGTCTTCCTCCTGGCTTGGTTCCATTCTAGTCCTCTGTCCCTCAGAGATTGTCTAATATTGTCCTCCCATCGGATTCTGGGTCGTCCTGGAGGCGTGGATCCCTGGCTCTTAGCCTCCCATACCTGCTGTGGCAGCCGATCTTCTCCCATTCTGCAGACATGGCCAAACCATCTTAGTTGAGACTGTTCTACTTGAGTCTGCAGGGGTTGGGGTTTATAACTCCAAGATTAATTTTGCTTCAGTTATATTTTATTGACAGTGAAAGTCTTGCTGTCAATGCTGTTCATCATTGGACGTAAAGAAGTCTGCATACAGGTCCGAATCACTGGAAGTGCTTGTTTCTATTGTTATTGACCCCCCTCTGGCAGTGCTGAAGGGTCATTTCTGTCCATCTATGGATGTTGTCTATGTAGCATTTCTGTAATAGGACTACCGCTCCCTTCAGGCGACAATATGAGTTTGTGCCTAGGTCTGGCAACCTCATCATGTAAAACCAGTTGCCACAGAAACCACCACTACATGAGCATGTGAATGTTTAGTACAGGCTTCCAGCAATGGGACCAGCTGCAGTGGGGGTTCCATGCTCTTGGTAAGGAGTGCCGAGGAAAAGGATGATTATCTCTTTACCCAGTAATCCTCGACTTTTTCTCCTTGACCTTTTCCTGCAGGCTCCAGGTTAATCTTAATGAGTTCAGGCTAGAAATTTGTGTCCTTATTGTGTGTCCCTTACAGGTACTTATTTCATGCTGATGGGTGGGCTCTTGCCTGGCATTTCATTCCTGCAGGTCGTCATTTGTGATGCCCACTTGCCAGCCATATCAGTGATTCATTTATAACACATAAGGAAGGGAAACCACAAGCCCTGTAAACAGTAAATTAATATGAAACAAATATAAAGGTATGTTATAAGGCACTCGTAGGAAATAAAGAAGTAGAACACTAGACAACAGAAAAACAACAGACATGAGTGGCTTACCCAGGATTTGAACCCTGGACCTTCCGTGCGACAACACTGCCTAGCTATGCAAGCGAATCACACTGTCCTCCCTGCCATCTACGCATCCCCAAAAAAGGATGTTTTAATGACAGGTCATTAGTGCGGACCTCTATACATAACACCGGAAGTTTATCATGGGCAGTTCAGCCTATTAATGACGCAATCACTTCTGTTGTTCCCCTATATATCAGTATTGGTCAGTCCAACAAGACAAAGACCTTAATACTGTGTCCAGTATGATAGTAGACTTAGAACAGTAAGAACAGGACAGAGGGTAGGTTTGGTATTGTATAAACATTTATAACACATAAGGAAGGGAAACCACGAGGCCTGTAAACAGTAAATTAATATGAAACAAATATAAAGGTATGTTATAAGGCACTCGTAGGAAATAAAGAAGTAGAACACTAGACAACAGAAAAACAACAGACATGAGTGGCTTACCCAGGATTTGAACCCTGGACCTTCCGTGCGACAACACCGCCTAGCTATGCAAGCGAATCACACTGTCCTCCCTGCCATCTACGCATCCCCAAAAAAGGATGTTTCAGTGACAGGTCATTAGTGTGAACCTCTATACATAACACCGGAAGTTTATCATGGGCAGTTCAGCCTATCAGTGATTCATCTTAACTCTTTGACTCCATAATTATTTTCCACCCTGTGCCATAATTATTTTTTGAAAAATTCTAAGTGGTGAAGTGTACTGTCTTTTAGTGTAAATTTTATGTTAATCATTTTTTGTGAACATGTACTTATTATATACCAAACTGTAGGGAAATGGATAGAGAATTGTAATATATAACGTCTTTGGTAGTATTAACACAAGTATGTTCGGTATACTTAAAACATTTTGTATGTAAAATTGAAAAACACTAAAAAGTTAACTGTAGAATACGATCTTACCAAAGACAAATTACTGTTGTAGACAATAAAACTTTCTTTTTAGTCTTCAAACATCAAGTTAATCCATATACAAAGTAAAAAAAAAACATTGCTTATGGCCACAGTTAGTACATTTTGTGTTATTCACACCAGTTTTTACTGTGGTCCCTTGTAAGAAAAAAAAAAATTATGCAATCGTGCATTACGTAATTTTCAAACAAATAAAGAAGAATAACGTCATATAAAAACTTTTTTTACACTTGTTTAATGTTTCAATAGTATCCCTAGCTTCATCTTCTACCTAGGACTAGTGATTAGATGTTACAGTAGGTCTAGTTTTGTTGCTTTTTGATCGGCCAGAATATGACTATGCCCACTCTTCAACTAAATCTAATGTGTCTAGCTTTTCTTCGACTTAGTTGATAAAAAAGATGTAATCAGTAGGTCTAGTATTTGTTGCAGTGATCGGCCAGAATATGACTATGCCCACTCATCAACAAAAATAGCTTTTCTGCACCGATTCCGTATTTTGACAACAAACTGTGACTACCAAACAATCATCATCAATGTCAGCAATGTTCCAAAGTAGTTTGACACAATTATTTGCTTAGGAGACTTAGAAAATATGAATATAAAGCGTTACATTTTTCTCTAGTAATAACAACGAAACACGCAAATTGTCACACAAATTGTGATAATAACATCAAAACACGCACATGTGCTGCTTAACTACAGTCAAATTAGTTGTTTAAATAGTAGCGGAAGTCATTCTACGAGTTTTAGAACATGAACTGCATTAAACAGTCAATTTTTGGAGTTTATTCATGATAAACTAAAAACAACGCTCTGAGCGTTGTGCTGGCACGGCGCGTTGAATTTTGCAATGCTCAGAGCGATGGTCTGGAGTCAAAGAGTTAAGCATCATTTTATTTATATTTGTACTCTTGTTTTGTGTAGTCTTTGTTGTTTTCCATATTCCTGCTCTGTAATCAAAACAGCTTCAATATTTGTGTTATGAATTTAGTATTACAAATTTACAGCATCATATATTAAAAATGATGATGATAGTAAGAGGTAGAGGGAGGCCAACGAAAACATGGGGAAAAGAACTGGAGCCAGACTTGAAGGAGATAAAGAAGACATGGAAAGACCTTGAGCAGACGGCACAGGACAGGAAGAAGTTTGTTGAAGGCCTATGCTCCTTGGGGAGCTGAATTGTGATGATGATGACGGTAACAGATGTCACATCAGAACGTTTGTCATTTTTGTGGTATTTAAGTTGTTCTTAGCTTATGTTTGGGATATGTGATGTGAAAATTTGTCATTTATGGGGTATTTAAGATGTTCTTAGGTTATATTTCAGATCTGTGATGTGAAAATGTGTCATTTATGGGGTATTTAAGATGTTCTTAGCTTGTGTTTGAGATGTAATGTGAACATTTGTCATTTCTTGGTATTTAAAATATTCTCAGCTTATGTTTGGGATCTGTGATGTGAAAATTTGCCATTTCTAAAGTGTTTGAGATACTGATATTTGTATCATTTGCAAAAATGTGTTCAAATATATTTGCATTTTGGAAGTTGGAACAAGATGGTGTTTTAAATGTCAGGCTTTGTGAATGCTAACTGTTGCTGAAGCTCGCTGGTTGTATACATGACAGATGCATCCTTTCATACGTCCATCTCTGCTAGCCATACATTTGATGCCAAATTCCAATAGTCTTAACCTTGATGATTCATCTATTGCATTCTCATGCTGGAAGTTGTTAACTTGTACGCCTCACTATGTTCGGTGACTGTGGTGGATTTTGATGTTAAATAGCTAGAATGTGAATTTATGCAGATGTGAGGTCAAGCTGTGAAGGCCCCTGAGTCTAATAAATAATAGGTTTGTATAATCAGGGCACCTTGCTGCTACCACCTACGACCTCAACCTGCGACGTATTTTCTCTTAAGTAAAATGATGGTGTATGTATGTTATCTGGCTAGTGTCTAGGGTAATGTAAAATGTGATGTAATAATGTGACAACAAATACACCTAATACTATAGGAAAAGTAATTGACAACACCCAGAGTTAAGTTTAAATGTGAATTAATTTTTTACAATTTATTGTTCCAGTATCACAATTTTGTGTATACTGGAATTGAAATTCAAAATGATCAATCAAAATATTTACATCAAAATGATTCAATTTATAACTGTATATATTATTATTCACAAATTTAATTATATGTGTCAATCTGGGACAGTGTCACTGTACTATTGCTCCTATGAATGGGTACTGTTAGGAAAGAACGTCTAAGTTCATCACAATCTGAATATTTATTAAACACTTGGAAATGAGAGTAATTTTTGGTTTGATCTATCAAATGCCTGCAGACACTGGCTTAACTTTGTGGCTTCTGATGTGCAGGATGAAGTATAGTCACACCACCAGCTTCCAATAACAAGTCAGGCTTCTGATCTTGAAATACAAGGAGGCACACAGTTGATACTGCCTCACTTCTTTAGTTGCAGAAAATATACAGATCTCAGTTGACCTGGGCTCACTTCTAGTCGTGGATGAAACCCGCATCAAATGAAATTTCCTACTAATAAGGTTAATTGCGATATATATGGTCAAATCCAGATCGCTTGCTGGTGCAGATCAGCAAATCCAAGAACGTACTATGATCTTGCTTTTAACACAACTTTATTGTAGAAACAATTTTCTAAAGTGGCGACGAACGCCTTTCCCAAATGATTTTTATCACCCTCATAGTATATTTGCCTCCAGCCAATCAGGACCTGTTTGGCATTCTAGCGTCTTATTTTCAAACTGAACTCAAATTTTCAAATCTTGGACTACCTTAGCCTTCCCCCACTATCTGTCAAGCTGAGAAAGAAGTAGTGTGTTCGTCCATCTGTCTTCTGTCAATATCTCCTTTATTTACTACTAAATTATAATTCTGACAAGTAATTTGTGCTCCTGTTTGCTGTCTGTCACACAGTGGTTACATTTTTATAAGTTTATTCATTATATTCAATATTATCGTTTTTATTCTTCATTTCCTCAACTAACATATTTTTCTATCTTGCCAATTCAAATTTGTAAACACTAACTCATAGTACCACCAACTATGCTCCTTTCCCCCTCTCTCTTACTATATATTTTTTTTTTTTTAATTTCCACGTTACATCGTAATTTTTTTCTTTTTCTTAATTTCAAAGGAAAAAAATTGCCGTTTAATTTCCACGTTACATCGTAATTTTTTTCTTTTTCTTAACTGCCGTTCTCATTCAGAACGAAACAGCGCCTTTTGTAAGGTAAAGGAAAAAAAATTCGACATGCGTTTTCCGCATGTTCTATTACAGTTAATTTTTTAGCCTGAAATACACTGTGTGTGTGTATATATACTGCTCAAAAAAAGTTAAAGGCCACTTTCAATTTTTAGGTCATTTCAACTAAGCTGTTTTTTTTTAAACCTGAACACTCAGTCAAAAAAGTTTTACTGCATTTTGTTGCATGCTTAAACAATGTTTGTTAATCTGACAATAAATCAAATCTGTGTTACGTGTGTGTACCTCCAAGGTCAATCAAATGCACGTGGTGGAAAGGGAAATAATGCATGTTTGAAAATGCTTCCTATGGCAAAGCCTGTTGATAACATTGCTGAAATTTGCTTTTCACGTGCAAGTCATGACTATGGTGAACACATTTCACCCACTTTTCGGAAGGAACGGGCAATGGGTATGTTTGTAACATTTACCATTTTAGCCATGGCTCAGCGTGTCTTGCCGTTTTGTGGTAGACTTTGGACGTCCTGACCTGCGTTGTTCTGCGACACTGCCGGTTGCATTATAACGATCACGCAGAGTTTGTATGACAGAGTGGGCAACTCCTAATCTCCTAGCAACTTCTCGCAGCCCTACATCATCCTGCAGCCATGCCATCGCTCTCCATCTGTCAACATTGGTCACGCGTCTTAGCTGAGCCATGGCTAAAATGGTAAATGTTACAAACATACCCATTGCCCGTTCCTTCCGAAAACTGGGTGACATGTGTTCACTATAGTCATGACTTGCACGTGAAAAGCAAATTTCAGCAATGTTATCAACAGGCTTTGCCGTAGGAAGCATTTTCAAACATGCATTATTTCCCTTTCCACCACGTACATTTGATTGACCTTGGAGCTACACACACGTAACACAGATTTGATTTATTGTCAGATTAACAAACATTGTTTAAGCATGCAACAAAATGCAGCAAAACTGTTTTGACTGAGTGTTCAGGTTTTTAAAAAAACAGCATAGTTGAAATGACCTAAAAATTGAAAGTGGCCTTTAACTTTTTTTGAGCAGTATATATTCTGGCATGTCCAACAGTGTGGATATTGTATTAGAACCGCGTGTTGAGCGAAGAGGGGTTAGTAAGGCGGCGTTACTCTTTGCGTTAAAACTTGCCGCAGTTTCGTGCCGCAGATCGGGAAATTGTCCGGATTGCTACAATTAGTGGCGTTAAAGTTAAAATATTACGTTAATTCAGACGGCGGTGTCACAGTTCTGGCAGATCGTTAATGGTTAGTCTCAAGGACGAAACTAGAAAAGCGTGTAATATTTAACTGTAGGATCATTGTCTACGCGTTACTACGATATAAAATACAGCGCTCTACTGGCGTTGAGGAAGCAGATAAGCAACCAACCACGGGCGGGTTTATTTATTATCATAGGAGTAAAATCTTACTGAATTTAGCGATTGTTTTCACAGATTTCGCTACACACCTCCCTTCCTAAAACATGCATACATTGCAGGTTATAATCTGTGAGACAACTAGCGCAAATTACATCCTATGTCCTAAGCGTTTTCAGATTTTCCTCATAAGGATGCCTACTCAAGAAATCCGCTCCTACATTCTGCGACCCCGGTATATATTCTATCGTAAATGAATAAGGTTGGATGAGTAATGACCACCTTAATAGACGTGCATTTTCATGCTTGGCCTGTGATAAGAATACAAGAGGCTGGTGATCTGTTTGCACCACAAATGTCCTACCATAGAGATAGATCTGGAACTTTTTTATAGCCCAGATTAGTGCTAAACATTCTTTTTCACTTGTTGAATAGTTTTGCTCCGCCTTATTCAACTTGCGGCTAGCATAAGCAACTGTGTTTAATTCCCCATCAAGTGAAGTGGACCTTTGCAACAATGTAGCCCCTAATCCGATGTTGCTTGCATCCGTTCTCACCACAAATTCTTGACTTAAATCAGGCAATTTCAATATCGGCTTGCTGGTGAGTTTTTCTTTTAACTCTTGGTAGGCTAATTCACACTATGCTGACCAAATAATCTTATCAGGATGTCCCTTACGAGTTAAATCTGTCAGAGGTGCACATATAGAGTTAAAGTTCTTGATATATTTCTGATAAAACCCACACAATGAGACAAAAGATCTCACATCTTTTTTTGTTTGGGGCCTCGGTGCTCTCTGCAGTTTCTCCAAGTTCTTGGGGTCAGGGGTCATTCTTCCCTGATATACTGTGTGTCCCAAGAATTCCAACTCTTTACAACCCACACAACATTTGGTTGGTCTAGCAGTCAAATTTGCTTCTCTGAGCCTATCGAATAGCATATTCAGAGAGTTAATGTGGTCTTCGAATGTTTCAGTGGCAATAAGAATGTCATCCATGAAATTCGTTATACATGGATTATTCAGTGGATCCAACAATTTCCGCATCATTCTGGAAAACACACTCGGGGCATTTTTCAACCCAAACGGCAACATGTTGAACTCATAATGACCTTCCAAGGTGCTAAAGGCTAAATAAGGTCGAACCTCAGGCTTCACTGGAATTTGATAATAGCCTTTGCTAAGATCAACCTCAGAAAAATATTTTGCCTTGTTCAGCCTGGCAAACAGCTGATTTGTATCAGGTAATGGTACCACCTGACTTTCTGTGACAGCATTCAGTTTCCTGTAATCTGTACACAGACGATGTTCCCCAGAGGGTTTTCTCAGCAAAACCACACTGGAGCTGTAAGGAGATTCACTGTGAGAAATAATTCCTTCCTTCAACAAATAATTGATCTCCTTTTTCAATGCTTTCTCCTTAGCGAACGGAATCGTATAGGCTCTCATACAGATGGGTGTTGGGTCTATCAACTTCATATCATATTCTAACAGGTTTGTGTGCCCCGGCTTATCCGTTAACACGTCTGTATGTTCAATCAGAACCTTTTGAACCTGCTCTCTCTGAGCTTTAGTCAGATGCTTACTGATTTTCACCTGTTCAAAAGTTTCGCATGGTTTTAATGGGTACTCGTGAGAATTGAGTGGTTCATTTTTCATACCCGTTGCTATCGACAAGGTCAGTAGATGTGTTCCATCCTGGATTTCTCTGTCCAGGTACTTCTTTAAGAGGTTCACATGATAAATTTTCTCTTTCCCCTTTTTGTCTATTTTATAATTAGTTCTAGACACCTTCTCTAGAACCGTATATGGACCTTGCCATCCAATTTGCAACTTGTTATGGCTGCCGGGTAGTAGAAGGAGCACCTTCTCTCCCACAGCTAATTCTCTATCCTTCGCTTTCTTGTTAAAATAAGCAGCATGTTTTTTCCTGGCTTGTCTGAGATTATCATTAGCAAGTTTCCAGCCAGTTCTGAGACGAGTGGTCAGCTCGTTCACATACTGATACGATGAGGTAACAGTCTCTTCTGCCTTCTCATCTGTCCACGTCCTTAACAAGGCTTCCAGTGGACCTTTTATTGGCCTCCCAAATAACAGGGTTGCCGGTGCCATGTCGGTCGAATTATGTGGAACTTCCCGATACGCAAACAACGCAGCGGCCAAATATTGATCCCACGTATCAGGTTTTTCATGGGCCAGCTTTCTCAGGATAGAAATGAGAGTCCCATTGAACCTCTCCACCTGGCCGTTCCCCTGGGGGTGATACGGACTACAATGAAAGTGCTTGGCCTGGAAGATCCTGAAAACTTCTTCAGTTAGTCTCCCCTTGAACTGTGAGCCGTTATCAGTCAAGATTTGGTGTGGGAAACTTAACCTCGTGAATATGGTGAGTAATGCCTCTGCCACATGCTTCGAATCGATTGATGACAGGGCTACCGCCTCTCCCCACATTGAACAAGTGTCCACCAGAGTGAGAATGTAACTGTTCCTCCTCTTGGTATGTGTGAGAGGTCCCACAATATCCACTGCAACCCTCTCAAAAGGGGTTCCCACTATGGGCATCTCCCCTAGAGTTGCTGGAGCAGTCCAATGTTTTGGAGCTACCCTCTGACATTCCGGACAGGATTTCACATACCGTTTTATATCTTCGGTTATTCCTGGCCAGAAATAATGACAAGCTATACGCTGTCCTGTTGCGCTGATCCCCAAATGACCACTGAAAGGGATAGCATGTCCTAACTCCATCACTTTCTTCCTATATGAAGTGGGAAGAACCAGCTGTCCGTGATCATTGGATCCAGTTCCAGCCTTCCTATAGATCAGTTCATTCTTCATATAGTAGTCTCCTTTGCTTGGAGGTGTATGGCATTTAGGCAATTTTTTAAAGCACGGGTTGAGTAACCTATCCTCCGCCTGTGCCTTCCTTGTCTCCTCTGGATGAGTATTTATAGGTTCATCCTCCTCCTTCCTTGACTGTGACCTGGTCTGCACTGTTGCCATGATCACAGGTTTCCTGGGATTCCCCAAGAAAACATATCTACACCCCAATATAAGAGGGTAGAGTGGTTCATTTATCACTGCTGCTATAATCACTCCTTCCACATAGTGAGTTTTCACAGTTATCCTTGCAGTGGGAAGTGTCATGGTTCTTGGCTTATCATAATAGGCTTTACCTTTATTAAATTTGTCCCTATGTTCAAATTTAGGTTGGTTTTGGTTTAGGGGGGCTTTATTATGGTCAATAGGCTTCTTCTTTATGCCTGCCATCTCAGACTGGGCTGCCTGATATCTTTCAGCCACATTTAAGATCTCCCCCAGTCTCTCAGCACCCTGTTCCGTGAGAAATTTTCTCAGGTCTAGAGCCATGGACTCTCTTAACTGCTCAGTCATAATCATTTCCCTTAAATCTTGGGTTTTCCCCAGAGCAGTCCATTTCTCCAGGTATGTCTCCAGGCGTGCAGAGAACTGGTGATAAGTCTCCCCAGTCAGCAGTTTGGCATTTCTAAACTTTTTCCTATAAAATTCACTGTTCTTCTCATACCTAACTAGGAGAGCTTGCTTAAGAATGTCATAGTCGTCTTGGTCGTCTTTGCTCAGCTTGGCAAATACCTCATAAGAGGTTCCCCTAAGCCCCTGTGATACCTTCATACTCCATCTTTCTTTCTCTAACCCATACATGGTAGCTAGTCTTTCAAATCTAGATAAGAATGATTCAATATCATCATCTTTCTCCACAAATGGGTCCAGATGAAACTCCATGGCTGAGTTGGAGGCAACCTGTCTTGCAGCAGAGTCGGAGGTGGATGGGCTAGTACCATTTTCAGGAGCATGGCCTTGCAACTCTAACTCCCTTAGTCGTAGCTCATGTTCCCTTTGGAGTCTTTTATCTTCAGCCTCCCGTTCTGCAGCCAATCTCTTGTCTTTCCTTTCAGCCTCAAATTTCTTAAGTTCCCTAGCATCTTCTAATAAAATTCTTTTCTCCTCCGCTAATCTATCAGCCTCTAACTTTCTTTCTTCAGCTAGCCTCTTATCTTCTCGGGCAATAAACTTATCACACTCTTCTGTTACATAGGTAATCAGACCTTGACCTTCCATCCCCATGACCCTTGCAGCCTGCACTGCAGCAGATCTGAATTTGGCCAAATCTGCCATTTTATTGTTAATAATGTTATCAAACTAATTTAACTATTTAACCAACCTAAACACAAAACACTAGGCACTGATATCTCAAACCACTCTCAAATTATTTTAAATATTATATTTTAAAATTACTGGACAAAACGACCCAATATAATTACTAGGAGAAGTTTAAAATCCCGGGAGCGCTACCCAATATAGGTGATAAGTTTAAATCCCGGAACAGGAGACCCCAATATATGTGGTGGATTTTGATGTTAAATAGCTAGAATGTAAATTTATGCAGATGTGAGGTCAAGCTGTGAAGGCCCCTGAGTCTAATAAATAATAGGTTTGTATAATCAGGGCACCTTGCTGCTAACACCTACAACCTCAACCTGCGACGTATTTTCTCCTAAGTAAAATGATGGTGTATGTATGTTATCTGGCTAGTGTCTAGGGTAATGTAAAATGTGATGTAATAATGTGACAACAAATACACCTAATACTATAGGAAAAGTAATTGACAACACCCAGAGTTAAGTTTAAATGTGAATTAATTTTTTACAATTTATTGTTCCAGTATCACAAGTTTGTGTATACTGGAATTGAAATTCAAAATGATCAATCAAAATATTTACATCAAAATGATTCAATTTATAACTGTATATATTATTATTCACAAATTTAATTATATGTGTCAATCTGGGACAATGTCACTGTACTATTGCTCCTATGAATGGGTACTGTTAGGAAGAACGTCTAAGTTCATCACAATCTGAATATTTATTAAACACTTGGGAAATGAGAGTAATTTTTGGTTTGATCTATCAAATGCCTGCAGACACTGGTTTAACTTTGTGGCTTCTGATGTGCAGGATGAAGTATAGTCACACCACCAGCTTCCAATAACAAGTCAGGCTTCTGATCTTGAAATACAAGGAGGCACACAGTTGATACTGCCTCACTTCTTTAGTTGCAGAAATATACAGATCTCAGTTGACCTGGGTTCACTTCTAGTCGTGGATGAAACCCGCATCAAATGAAAATTTCCTACTAATAAGGTTAATTGCGATATATATGGTCAAATCCAGATCGCTTGCTGGTGCAGATCAGCAAATCCAAGAACGTACTATGATCTTGCTTTTAACACAACTTTATTGTAGAAACAATTTTCTAAAGTGGCGACGAACGCCTTTCCCAAATGATTTTTATCACCCTCATAGTATATTTGCCTCCAGCCAATCAGGACCTGTTTGGCATTCTAGCGTCTTATTTTCAAACTGAACTCAAATTTTCAAATCTTGGACTACCTTAGCCTTCCCCCACTATCTGTCAAGCTGAGAAAGAAGTAGTGTGTTCGTCCATCTGTCTTCTGTCAATATCTCCTTTATTTACTACTAAATTATAATTCTGACAAGTAATTTGTGCTCCTGTTTGCTGTCTGTCACACAGTGGTTACATTTTTATAAGTTTATTCATTATATTTAATATTATCGTTTTTATTCTTCATTTCCTCAACTAACATATTTTTCTATCTTGCCAATTCAAATTTGTAAACACTAACTCGTAGTACCACCAACTATGCTCCTTTCCCCCTCTCTCTTACTATATATATATTTTTTTTAAATTTCCACGTTACATCGTAATTTTTTTCTTTTTCTTAACTGCCGTTCTCATTCAGAACGAAACAGCGCCTTTTGTAGTACGTCACAAAAATTCGACACGCGTTTTCCGCATGTTCTATTACAGTTAATTTTTTAGCCTGAAATACACTGTGTGTGTATATATATATTCTGGCGTGTCCAACAGTGTGGATATTGTATTAGAACCGCATGTTGAGCGAAGAGGGGTTAGTACGGCGGCGTTAATCTTTGCGTTAAAACTTGCCGCAGATCGGGAAATTGTTCGGATTGCTACAATTAGTGGCGTTAAAGTTAAAATATTACGTTAATTCAGACGGCGGTGTCACAGTTCTGGCAGATCGTTAATGGTTAGTCTCAAGGACGAAACTAGAAAAGCGTGTAATATTTAACTGTAGGATCATTGTCTACGCATTACTACGATATAAAATACAGCGCTCTACTGGCGTTGAGGAAGCAGATAAGCAAACAACCACGGGCGGGTTTATTTATTATCATAGGAGTAAAATCTTACTGAATTTAGCGACTGTTTTCACAGATTTCGCTACAGTGACGATTCTGTTCAATTTTTTTTAAAGCACGTATTTACACATTATATTTCAGTTTCAATGCATTTCTTATTGTTTTTGTTATTGTGGTTGAGAATTGACATTTGCACTCCGCGCAAACCCATAGGTGCTCCATCTCCTTTGGCAAATGTTGAAGGGTATGAATGCTGATTGTTCCTGTTGTGCAAATTGTATACATGCCTCACTTATCCTGTCATATTTCCATCCTGCTAGTTTTATGTTTGAGGCCAAATTCCAGCAGTTATGTTGATCCATTTTTTGCAGTGCCTGTCTCTAATAGGTGATTGTTACTTGTCCTTGTTATCTCTCCTTTATCCATATCCAATATCCCACCTATGGGTGCTTTCAAGGCCAGTCTATCAGCTCCTTGCTGAGTACTCCGGCATGACCAGGACAGTAGATCTATACCAGTTATCTATGTATGTTCTTCATTCGTGTCATAGATATCTATTTTGGACCTTCCGAAGCATGAACTGAGAAAACGACACGGTGGCTGCCCTGCTTAATGTAGTTTCAGACAGCCATCTCAGGGCTGCGTTAGCTACCTCTATCTCCATTCCCATGCTGGACGTATTTGTCATATAAGGTCTGGTCTGTTCAGGGTTAAGATGAAAGATGGACTGATAGACTGTGAAACTATGAGAGTACCAAAACTGCTCAGATAATCTCACTGAATGTTGGCTCAAGTAAAATCTGTGGAAAATGTAAGTATATGTTCCACAGGAACACAATAGAGTGATAATCACTGGCAGATCTATTTATAGGGATACTGGAAATTAACTGTTTTAGCGGGTTGAAAATCCTCAAAGTAATCAAAGAGCTGGTAGGTATCCAGGCCACTATACACTATGGTACTGAGTTATTGGAAAGAGCCCCCATTGATTAAATACAAAGAGGACATAATCTTACAGTATTAGACATCGCTGAAACATCAAAGAAAAGTCAGTAAAACTGATCTTGATTTTAGGAAATTACAGTTAAACTTTACTGATGAAAATAAAATGTCATGTATAGAATATGTATAAATCAAATATGTATTAGAATTTAGGATAATCATAATGACTACAGTTCAATCTTGTCTACACAGTTACTGAAAGTTCATCACAGTACTTATAGAATTTCAGTTCAGTCTACAAAGTTACTGATTGTTATCATTTTGGACTTCTAGAAATTGAGTTGTGTTCAGTGGTTCTACAAAATTATTGATTGTTCATCATTAGGACTTTTATGAAGTTGAGTTGAGTTAAAAAAAACTATTTATAGCTAATCATTAGGACTTTTATGAAGTTGAATTTAGTTCCAAAACAAAAAAACTATAGTTCATCATTTGGACTTTATGAAGTTGAGTTTAGTTAAAAAAAAACGTTTCATAGGTCATCATTAGGACTTATGAAGTTGAGTTTAGGGGGTTGGTTCTTGGTGTTGGGACTTATTTGGATTCATGACTGCAAGAACGGTCACTCCCTGATGTCTCCAGGTGTGGGAAAAGGGTTGTGTGTTAGGTGCAGATCTATCTCAAGGATTTGAAACTCTTTCCCTTATCCAATTTTCTCCATCATCAATTAAGACAGAAGCTCCTGGTGTAGACTACCCTAAACAAACTGGGTAAGATACATAAATTTTGACACACATGTGCTTACCAGTTTACCTTTTTTTACAAAGTTTTTTAACCACAGCCATCAATAAATTAGAAAAAAAAACAACACTTAGAAAAATAACACAATCAGCAATAGCCACAACAACACTGGAGTAACTCAATAAAGATTTCATAAAGTATACTAAAAGTTATTTTCTATGAAATTATATAAAATAACTCACTTTTGTAGATAGGCCTTAAGCTTTAAAGATTGGGAGCCAGTGACGTAACTACAATGTGAGGAGCCCCTGTGCACAAATTAAAAGGATGTAACATAATGGACTGAACAACAACATTTAATATACGGCGAATATGTATCAAAATGTATCTGCTTACTTAATAATTACTGTTAGTAAAACAGTGTAGACACACCTTGCCAATGCCAAAAGCTCATATTAAACTAGTAAACACTATTTAGGAATGGTTTCCTTCTTCCAAAGATTCTGTTTAAATCTTGTGAGCCAACCACAAACTTATCCTTCGTTTCTTCTCCTTCAGAGGTGACCGAATGAACGATAAGTGTCTCGTTATCCCCGCTTTCGTAGTAGTTCCCGATTACAATTTATGATCAGCGATAGTTCCCTGAGCTCAGTATGGCACGTAGAGACGAAACTATGCCTAGCTTAAATTACCCTAGTCTTAAACCATCCGCACTTTTCTTATCTCGTCTTTGTCTCACTGATGTTGTCTCTCAAATCCACAACTCCTTTTATTTTTCAAATAGGATAATGCACTTAATTACCAAATATTTCCTGAACCCCTTGTAAAGCTTCTCGTACCCTCCAGTACGTACCGAATTGAGCCTGTCAAATCCTCAACCACTCCTTACTGCTGAACGTCCCCTGCTTACTACTGAACGCCCCCTTGTGGCCTCCTTTTTCCGTATCGCCCCATTGGATCCTCCCAACGCCCACAGAGGGCGGTACCGCCCACTCTGGGAACCACTGAAATAAAAGAAGCATCGATTAGTTATCGTGAGCAGTTGGTTGTTATCCGTGAGACGTGTTTGCTGCTTTCACACGGTCACAGAAGGCCAACAAGTAAATTCACACCGTTTTTACAGTGTAGGCCTACTGGTGGAAAGAACCAGGAAGTAAGGAAAAGACGCTGGCGTTAGATAGGGCACAAAGTGAGAAAACTAAGTGATAGCATTAAAGGCAGTCACTCTGTTGGCATCGTCAGGGCAAAAGAAATTGAGTGAGATAAAAAATAATATAATGGAAAAGAAAATTTAAGACATGCTTTAAATGGTTTAAGAAGACATGGAAAGAATTTCAACGGATGGTCCAAGACAGGAAAGCTTGATGTGATCTGATGCGAACTGGAGGCTTATGCTCCATTGGGAATTGAAAGGTAATGGTGAATGGTGATAATGAATTATGGAAATTTTATTATACCAAGCGCAATGGTTTTAACAGAACTCTCAGTGCTGAAATTCTCGAGCATAGTTAATGTTCATTTCATGTATACAAAACAGAGATTATACCGGTACTTTTATTATGCCGCGTGTGTACCTTTGCGGCTCGATCTTACCCTGCTGCGCTGTGTACACGTAATTCAGCTAAAAATACACGGTTGGGAATTTCCAGCGAGCGAGTTTGTTCGTAATGGGAAAGATAACTGCACCGGGAAGTTTATTATAAGTTAATATTTCTGAGCCTCTTCATCATATTAACTGAGTTTACAAGCGGTGTAAAGTTTCTGATTAGAAGAGAAATAGCTAGTATGGACTTCATGTTTCGTCACTGATAACCTGTAAACTGTAAGTAAAGCATGGCTAACTGGCATTATATAACAGTGTGTGTCTCCGCTCTAGTCCTGACGATTCCAGGATTACAAGTAAACGCATCTGTTAAACGTGATGTCGTACAAGGGTTTAAGCAGCAGAAAAGAAACATTCTTCAGTCAATGTCTGATGTTTCACTTCTTCCTAAGGCAGTATCTGAATATGACGGGCCGTTATATAGGGGATCTCGAAGTCAACAACAGGTGAACGCTGGAAGACAGTCTCCACTCGAGGTACAGTTGACAAAAATCAATAACGAGAAAGCAAGCGTGTTTGCTGAACATGATACGGAGCAAGTACACATTTCACTCCAACAGACACAACATGACAGTAATATTTCTCACCGTTCTTTGCTAAACTCATCTTATGCATCAGCAGATGCCCCGCTGCATGTGAAATCGTTCATTTCAACAGGTAGCAGACATGTATCACTTAATAAAGATATCATCGATGGAATAGCGACACCTGGTGTTGAGTACGACAACAATGCACAGCACAACCAAGTAACAAGAAACAAACTCCAAAAGATTAGTGAAAGTTCAAAATCATTCATCGATAGACTTTGCGCCGTCAATGCAAGCGAAAGACGATTATGTTACCAGCACGGATCGTCTAAATGTTATTGTAGTGGTGGTTTAGCAGACTGCTCTGGAAAACCGCATGTTCCTAATCTTTCGTATGTTCCAAAGCTACCACTGAATATCAAATGCCTCAGCTTTGCTTACAACAACGTCAGATTTTTATATGCTAGCTACTTCTCAAACGTGACTACATTTGTTGCCATTGATTTCAGCTCGAATAAACTACAAACAGTATCCGCACTCACTTTTGAACGCTTTATTAGTCTACAGTATCTCATACTAAATTACAATTTAATCGGATACAAGTATCTTCGTGCCGTTTTGGACTATCCACCCTCCCTCAGACTGGATATTATCGGTCTTGACCTCCAAGAAGTACCAACAGATTACTTTTACCACTACTGGAATATTTCCACCTCTCAAATTTATATGGACTTTAATTTCATACGTAACCTTGACCTTCGAGAGTTTGCGAGACTTGATAATCTTGAGTACCTTAGTCTTACAAACTCTAGTATTCAAAACATTATTTCAGCTCCCGTGCGTAATCTGAAAGTATTAGATTTAGATTATAACGAAATCTCAATTTTCCCACTCACTTGCAACAGCAGCATCATTAAAAGTGCTGCTCATAGTAGCACCTTATATTTTGATCATCAGATTACTGAATCGGAGAAAATGTTGCATTTGTCGGGAAAAGTTTCCAAGCAGTCGATGAAACAGAGTGAAAAACATCACAATGGGTCACTCTTCCCATCACTTACACGCCTCTACATGAGCTATAATTTCTTACTGGTTTTGCCAGATCTATTCTGCCTTTCAAACCTGCACACATTACGCCTCGAATCGAACAACATCACAGACATTTCAGAAAATGCTTTTACTTCTCTCACGTCCCTGAAAGTCCTATCATTAGACAAAATGAATTCTGGCATACACAAAATTGGACGATCAGCGTTTAACATCTCTGCTCTGACAAACCTGTATATGTCTAAAAATAGGATACAATTGGACAGCAAGGATATCAATAGTAAATTATTCGAAGGTTGTTCTAGCTTGGAGGTTCTTGATATTGATCACAATCAACTCAGTGGGGTGGCTGAAGAAGTGTTTGATGAATTGCTGAGCCACACCCCAGCTCTCAAGTACATCTATCTTGGATCAACTGAAATGAAAAGTATACCTGTCAACGCCTTTTCGCAAATGCGGAATCTGGAGAAACTCTACCTCTATGTTAACGCCATTAAAGAAATTCCAGCAGGAGCTTTCAGCGGCATGTCTTCATTACGTTATCTCTATATGGATGAGAACAGAATTTCTACCCTTAGTGAAAACGCTTTCCCCTTAGAGACACGGCTTCGATTAAAACGGATTAATCTCAGCAGGAACCAGTACATTTGTGATTGCAACCTACTCTGGTTTCAGTCTTGGCTGCGTGATGCAGGACCGAATCAGTTCATGGATTTCGACAACTATCTTTGTTCCAACATACCTAACATGTCTGTACAAAATTACACTATTAGTTAGTAAACAGGCCTGTCTTTTCAGCCGGGACGATAACATACTTTTTGTTGCATGTCTGTCAATGCTTATTGTGTTCTTCCTAGTATGTGCCATACGGTATCGCTACAGATGGAACATTAGGTTGATGATGTACGAGACGTGTGCCTCACACAAGATCAAAATCATTTTCGCTACGACCGTTACGTCGTTTACTGTAATGATGATTGCGAATGGGTGGAGGAACTCTTGCTTCCAACACTAGAGGTTGGTATAAATACTTACTTCTAATTGATGAAAATGATGAGGAAAACATGGAAAGAACTTGAGCGGATGGCACATGACAGAAAGACTCGAGGTTATCACAACTCACCACTATCGTGAATCAAGTCTAATGACGTTGACGATAATTATGATGATGATGATCATCGGTTCTTCTTGTTCCCAGTGGAGCATAAGGCTGCAAATCTTGCTTACCACTGATGTTTATTTGTCAGCAGCCTTCTTCAGTTTTGCTATCAAGTAGTTGACTGTCCTTTGTTGTATTTATTTCAACTATTTACAGCCTGTTCACTTATCATTAACATCTTTCTCATCGATTTAAAAAAAAAAAAAATCCAAACTAAGGTAAATGTTAATTTTCAGGAAAAGAAATTACAAATGTGTTCTTAATATTTATTTTGATAACTCTATATCTTCTTCTTCGATCCTTAACCGCCGACCGTCAAAGCAGTCAGTGGCCATCACGCCTAGTGGCGTCTTGTAGGGCAACAACAAATTGATTCCACTTTGCACAGTCGGTGGCCATCCTTCGTACAGTGCCCCAACTCTGGTTCATTCTTTGCATCTCAGCCTCCACAGTCCTCCGCCAAGTTGTTTTTGGTCGGCCTCTCTTTCGCTTTCCTTCAGGGGTCCAAAGCATAGCTGTTCTTGTGATGGCATCGGGGTCTCTTCTGAGGACATGACCAACCCAGCTCCAGCGTCTGCCAGCTATGATGGTATGCATGTCCTCTTGCTTGCTACGAGTAAGCAGATCTTGGTTGGTGATGGTATTCGGCCAAAAGATTCGGTGAATTTTTCTTAGGCATGTTGTGTGAAAAGAGGACAATTTTGACATTTCCTTCTCTGTGACTCTCCAGCATTCCGCACCATAGAGAAGCACAGAAAGCACGTAACTCTGGTATAATCTTAATTTTGTGCTTGTGCTGTATTGGGAGGACTTCCAGATGTTATTTAGGCTAAAGAAGGCTGTTCTTGCCTTATTCATTCTGATGTTGATGTCTTTGTCTGCCCCACCGTCTGGTGTTACTATAACTCTATATGAAACGAACATTTCCATTCTAAAAATAACATTTTTAGATGGATGAAATAGCTTATTTCTGTGGATAACAGTTCGCTATCGGTTGTCTTTAAATGGATTACTAGAAAACTATATATTAATGAGTTCAACTGATTGTAGTTTAATATTGCGATAGGGTCTACGGAACGGATTAATTAATATCGATAGTCGGGGGATTCACAGAACATCAAATCCTAGTTTTTTCCCCGTGTATGCAATATCAGATTTTTTCCTCTCTATCTTCTTATGCTGGTATGTTGTCCGTTATTAGTCAGATTGGCATCAGGTTTATTGGCCTTACTTGTTAAGTGATACTTTAGCAATTCAAAATGCTAATGAATGTTATATGCCTTCTTTTATGTATTTGTTAGCATATTTAATATTACGAGTATACCCGTGAAAACAATGACGGGTGAAGACCAATTCCAACGTCTTAGTATTTCAGCATCTGTAGCACATTTGAGAAGATTGAGGATCTTTGCTTTGAACTCATTTTCTTGATTCTGAACGAAATTACTTCAAAATTTGTGACGTTTTAAACAAAAGTTCAAACGTTTGCTAATTTATTTTCAAGGAATGCAATTTTGCCGGCTTTATCCAGGGGAAACGGTGAAACCACACAGGCACAAAATCTTTAACTTAAATATACATTATATAGAATGAACCTGTGTTTATACCAATTTAAACTTTAAAATATACTTAGTACATTATTATCCGTTTTGAAATGCCATTGTTAAAAAAAAAAAAACATAATGCAAATGATTCTTACTTTCATTCATCCATGATTAGCTGATATTAAAATGAGCACGATCATGAAATCGTCCATCTATACAGCTTTTACAGTTTTTACGCCCTCTGACGGCATTACATTTGTATTTCATGTTATTAATTGTCCTCCCATCTTCATTATATTTTTCTCGCCGCCTATGATATGTATTCTTCCAGTGAATTACTTTTTATTTTGGCCGCTGCAGTATATTTTTTTAGTTTTACACACACACACGCACGCACGCATATATATATTTATATATATATATATATATATATATATATATATATATATATATATATATATATATATATATATATATATATATATATATATATATATACGTGTTTGCAGTTTCCATGGTCTTTTTGTCTTTTGACATGTCTATATTCTGTTCGCAACTGTGGCTGACGAAGGGTGAACCCCGAAACGTCTCGTGTTACTGGTGTACCGTCCATCTATAAAACTGACTTCATACCATTTCATTTTTTTAAAACATATATGACGTATTCAGTAAGAAGATATAGGCAAATATTTTGATCTTATACGAAGATGACTCAAGAGCAAGAAAGATGAATAGCTATATGTCACCTAGATAAAGAGTCACTTAGCTGTCCCAGATACTAGAGTGGTCCTGTAAGTGTTCCTCATTCACTAAGTGGTTTCAGAGTAAAGGCAATGTTGTTAGGTACAGACTGTCTGATACACCAGTTCTGCTTTGACCCATTTGTCTTAGCTTAATTAGGTGGGAAAAGATAGAGGACAAATTGTCAGAATGATATCTGCAAAGTAATAATAATAATCATGTGCATACAATTCTGGACGTTAGTCTATATGTTACACCAGTATTAATGTATGAGTTCAGGTCTGATGTAAGAACTAGACTAACTTTAAAAACTGGAAATTCAACAACCTCGGTGACAGAAGCAAACTGTTGCTCCAGTCTCCTTTACTAGAAGAAATCTGTTATGATTCCTGTAATGGAAGTAGGCATTATACGAGTACCAACCTGGGGTACCAGTAGATCCATACCAGTTCTCTATGTATGTTCTGCATTCGTGTCATAGATATCTATTTTGGACCTTCCGAAGCATTAACTGAGAAAATGACACGGTGGCTGTCCTGCTTAATGTAGTTTCAGACAGCCATCTCAGGGCTGCGTTAGCTACCTCTATCTCCATTCCCATGCTGGACGTATTTGTCATATAAGCTCTGGTCTGTTCAGGGTTAAGATGAAAGATGGACTGATAGACTTTGTGAAAGTATGAGAGTACCAAAACTGCTCAGATAATCTCTTATAATGTCAACTGAAGGTTCTAATGACGATGTTTGTACTTTTCAACATATTTTATGTCATGCTTATAAGTAGTTAATGTTGGTCAAGATAATATGGGCCTAACACCATATTCCCAATATGCCTCAATGGGCGTGTAACGGGTTCCTTTACCTTTTTTTTTTTTTTTTTTATAAGTAGTTAATGTTAATATGAGTGTGCTATTTTATTTTACTTTACAACGTTGAATTTGTACTTTTCAACATATTTTATGTCATGCTTATAAGTAGTTAATGTTAATATGAGTGTGCTATTTTATTTTACTTTACAACGTTGAATTCCTTGAAATTGATATGTAAAATGCATGTGAGAATAAATGAATTCGGTATGAAAGGTGAGAGAAAGGAAGGGCAGAATGTCAGACGGGCCTGCGTGCCCAATTCTCAACCCTTAGAAAATAAAGTTCTTTCGTTCGTTCGTTCGTTCACTGAAGGTTGGCTTAAGGTAAATCTGTGGAAAATGTAAGAATATGTTCCACGGGAACACAATAGAGGGATAATCACTGGCAGATCTATTTATAGGGATACTGGAAATTAACTGTCTTGTAGCAGGTTGAAAATCCTTGAAGTAGTCCAAGAGCTGGTAGGTATCCAGGCCACTATACACTATGGTACTGAGTTATTGGAAAGAGCCCCCATTGATTAAATACAAAGAGGACATAATCTTACAGTATTAGACATCGCTGAAACATCAAAGAAAAGTCAGTAAAACCGATCTTGATTTTCGGAAATTACAGTTAAACTTAACTGATGAAAACAAAATGTCATATGTATAGAATATGTATAAGTCAAATATGTATTCGAATTTAGGATAATCATAATGACTACAGTTCAATCTTGTCTACACAGTTACTGAAAGTTCATCACAGTACTTATAGAATTTCAGTTCAGTCTACAAAGTTACTGATTGTTTATCATTTTGGACTTCTAGAAATTGAGTTGAGTTCAGTGGTTCTACAAAATTATTGATTGTTCATCATTAGGACTTTTATGAAGTTGAGTTGAGTTAAAAAAAACTATTTATAGCTCATCATTAGGACTTTTATGAAGTTGAGTTTAGTTTTTAAAAAAAAACTATTTATAGTTAGTTCATCATTAGGACTTTTATGAAGTTGAGTTTAGTTAAAGAAAAAAAATGATTTATAGCTCATCATTAGGACTTTTATAAAGTTGAGTTTAGTTCAGTTCAAAAAAACTATTTATAGCTCATCATTAGGACTTTTATGAAGTTGAGTTTAGTTGAGTAAAAATAAAAAAAACTATTTATAGCTAATCATTAGGACTATTATGAAGTTGAGTTTAGTTAAAAGAAAACTATTTATAGCTAATCATTAGGACTTATACCAACGGGCTGATCACCCGTTTGCCAGTCACTTCGATTACGGAAACAACAGCAAATGGATTGATTTGCCATTGCCCTAAAGACGCCAATAGGCGTGATGGGAAACAATGGCAAAGAAAACCTATCTGCTGTTGCCCTAAGACGCCACTAGGCGTAATGGCCACTGACTGCTTTGACGGTCGGTGGCTAAGGACGGAAGAAGAAGAAGATTAGGACTTATGAAGTTGAGTTTAGGGGTTTGTTCTAGATGTTGTGACTTATTTGGATTCATGACTGCAAGAACGGTCATTCCCTGATTTCTCCATGTGTGGGAAAAGGGTTAGGTACAGATCTATCTCAAGGATTTGAAACTCTTTATGCTTTAAATTCCATGGCAAAAAGGGAAGACAAGTCGCCCAAATAGGTTATAGTCAACAATGATATCAAGGGGCGGTAATTAATACATATAGATAATAGCAATGACACTTAAGGGAGATAAGTAGCTATCGAATGCATATAATACTCAGTCTTAATAGCTAAGTCACAAAATGCATCTACAACACCAAAAAGAGTAGTTATTCTAATGAATAATAAGCATCAAAAAATGATATATACATGTAATAGAATGTACCTTATAATCAATGTAATTATTTATATCACTCACCTACTCAGCTGTACTTTTGCAAAAAAGCAATGCTTTTGTCAAAAGGAAGGCTTATGCACAAAGCCTGCTTTCTCTGCCAGATGGCTTCATTTCATGACCAAAGTTCAAAATTGCAGTGCCGTGGTCTTGTGTCACGAAGTGGATTTAAGTTTATAGAGTTTGCCTGAATGAAAGCAAGACCCCTGTTGCATACATATTTTTGAATGCACAGATTACAAATGTACGATATGTCTATTTAATATGGAAAATATATTGTTGTATTTAATTGGGTACGAAAATGCTTTCTTTTGTAAAGCCAGATAATCCATGTTTGATTCATACGTTTGATTATATGAGTGATCGTTCTTGATATTGATTCGGCGCATGGATATTGAATTCATGTCCGTTCTTATTTGTTCGGGCCAGAAAATAGATTAATTTTGCTTGTTATGTTTATGGCCTGAATTCATGTGTACTACTTGTCTAGTGAAAGAAGATTCAGTCGTATATTGTATACCTTTGTATGTTCAGGTCGGACTATATTCTTTCTGCCGGAATCTAGCGCAGGTTTTCGTAGTCCTACTGGGTTGTGAAGAGTTCCGATAATGTCGCCAAGAATGGCTGAGTGTGTTTCCTAGGGCTGGCACTGTTTAAGGTTTAACAGTGATTCGTAGATGTTTTCCAGGAGAAGTTTATGTCTCTGCAAGAGTCTATTTGTCAGAGATCCTCCTCATATGTGTGATTCGGACTCCAGGTATGCCAGACCCTATTTTTGATGATCTCGAGTCGGTTAGACCTAGATGGAACATTGTGCTTCGTATCGCTAGGGTCGTGTTTTGTATCGACGAAGATGACAGGCTTTCCTACAGCAGTTATGTCTACATGAAGTAACGTGATTACTGTAGCGCTGTATGGAAAAACTTTATGAAATTATTTATATGCACATTCTAAATTAACTTTGGCTTATATCTACCCTCCTGCGAGTGAGTGAGCGACAACTCAGGAAGGCGGCCATGTTATATTCCTGTCATCATATTTTTGATCACTGTCAAGAGAACAGATTATGTATCCTACTATCGGGCAGTGGTCTCGAGATCTTGTTATGAGGTGAAAACCCACTATCGTGGTTTATGATTATTATACAAACATTGGACATATCTCAGCTTAAGAACTTAGCCATGAAATGAAGGTTCGGCCAATGACTTTTGTATGTTTACCGATCCTCATTGACGCGTTCAGTCAGTAGAGGATACGGCGATTAGTTACCAGAACAGTGAATGCTACCTTAGGTTGAATGTTATTTCACTACTACATGAATGTATCATCCACGATTCAAATAACCAATGAATTTATGTCAACATGTACCCATGACTGTATCCGTGCTGTCCAGTGTGCGTGCCTTCATTAAACTATTGAAATGTCAGCGGCAGTTCAAGTCGTCATTGCATTACATGAGAGTGTGTGAGAGGTATTATCAAGTGGTCTGTTACACCGAACTACTACACCATTCGCGTTACTTGACACTCCCACTCAATGTCAACATGACAGGTTCATTCGATGATGCAGAGGTAACTGAAGAAGACTTTCTTCAGTGATGATCAGTGCATGACCCTAAACATAACATCCGCATCCAGACATTCAACAGTGGCCAATACACAACAACACGATTATTCAGCAAAGTGTTATTCTACAACCCCTAGTATGAGAAAGTCTGAGAAGATAGAATTCAGATGAAAAATGACATGCCTGTGGACAGATGAGACTATTGACTCAAGGGATAGAACCAGGAGTTGACTCTCCCCTTGCCGTTTCGTGACTTCAGAAAAAGTTATAATCTCACTCCCTCTAGCTACCTTTAAAAAAAGGAGATAAGATGTATAAAAACGACCACAGACACCACTATACAGACCACATGTAGGTATAGTATAGAATAGAAGCTGATCCAGTAAATAATACATGTATATATTTATTTACATACAAGAAAAACATAAAAATGGCATCATACGTCATCAAGTCAGTCGATAGCGTGCACTGTTGCACGGCCTGAAAACAACGCACCAATTAGATTAGATAGACACTAGAAAAGAAAAAAAACCCAAATCACATTCACTCTTTCTGTCACCCTGCTGAGGAACAATAAAATGATTAGTGATTAAATAACTCTACTATTGTGGGGGCTGTCCACTTTAGCCTCCACTCTCTAATACAAATAAGATTCTACTGTCTCAGTCTGGTTGACTCTTCCTCAACGAAAACATCTACACAGCTTCCATCTTGGTAGGCGATATGCGCCGCTAACTAACACCACTGGCGATGCTAAAATAATAGACTTTGAGTAACCCAAAGGCTCAGTGTCTATCCTTCGAGTGGACACTGAACAGACCCTACTGGTCCTGTCTATTTTCTCCCTCCTTCTCTCTCTATCTCTCTCTCTCTCTCTTGGTCTCAGTGTCTCTCTAACACTCGACGACTGATGATGCGGCGTCTCCGTTACGCTCTTCTCTCGTTACTTTCAGGACCTAGATATGGTAACCCTGTCACCTGTTCCTGAATTTGGTGATGACGATGCTGTTCAGGTATCAAGCCTGAGGTGATTGATAAACTGTAGGAACTACTCTGCTGCTGACTGGCTTCTATACGTTCCCCTTTCAACCCGCTCCGGCTCTAGAGGAAAACCACAGCCGTGATTTCTGGCTGTTTAAGATTACACCAATCTCCCGGGCCACTTGCCGTTGCTGGAGACTATAATAGCGATAAGCTATGGCTGTACGATAAATAAACCTCGTTCCCGCTAAAGCATGGGCACTTTACTGCTAGAGACCGTAGGTTAGTTTCGTTGTGCTTCTGACGATAACTCGAGTCCTCTGACCCCTTAAGATATGTCTTGTTGTCGTGGGTAATTTTGCACATGGGCAAATTTACGCTCCCCCACTATTCTGCCGTCACCCGCTGAAATTAAAAGGAAATGCGTCTAATGTACACCACTCTAACATAACGCATCTCTAACCTAACTCCTCTTACTCAATACTCCACTCGTCATGTACAACAATACAAAAAAAATAATATTACCCACGTGGCACTTAATCTCCCTCCTTCTCTCTCTCTCTCTCTCTCGTTCTGCATAACAATACATAAAATATTTCTACCCTCGTGGCACTTAAATCTCCCTCCTCCTCTCTCTCTCTCTCTCAACTAAAATCCGCCAGCCAAATAAACAAAACCTGTCTGACGGGCCACTTGGCCGTCACACATGGCTACCCACGTGTCAACATTTTCAACTCGGGAACTTCTTTTGTCCGAAATTCCGGGGTCTCCCTTTTTAACATTACCCATTGAGGTTTCCCGGCTTGCTCCAAAATCAAATTAAATCTCGCTATAGGAATAGTTTCCTCCCCTAAGCAGTATAATTCACTTACAACGTAAATCTGAACCCTCCGACAATATTTCTCACATTTAAGGCTCAGTAAAATTAACGAACACACCAGGGATTTCCCCATAAAATTACATTAGTAAATACACAGAAATAAATGGTGGTTTTACATAACATTCTACAAATATGGGCACACGTGTTTCTCACAACTTCACACACTCCTATCTACTGCCAAAATCCCAGGAAGAATTATACACACTTTTTACATTTACATCGTTCTACAAAGAAAGTAATGGATGGCGCTGGCGTTTAATACTTTAAGTTACGGGCGAAGATTTCTCAAAACCCTACTAATAAGTAAAACGATTAATAAAACTCTACATACCAATTCATCGCTGTTTTTCCCACAGTGGAGACGATAAATTACGTAGTCTGACGGCAGGCAATATTTCTTCAAGAGATTTGCCCACAGTTCTAACTGGCTATTTATACACCAAGGGAACCACTCCTACGCATCATCGCGAAACCCGCGTGGCCTAAAATTGCGTCACGTTACCTGACGGCCGCGTGCTTCCGGACTCGTCATACCGCGTGCCGGAAATGGCGATTTCCGTAAACAACGGAAAATCGCGTGATCAGAAGAAAATAAAACTGGTCGAGTGTAAAATAAATCTACCGTCATAAAACGATCCCATTTAATTTATCTACTAAAAAAATACCAAACACGATATAAATACAACTGAGAAGAAATAAAATGGTGAAAATTTAAAATAAAAGACCAGAATCGGGCCGGTTGAAAGACAGAATTATAGTGCAGCATCACATCTTGTTAGTTCTAATGTTAAATACGAAGAAACAAAGAAATCCCATTTTACGGCTCACGTTTTTATAGGAGCCCACTCCAATTTTTTCCTGGACTATTTTCCAATATTCTGTTAATAAACTCATGGACACTCTTTTCATTTGAATTCTATCTTATTGTATACGGTACATTTCTCTCCCTATGGTAAAGTGTGAAAAATAATTACATTCTTCTACTAGCGCAAGGTAACCACCATACCCATTACATCCCATTAATGTTGGCTGCCCAACAACTATCTGCTCTATTCAAGCCAGGAAGCGGTTTGCATGGATGAGTGAAATTGACATTTTTAGTAGTTATAAATGCAGGAATGTTGAGACTGTTTAGTGCAAAGTCAGGAGGGACAGGTAAGGTAATTTAGGGAAAACAATTTATACACATGTAAAGGAATGAAATGAGGGAAGAGAGAACGAGATAAAAATAAAACCCACGTCACATCTGCAAAGTTAGCAGATTTGGATGGTGGTTTGGTGGTTGAGGAAATGGAAGCACTTACTACGAGTACGTTTCTTACTTTTTCATACTTTAGAAAGCCTTTGAAAATCATCCTGAAATTCCTTTCTTTGAATGAGAGAGCTATTGCATTTCCAATTTATTTATTTTTTGCTTTTAAGTAAATTTTTGGATAATTCTAGTCATGGAAAAGAAGCTTTTTCAAAATTAAGATTGATCAAATATTGTCCTAAATCAATTATATTCCAAGGTAGACTTAACAACATTGCAGTATTATCCACATAATCTTTTTGAAGCAATAAATAAACGTAGCTTCAACAAACCGGATAAGGGCAAGGCAAAGAATGGCAGTTATGAAAAAATTTGCTGGAACAGCTTGGGGGGGGAGCAGATGAGAGTGTGCTCAAGACGATATACACAGGGCGAGTGAGACCAGTCCTAGAGTGTGGCATTGCAGCATGGGCAACCGCAGCTAAGTCAAACTTCGATAAAATAAGTAGACTCCAAAATCAAGCAATAAGAATCATAACTGGAGGCATGAAGACAACACCTATGAAAGAATTTGAAAAGATTACATACTTTCAACCAATGGGGGATAGATGAGATAGCAGGGCCCAGAAACAAGCCGAGAGATTCAGGAGACTGCCAGACCACCCAATGTACCTTAGAATAAATGGTCTTGGAAAGGGAAGACTCAAACGAAGCAACTTTGTTATTATTGTTATTGTTAATCAGAATCGACCTCACTGCACTCCGGGCAAACCCATAGGTGCTCAGTCTCCCTCAGCAAATGTCGAAGAGTCTGAATGCTAATTGTACCTGTAGCACGCTGGTTGTACCTACGGCGGATACATCCTCTCTCACATCCATCTCTGCTAATCCCAGGTTTGATGCCAAACTCCAACAGTTTCAGCCTTGTTGATTCATCCATTGTAGTGTTATTATGTAGCAAGCAACCATTAACTGCCCTAAGTATCTCTCCCTTATCTGTGTCCAGTGTCCCCACTATGGGTGCTCTCGAGGCCAGTCTGTCAGCTCTCTCATTGCCACGTACCCCTGCATGACCAGGACAGTAGATCCACACCAGTTCTTGTAGACTTGAGGATTCTATTGATGTTTTCCATTCCTGCCGCAGCCATCCGTTCTGAACTTTCCGAAGCATGGCTTGAGAGTCTGAAAATATTACTGTCCTGGTTGATGGAGTTTCAGACAGCCACCTCAGTGATGCAGTAACTGCCTCTACCTCCATTCTCATGCTGGAGGTTGTTGTCATGTAGGCTCCACTCTGTTCAGCGACGACCCTGCCCTTTATTCTCGCAGAGAAGCCTGATCCTAACTTCTCACCACACGCTACAGACCCATCAGTGTACACAATGGCGTCATCCTCCCCAGCATGATCACTTATCAGATGATTAATCTCCAACTCTGCTTTTCCATTGCCTAAAGATCTGCACTCTCTGCCAAGGCTAATGATGACCTGCTGGTAGTTTATCCAGTTCTCCCCTGACTTACTCCACTCTTCCCCTTTGGATACATTTTCAACCCTAGTCACCTGACCAATCATAGCCTCTTTATTCTTGCGCCTTTGATGTCAGCTACATTCTCATGTAGGGGGTGTCTTTACTGGAGGTTACCCGCAAATATGCCTTTGTCTGGGCCATCGCATATCTGGATCTAATCGACAACAACCCGAGCATGTATTTCATTGTCGCAATACTGGTATCATGCGTACAGCCCAAAACTAGTCGCATCCCTTCATTTTGAATGCATTCCAGTGATACACTGACAGCGTGAGTATTTGTCGTGAAGTCTGATTTACAACACGTCATTCTGACCAAAACAGTGCGCCATACTTTATAAAACTGTATGATAGACGGACCAATGGAATCGCACCTTCATGCAGTGTTTACAAAACGATTAGGCATTCAACATGGCGATCTCAAATCTGTGCAAACCAATTGGGGATTGAATTAAACTACAGCATTTTGAGCGAAGTACCACCTGGGAGAAGTTAGTAAATTAATAATAGGAATGTTACTGTATAGGTAAGCGTAAAGACTTCCACGAATAGTATTATGCGAATGGAGAAATCTCGAGTGGAATGCATCGAGACATTGGGAAAGTTGAAAATGTTGCTGTTTAGGTTACGCCTAGGAAAAGATGGGAGTATGTAATAAAACGACAATTAGCTAGAAAGTTGAAGACTAATCCAGGGCGTATTTTAAGTCTAAGATGAAGGAAATCGCTCCAGGAATAAGGAAGATAATTGAAATCTTATTTTTCAATATTTGCACATCTAGACAAATTATGCATACATTTTGGGTACACAAACACACATTTGAGCAGCTGTTTTCTCTGTCGCCGGATATGACCTATATAAGACCCTGCCTCTTGCGAATCGAGGCCATTCAATTTTGAAAAATACAGTGAGTACCAGAGTGTTAATGAAGATTGCCTTTGCCTTCTGTATCTGAGAGCAGACCATATATAACCATTAACAGCTAGACTGTATGTACCTGAGGGTAAGAAAGAATGTATATATATATATATATATATATATATATATATATATATATATATATATATATATATATATATATATATGTAATTAATTAATTAAATTGTGCGTTAGGAAGTGTGTAGATGTGTTTTGAACTACTGTGTAAATTATGGAGGCAAACTAAGCCAGTAAATATTCAAATAATTTGAGAATGGTAGTGAAAGTGTGTCTATAGTTTTAGAAATGTATTTAAAGAATTATTTCTTGAAGGAATGGACCACCCACCAGGAACATAGGGAAGGATGAACAGAATTATTTTACTGTATTGTTTGAGATATTACTTAATATTTTACACAAGACCTAAAAAATGTATGGAGGCGAATCATGGACAGATAGCTATAACCAAGGAATTGGAGAAAGATATATTCACAGTGAACTGGATTGTGTTATTGCTGATTGATATGACCTGTGCGTCTATCTGCACTCTGTCTTCTGAAACTATCTCTCATCTCCTACTTCTGTGATAAAGGGATAGAGATAGGCAATATAGTGGTGAAATTAAATATATTTCAGGTTGCATCCTGCAATTAACTTCCACCTTAAGGAGCCAGGCTCTACTATAGGAGCTATTGGTGCGAGTGCCCTTTAATTTTGGAGGGACGGTTACCTAGAACCTAATGCCTGGAGGAGACACAGTTTCCTGCCAGACCAGAGGTGGAACAGACTACAAAATCAAGAATTGAAGCTAAGTAGCCACACAAGGCTACGGTCGTGTTTATCACAGAAGCACCACAATATATTACATGAAATGATGAAACTTTAGTGTTTTTAGCTAGGCAACGTCCTGGTCAGTAATAAACTATTAAACAGAAACTGTGAAGAAAGAGTATTAATCATAATTTAAAGTCAGTCTACAACAAGAGTGATTTCGGCCAAGATAGAAGAACATTCCTACAAATTTATGAACTATATTTAGATAATGTGGAACAATTTTTGTCAAGTGTCTTATTTGTTTAATGTTGTAATTAAATTTTGAGTTCAGTTAAAGTTTTTCACTCAGAAAAGAGAAACTTGTAAAAATAAATTGTAAATATTTTCCAGCAGACTTACTTAAATTATTTAAGTTAAGTTACAGTTCTTGTTGGTAGATAGTTAGTTAATTCCCCTAGCAGAGCTAATAATATTAACAGAGGAGGATCTTGAGAGGAGCAATCAGGAACTTAGAGTAATACATTACCATCTTCTCTAGGAACCTATACAGCTTGATCCTACCTTTGATGTCCATACACCCTTACTCTTTTCAGAGAAGGGGGTATTACTTATAAGACCAGACCCTTATCTGGCGCTATCCTGGTATCACTTGATACAACTTTGTGTCCAGGATACTTTATAATTTCAATAACAATCTACCCTCTCGCGACAGTATTCATAGCCCGTACTCGATTACTGAAATCACAAACTGAGGATACAGGAGAAACAATAGTCTCTGTCCCAAGCGCGCAACAGCCATTGTTTTTAAGGCTGCCAGCCCTGACTTGCACTTCTGTATGATCAGTTCGACATGATACTTGAATGATAGCCCACGATCAAACGTTACTCCCAGATACTTCAGCCTGTCTTGCCTTTCAATGTTCTGCCCACTGAAAATGATGCCTGGAAGGTCCGCTTTCCTCACACCATTTAGAAACCGCCTTTAGTGTCTCTTGTATGCCTTGGACCATTTCCTGTCTGTCTGAGCCAGTTCTGTACATGAGTATGTCATCTGCGAAAGTTAATGTTCGTCCCAGTCTTGCTAGTTGAAAGGTTGCTACTTTTGCTGTGTAGATGTTAAACAGCACTGGTGATAGTGGAGAACCCTGGGGTAGTCCTGGGCAAATGCGCATTGGTTCTGATGTCCAAGTGCCCAAGCGAAATGCATCTGACCTCTCCATTAAGGCAGCTGCTATCCACCTTGTTATCTAAGGGTTTACACCACATGAAATTATACAGTTTATTAGGGTTGCAAAGTCCACACTGTTATAAGCATCCTCTAGGTCTATTGCGAAGCCGCTGTTTCTTTTTTACCCTGGAATCCCTCATACACATTAGTACGCAAACGTTCCAGCGTTACCCCATGTTGTTTTCATAGGCCTGTAGCTACCCAGGGTATCAAGAAGGGTGTGTGCATTTTCGAGGTGGCTCATTACTTGTCTTGCTACTATCTTTTCAAGTAATTTACCACAGACATTCTGTAGTGTGATAATTCGATAGCTGTTGAGCAGTGTGGGGTCTTGGCCAGGTTTAGGAAGTGGCCGAAGGTAACTGTGTAGCCAGTCTTCCGGCACCTCAGCATGCTATATGCTGGTATTGAAATCGCTCACCATATTTATAATGGCTGTGTCGTCGAGCTGTTTAATGTGATGATATTGTACACCATCAGGACCCGGAGCAGTGTTTCTGCTGGTTTTCAGTGTGTACACCACGTCCTCTTCAGAAATGAGATAGAAGTACATCTGGCCCATTAGGGCATTTTCCAGCACACGGTCCTTTATTTTCAGGGGGGGGGGGCACTTTTGTCACCTTTATCCGTTTGCTTCACATATCGATTGAATAATGCTCTTCCCTTCTCTTCGTCCGTCTTCATGCTTAGTCCTGTAGAGCTTTTGATATTAGGTATGGGTTGACTTGCACTTTTCCTATTCATTCTTCGATGTAGGGACCAGAATTTCTGTATGGTTTTTTCCGTGCCCACCTGTGTCACAAAGTCCCCCCAACTTTATCCTTGGCCGCCCTTGCCAAGCTCTTGAATCTATTAACAGTTCTTTGCTTTTTCTCCTTCATCTTTTCAACCTCTCCCTCATGTAGAATCAGCCAAAACAAAGATGAGAGCAGATCCCATAAATGCGATATCAACAGCTAAATCCATCTATACTGCACACAAGCTCCCAGCTTGGAAAAAAACAGCGGTTCACAGAAATGATAAAAAACATTCCTGATATTGAGAGAAATATAAGCCAGACTGCAACAAAGAGAAGAGCCATAACCACATAATACATACAGAAACATTACCCGAGCAACACCTGGACTCATGCCTTCACAGATCGATCAGCATAAATTGCAACAGAAGATGGAGGCGGAGGAGTGTTGCTGAATTTAAGCACTGGTACACAAAAAAGGATGCCAGTGGCAACAGGAAAATTCTCAAGCAACTTCAGAGCAGAGGCAGAGGCCTTGAAAACTGCAGCAGAGATCCTAATGACAGAGGAAAGCACCGATAGACAAGTTGCTTTCTTTACAGATGCGCTGTCAGTAATTGCAACATTGAAGAGCCAGAACAATGCAGATGTGGATGATCTAAGATAGCACTCCACAAACTAAGCCACCAATTCAAACGAGTTGTAATACAGTGGATCTAATCTCATTGCAACATCTCCGGCAATGAAGAAGCTGACAGACTGGCAAAGGAAGGTGGAAAGTTACCACAGCCTGACACAAGTATAACTTTTGAAGAGGTAAAGAGTTTTATCAGAAGCAGACACAGGAACAAATGGGAAACAGAGCATCCAGGCCACGCAAACAATGATGCATATTACCAGCTCAACAGAAGAGAACAAGTGATAATCTTCAGACTCCGCACGGGCCACAACAGATTGAGATACCACCTATCCAACAAGCTAAAGATAGGAACTACCGATGTGTGACTGTGGCACCGATAAAATGACTGCTGAACATCTGCTTTAAGGATGCCCAACATATGAGGAATAGGAAAGCACATGTGGCCATCACCAGTACCATTCATGAAAAGCTCAATGGAGATAGAAATAGCCTCAAAGTGACCACTGCTTTCTTTGAACATATTCAAGTTGATGTCTGAGTGTGAACGAAGAACAAGGAGAAGACAACAAATGTTGAAAGAATTTGCGGAACAGACACCCACAAGTTAATTTTAATCAGAATCGACGTCACTGCACTCTGGGCAAACCCATAGGTGCTCAGTCTCCCTCAGCACATGTCGAAGAGTAGGAATGCTAATTGTTCCTGTTGCGCACTGGTTGTATACACGCCGGATGCGTCCTCTCATACGCCCATCCCTGCTGGTCCGTTTGATGCCAAATTCCAGCAGTCTCAGCCTTGATGATTCATTGATTGCAGTGTCATTCTCTAATAGGAAATTTTGACGAAATAAAATTCATCCATTTATTTTTTTTCAGTCTTCCTCTTCCCTCGTCTATCCGTCTTCTACCTGACAGCTCTTTTCTTCTCACAGCCCCATACCTTTACATTGGTTTCCCCACTGGTGTAACAAATCTTCAAACGGCAGAGGGAATGGGCGGGGCTGGAATTCTCGGCTTCAAGAGGACAAAGGCAAGGTTTTAGGCAAGAAGAACGAGCAAGTTAAAATTAAGGTGGAAGAGGCAATTTTACTTTCTCCTCCAGGCTCAAACAGTGAGCATCTGAAAAACAGCGATTGATATTAGTTAGCCATTTCAAAGAGCTTATAATTTCTATACGAGAAATCTATTCTCTATTAAAGCTAACCCAGTGATAATATATTTTCCATTAAGAGAAGTGATCTCTAAATGTACATCCAGTGGTAAAGCTTAAGGATTTTATATAACTCAGTGCTAAAGATAATCTAGTACTAGAATAAATATATTTCTGATAAGACGCTGACCAGAGAAACAGCCTTTGAAGAGTGACTTTCGAAAGCCAAGAAGGGTCTCCCGGTGGTCAGAGTAATACCAACAACCCTGTCTAGGGACATCTCATACTGACTCGTGCCAGATGTATTTTACTGTATGTCAGAAGCCAGCCTGATGAAACTTGAAGAAACACGATCCAGAGAAAACTCCATACCTGATGCCTGGAGGAGCTAAGTCAACACAGAAAACTGTCCAACAACCTTTTAAAACTAATAGATAAGTTTAAAGATCAAATGCCAACTTCGTTAATGTGTGTATTAAACTTATGACAATTCCATTGCCAAGAACAAGCCTCCTGCTGATGATGACCAATTTGGTTTTAATATATAACAGAATCAACATTGGTTTAAACGTATTGATTCATTGGTTTTTCACAGGCCTTTATTGGCATTTCATTTTTTTACTTTATACTGCTCCACCAGTGGTGATTTTATTTTACTTGTGAAAATTGTTGGTAACCAGAATAAATATCTTCTGTTTTATATTTGTAAATATAGAACCAGCGTTAGAGTTATATCTTAGTGTAATTAAGTCACGTCTCATATCTGTGTGTCCGGACATCACCTGTCGGTGGGGGCTTTATAACTTTTTTAGCCATTTATCTTTTTATCCAATTCTATCATCTTCAGTTAAGGATAGTGGCGGGGATCTAAACCTTGCTCTAATACCCCAATCACTCCAAACTAGAGTAGTTGCCTTCCTTTTGATTAGTCCTTAACTTTTCTCACGAGGAAATATTCGCTCTCTCTATGAACATAACCACATTCACAGAGTTACTTCTAGAGCTGATGACAGAATACAATATATTTTTTTCAAGCTATCACTCCCTCCTTTGTCATTTAATCTGGGAGTGTAATTTTGTAAGCCTTGCTCCAACAGACCACTATTGTTAGCAGGATCTTAAATAATAACGCCACATAAGTTGGGCAACTCGTCCATTATTTGATTCTGAGATCTCTCGCAACTAGACCCCTAGATTATTATTGCAGTAGCATCTTCTACTCTGCAATACTCCAAGACTGTTATTACAGGGTTTTATTTGAACTTGTTATCTACCTTGGACTACCACTGTCACATCGGGAAAATTTTCACAACTTATTCTTGTATTCTTTGAGACAGTGACTTGAGACAAATATAGTTCATTTTTCATACACAAAGACACATTTTGGTGAAGTTGAAAATTGGTCATTCGATGTTGTACATTTGTTACAGTGGACAGTTAACGATACTGTGCGTTGCAGCTTAAGGTAATACTCTGTAGACTAACTACAACAATTGTATTACAGGGGTGGGCTGAAACAGTTATCCTTTGTAAATCACTCTTCAAAGATGGCTGAGTTAGCAAAATGGCGAGCTCATTTTTCCGAAATAGGTAAGGAAATGGGACAGTGGAAGAGAATTAGGACATATATTACGGAATAAACTGAAAAAGAGAGGAAAGCAGAAACGGAAAAACGTGAAAAGGAAAAGCAAGCTGAGAGGCAGGAACGTTTACAGGAAAAGCAGGCTGAGAGGGAGTAACGCGAGAAAGTGCGGATGCATGAATTGCAGAGAAAGCAGCTGGAGCTGGAAATGCAAACGAGACGGGCAGAATCTGACTCCAGCGGTAGTAGTCCCAGCTCTTCGCCGCGAACGGATGAGGCATCTACCCAACAGACAGCTGCATCTTGTGCTATGGCATTTTCTATTGACATCTTCTCAGACAAAGTGGAATCTATAGACACCTATTTGGACAGGTTTGAGCGATTGGCTACCACATATGGACTCGATAAGGAAAAGTGAAACTTAAAGTTGTCACAACGAGTACGTGGACCAGCGTTTGCAGTTTTCCTCAAATTGCCCTCCAGAGACCAAAACAATTATGACTCCCTTAAGAAAGATCTTTTGAGTAGATTTCAGCTTACAAGCGAGACCTATATTCTCAAATTTCGCACAGCGAAAAATGAGCCAAACGAAAATTATGCACAATTTTCTACACGGCTAAAGTCCTATCTAGAGAAATGGGGATCATTGGCACTATTCGCCGAAACATATGAAGGGTTGCAAGAAATGATCATCGTTGAGCAGATGAAAAATTCGCTAACTCCTGATATGAGACGGTTCCTGGCGGAGCATGGGGCTGTAACTCGTGAACAGGTTGTCACGTTTGCAGAACGTTATCTTTTGGCCCAGGCTGAAGTGCACCCTGTCAAGAGGCGACACAATGATACCCCACACAACCCCAAAGCGCGAACCTTTTCTGAAACCAAGGCCACATCTGCTGCACCAAATAAATCACACTAACAAAAACAAGACCACCAGGTGAAACCCACTGGACATTTTCATGGACCAGCACAAGGAGCAGGCAAGAAGTGTTGTAAGATTTGTAACACTAACACACTATAATACCGAGTGCTGTAGGAGACAGAAACCTCCCCCCTCACGCTGTATGCTTGTTAGCTGGACCCACAGAGAAGACAAAGCTCCAAAAATCCCAAGCAGAACCCTCTCGTCCAGCTGTCATTGAGACTGTTTTCGTTAATGGCTCGCCAGTATCTTGCTTATATGACACTGGACTTGCCTACGAGTCCGTTATCTCCTCGGCACTCGTTAGGCCTCATCAGATCAAAGAAGAGACCATTGAGATACAGGGCCCTATGAAAGGAGCAACGCCCCTAACATTACCGGTTGTTGTAATTGAGGTTAAGTCTCGTTATGTCACGGGGACCTTTAAAGCAGCAATGCTCGACAATCCCATATATGATTTGATCTTGGGATGTCTGTATGTGTTTTTGGAACACCATCCCAGCCCTTGGTTATAGCGGCAGTGCAAACTAGGGCAAAAGGAAAGCAGGAAGAAAAGTCAGACACTTGTCCAAATCGTTTTCCTGGAGAATTGAGGAAAGCACAGGCACAGGACCCTACCCTTACTAGATGCTTCAAAAAACTGCCAAATGCCCACCCCTCTTACCACCCTGGAGACTTCTACACCAAAGAAGGAATCCTTTATTGGAAAGCTGGACAAGTGGGACATAAACACACTCAACTTGTGGTACTCTAACCATACGGAACTCAAGTTCTGGAAATGGGACATTCTACCTCATTTGGCGGACATATGGGGCAAGGGGCCACCATGCAACGCATTAGGGTCCACATCTATTGGCCGGGAGTAAACGCTGATATTCAACGTCATGTTAAGTCATGCCACCAGTGTCAGCGTGTGGCACCTAGACACTGTACACCTCCTGCTACGCTAGGAGAGATGCCAATCAATGGCACACCATTTGAGAGAGTCGCCGTGGATTTAGTAGGACCCTTGGACAGGACCAGGAAGAGGAACAAATACATCCTTTCTCTGGTAGACACACGTACTATGTGGGGGGAAGCGATTGCTCTAACCTCAGCAGTACATGTAGCATAGGCTTTGCTCTCGATATTCACAAGATTAGGATTCCCTTATCAGATATTAACTGACAAAAGTTCACAGTTCAGAGGGAAACTGATGGAGGAAGTTTTTAGGATTTTTTAAACTAAACACGTCCACACATCTCCTTGTCATCCACAATCCAATGGACAAGTGGAAAGATTTAACTGGACTCTACTTACAATTTTACGGAAGCTCGCACAGGAGAAACCAGAATCCTGGGATTCGTTATTACCTGCAGCTTTATTTGTGTATAGGGAAGTACTCCACCACTCTACTGGTATACCTCCAGCCATGTTATTATTTGGACGACCCATCAAAGGACCTCTTGAAACTTTACGTAGGATGTGGACTGATCCTAACGCGGATGAAACAGTCACTACAGCATCTAAATATGTGAATGAACTAAAAGAGCGGCCAAAAATGGAATGGAAGACAGCGTCGGCAAACGTACGCGCCGCACGGAAAAAGCACGCGAGGCTCTTCAACAGGAGGGCAAGAGACCGAATCCTCAGTGTAGGAGAAAAAGTGCTCTTGCTACTGCCAAGCAGTACCAGTAAACTACACATAAGCTGGCAGGGGCCCTTAGTTGTTGTCGACAAAATTTCCTGCATCAGCTACAAGATTGCTGTTCGTGGAAAGGAGAAGATGTACCAAATAAACCTCCTTAAGAAATATATCGAACGTCAGGTCCTAGAACCCGTGCAACTCATGACTCTGGCTCTTGCATCAGAGGTGGATTCAGAGCTAAAGACAGATGTAGAATACCCACTCCATCCACAAAAAACCTATAAGGATGTAAAAATCTGTCCTCAGCTAACAGAATTTCAGAACGGACAGGTGAAGCAGTTATTAAGGGAACATAAAGAAGCCCTTACGGACAAGCCAGGACTCACTCACCTCAAAGCAAATATAATTGTAGAATCGGAGTCACCTTACAGTGCTAGTGTGGTGCTCCTTAGGAAGCCATCAGGTGAACATAGGCTCTGTATAAATTACAGAAGGCTTAACGCCGTAACTGAGTACCAGGCACAGCCTTTACCTGACCAGAATCTCTTATTTGCCAAGCTTAGCAACACTTCTTCTCTAAGATAGATTTGAGCAAAGGGTATTATCAAATCCCAGTAAAAAAGGAGATAAGTCCGTTGCTAGCTTTTAGCACAACCGAAGGCCACTACGAGTTTAAAGTTTTGCCCTTTTGATTGAGCAATGCCCCAATGGTATTCACAAGAATAATGAAAGAGCTTCTATCTCCACTGCGACACCCAGACGATCACAATTTTAAAGGACGACATTCTAATAGCGACAGGCACGTTTTGAGGAACACCTAGAAGCTTTAAAACTTCTTTTGCAACGCCTTAGAGAGACAGGACTGAAGGCACGACATTCTAAATGTCAGATCGGGTTCAGACAACTCAAATTCTTGGGGCATACAGTTTCCCATGGATGTTTGTTTCCAGACGAAAAAAACATCAAGAAACTTCGTAAAGCGCCTCGGCCAATTACGAAAAAGGATGTTAGAGGATTCGTAGCTTTGTGCGGTTTTTACCAGCGCGATATCAAGAACTTCAATGCTCTATGCGCCCCCTTAACGGACCTGACTAAAAAGGGCCATCAGGATATGGTGATATGGACCGCGGAAAATGAGGAGACGTTCGTCTCATTAAAAAAGCATCTCACTTCAAAACCCATCTTACAGCTTCCCGATCTGACACAACCCTTTGTGTTGCGAACAGGCGCAAGTAACATAGGGATAGGTGCTACACTACTGCAACATGGTCTTCAGGACTCGACAACCTTGTTCCCCGTTGCTTACGCCAGTAGGAAGCTAAACCCTGCAGGGAGGAATTATTCTACCAAGGCGAAGGAGTGCTTATCGCTTGCATGGGGAATTCAGAAATTCCAGCCGTACTTTTATGGAACTAATTTTATGGTACAATGTGACCATCAATCCCTAATGTTTTTGGCTGCATCCAAGAAGTTAAACGCACGCCTTGTGCGGTGGAGTATCTTACTCCAGATGTACTCATTCCAAGTACAAAATATCCCTGGGAAAGCAAATGTTGGAACAGATTTCCTCAGCAGACATCCGATAGATCAGGATCGGCAAACCGAGGAAAAACAGAACGCATGAAACGACGACTTGTCGAGGTATGGCGGCTTGCGTACCATGATTACCCCCAGAGCTATGCCAGCGGGAGTTTTACTCCTGGAAGGTTCTACCAAGCTGGACAGGTTTGCGCCGGCAGGGGTCAGACTAAAGCAGACTAAAGCTGACTCCCCTGTCTATGTAAAAAGAAATGAAGTTACGGAAACGACAACAAATGAACAAACTTTGCTGCGAGACGGACATCCGGAGTCTGAGGCTCGTATGACTGTCAGTGGTGAAAGCCGAAAGGAAGCCACTGACACGAAAACGGACGTCCTGACCGCAAAACGTGAAACAAGAATAGGATTTTGGAATGTCAGTACAATGAACGAGACGGGTAAACTAAAACAGGTCACAGCAGAAATGAGAAACTATAGATTACACATTCTAGGGATACGCGAGAGCAGATGAACAGGGGCAGGAAAAGTTAAAACAGCAACAGGAGAAACAGTACTTTACTCTGGAAGAGAGGATGAACAGCACAAAGAAGGTGTAGCCATTATTCTACAGAAAGGAATAGAAAGGACATTACTGGAATGGAAACCCATCAACAGCAGAATGATAAGAATAAGATTGAGAGGGAGATTCACCAACACTACAATAATACAATGCTACGCACCAACGAATGACAGTGATGAAGAGATCAAGGATGAATTATATCAACAACTACAGAAAGAAATGGAAGACACACCTAGATATGATCTTATCATAGTAATGGGAGACCTCAATGCGAAAGTTGGAACACACAATACATATAATGAAAGAGTAATGGGGAAATGCGTCAGCGGAACAGCAAACGATAATGGTGATAAATTAATAAGTTTCTGTAGCATTAACAACCTGGTCATTGGAGGAAAACTCTTCCCACACAAGGAAATTCACAAATTGACATGGGAATCACCAAATGGTCGGGACAGAAACCAGATAGTTCACATCATGATTAATTGTAGATGGAGACATGCATTACAGGATGTGAGGGTAAGAAGAGGTGCAGATGTGGGAAGTGATCACCATTTAGTAGTAGCAAAACTGAAAGTGAAAGAAAGAAAGGCTGGACCAACTGTAACTACACAGAAAAGGTTTGAGATCTGCAAATTGAAGGACTCCCTTACCAGAAAAGCTTTTGCGGCTGATATTAAGAAACGATATCAATTTGCCATAAGTCAGGAAAAGACTGACTGATGGTATAGACCAGAAATTCAACACCATTTCAACAATATATAAGGAAAGCAGCAAATCATGCTTGGGATTCCAGGAAAGGAAGAAGCAAGACTGGATAACACCAGAAACATTAAACACCATGAAGATGAGAAAGGAAATGAAAAGAAAGAAAACAGAAGCGAAGTTCCTCAGGTTAAAGCAACTATACAGCGAACAATACAGTCAGCTGAACAAGGAAGTTAAACGCCAAACCCGAGCCAACAAAAGGAATTTCCTAGATGATCTTGCAAGACAGGCAGAAGAGGCAGAACAGAGAAATGAACAAAGTACAGTATACAAAATAACTAAATTCATCAGCGGAAAACGAGGTGCAAACAATATTACACTAGTAAGAGATAAGCAAGGAAATGTCATCACGACAGCAGAGGGACAGGAAACAAGATGGGCAGAGCATTTAAGAGAAACTCTGAACAAGGAACCACCAGAGACACAATTGAATGTTCGTGAGGCTGAAAATGATCTAGATGTTAATACAGACATTCCACGAAAAGAAGAAATCATCACAGCAATCAAAAGGTTAAAGAATGGAAAAGCTCCTGGCCATGACAACTTTAAATGCAGAGCTATTTAAGACAGACCCTGAGCTAGCAGCAGAACTATTAGAACCACTACTTGCACAAGTCTGGAAAACAGGGACAACACCAACGGAGTGGAACAAAGGAATAATTGTCAAATTGCCCAAGAAGCGAGATCTTGCAGACTGCAATAACTGGAGAGGAATCACCCTTCTCTCAGTTTCCAGCAAAATACTAGGCAGGATAATCACACAGAGAATTTCAAAAGCAGTAGACCACAAACTGAGGAAAGAACAAGCAGGATTTAGAAAGAACAGAAGATGTGTAGATCATATATTTACCCTCATGAACATTATAGAGCAGTGCTCAGAATGGCAAAGACAGCTGTACATTAATTTCGTTGATTTCGAAAAGGCTTTTGACAGTATACATAGGGACAGTTTATGGAAAATACTGAGGGCTTATGGAATTCCAAGCTGCATAGTGTCAATCATAAAAAGCCGCTATGCCAACTTTACATGCAGCGTTGGGCAGAGCAACCTAACCTTTGAGGTGAAGACAGGAGTGCGACAGGGATGCCCCTTATCAACCACTCTATTTTTAACAGTCATAGACTGGGTGATGCGCCAAACAACAGAGGGCAGTCCAAGAGGAATATGATGAACTACATTTTCTGCATTGGAAGATCTGGAATATGCAGATGACATTGCACTACCACCACATTTACATCAACACATCCAGGAAAAAACGGATAGACTTAATAAGTATAGCCAGCAGGTGGGCTTGAACATATTCTAAAGAAGTCAGAGGTCATGACGCTCAATGTGAGCAACCCTGAGCCCATATCAGTAAGGAATCAGCTACTGGAACAGACAGACACCTTCACATATCTAGGATGCATAGTAACACCAGATGGCGGAGCAAGCAAAGACACCAACAACAGAATGAACAAAGGAAGTGTTACAGACTTTCAGGCTTCAATAATTGGGCTTATATTATATTTCAATTAGTGTATTCTATATTCATCTGTTCTGTATCACGGAGTATCTTTCTGCTGTAACATTGGGTTTATCTTTATTAATTTTATAATTTAGTATCAGTGTTTCTTCATTAAACTTTGTGTATATCTATTGTCGGTTAGTGTTTTATTACTTCAATTATTAGTAGCTTGACATAGTGTTGTATACTTGAACCAACCTTGAAGGTTAACCGCCAATCGTCAATTGTCAAGGTAACATAATTGAAACTTGTGGAATACTTCAGTGAACAAGTCTTTTCTGACGACTCAACATTTAATAACAATTCATCGATCATAATGTCATCTTGACAATAATACATCCCACATTGAAAACACTGACTATCATAGTTTAGAGTTAGTATCTTCTTAGACATTACATGTCTGTCAGGTAACCGTTGGTTTTAAATATATCGTTTATGTCCTTGACCAACTCTATTTTACTTTACCAAGCTTTTGGCATAATTATTATATTTCTGATACTAGTGACCTGAAGGAGTAATCCACACATAGGAAACTGTGTCTATAATATTCAGTCACTTTTGGCATTCATAGTCTGGCTCTATCAGCCGTTTACACATTATATCTGCGCTCGTGTTTCCCAACTTTCGCACCTGATAATTATTGCGGTTGCGATTCCGACTTACATAACACTGGACTCAATGGTCCTTACACATTATTTATTTATTGCTTTAACAGCATTATCTCAACGGTTATATATATATATATATATATATATATATATATATATATATATATATATATATATATATATATATATATATATATATATATATATATATATTCATTAGTGGTTATACCATACAGTTGTAGAACACTATACACAAGACTCTCCGGTCTTTATCCACATATTATTATATTGGCTTAAAAGCCCGAACACAGACGGTTATACACTTGGATAAGTGACTATGCCACACATTTGGAAACACTTTGGATAAGTGGCCATGCCACACATTTTGAACATTGCCATCGGGCTCGAAGGCCACACACAGACTGACTGTAACTAAGTCTAACGCGTCATGCCTCGCCACACGCGAACTATACTGTTCAAAAAAAAAGAAACGCAACATTTTTGGTGTTACTTTTTTAAAAGATATTCAGTCAACCTATCGACTGTGTCCACCTGATCATTGACTTCTCGTGGTTACATGAATTGTACTCACCTCATGATTCGTGAGGTCATGAAAGAGGCCAAGGTCAAAACAACATTTTTGACAATAACTCGTGACAGGTTCATGAGAATCCCGTGAAACTTACTGAACACAAAACTCTCTGACCACGTTATTGAATGCTTATAAAAGATTGACGCTCCTCGAAAAAATTCAGTTGAAAATTCAATGCGCAAGTATGGCTCATCTCACTACAGAACAACGACTCGTCATCATTGGACGTTTACAGACTGGACAGTCACAAAGTGTAGTGGCCAGATAATTTAATGTGGTTAGAAGCACCATTAGTCGGCTTTGGAGGCGATTTCAAGAAACTGGCTCAGTGGCAGACCGGCCTCGCAGTGGAAGACCAAGAGTCACAACTCCTGCCGAAGACCGCTTCATACGGCTGCGTCACCTCAGGAATCGACTTGCATCTGCGTCCTCCACAGTCCAGTCAATGTCAGCAGCTCGTCGAATTTCAGATCAAACGGTCAGGAACCGGCTGCACGACTCTGGTCTTTGGGCTAGAAGACCCTACAGAGGTCCTGTTCTTACGAACGGGCATCGCCAGAACCGACTGCAGTGGGCAAACCAGCATCGTCAATGGACCGTTGGGAATGACTGGAGATGGGTTTGGTTTAGTGATGAATCATTTTTTGTGCTCCAGCGACACTATAGACGGAGAAGAGTTTACCGCAGAGTCCATGAGCGCTACGCCCAGAACAGAGTGATGAGGCTCCTCCACATGGTGGTGGAGGTGTACTGATGTGGGGGCGATCAACTTCATGGGAAGAAGTGACCTGGTGCAAATTGAAGGACGCCTGAACGCCCAACGATACGTCGCTGAAATTCTTCGTCCTCACGTCCTTCCACTTCTGGCTGCACGAGGGTCGATTTTTCTGCAGGATAACACTCGACCTCATGTGGCACAACTCACCACCCAGTTCCTCGCTGACAACAACGTCCAGACCATTCCGTGGTCAGCCATGTCATCAGACATGAACCCCATAGAACACTTATGGGATGAACTCGACAGACGACTGCGCCAGCGAGACGTGGCTCCAGCCAATCTCCGACAGTTGTCTCTTGCACTGCGGGAAGAGTGGGCAGCCATCCCTCAACAATAGATCCAACGGCTAATCGGATCCATGTCAAGGAGATGTCGTTCTCTGATAGAGGCCAGAGGAGGCCATACACCTTACTGAAACGGAGGCCTCAGACGCAAAGAATAAAAGTCCAAACCAAATTTAATGAAGATCATTTCATTGTTAAAGTCTGAAAGTTTCTTCATGCCAAGATTGAAACATTAATTCCGTAAAATAAAATTTTGGTACAAGTTTGAAATTTGGTGTCCATTACCACTGCAATAATGTTGCGTTTCTTTTTTTTTGAACAGTATATTTCATTCTATACCGCAGGAGTGTTACATTGTGCGATCATCTGAATCGGGGCAAACCCAAAATGCTCGCTGACCATGCAACAATCCTCAACAGCAAGAACAGCCTTTTTTAGTCTAAACAACATCTGGAAGTCCTCTCAGTACAGCACAAGCACAAAATTAAGATTATATCAGAGCTGTGTGCTTTCTTTGCTTCTCTATGGTGCGGAAGGCTGGAGAGTTACAGATAAGGAAATGTCGAAATTGTCCTCTTTTCACACAACATGCCTAAGAAAAATTCACCGAATCTTTTGGCCGAATACCATCACCAACCAAGATCTGCTTACTCGAAGCAAGCAAGAGGACATGCACACCATCATAGCTGGCAGACGCTGGAGCTGGGTTGGCCATGTCCTCAGAAGAGACCCAGATGCCATCACAAGAACAGCTATGCTATGGACCCCTGAAGGAAAACGAAAGAGAGGCCGACCAAAAACAACTTGGCAAAGGACTGTAGAGGCTGAGATGCAAAGAATGAACCAGAGTTGGGGCACTGTACGAAGGATGGCCGCTGATCGAGCAAAGTGGAATCAATTTGTTGTTGCCCTACAAGACGCCAGAAGGCGTGATGGCCACTGACTGCTTTGACGGTCGGCGGTCAAGGATCAAAGAAGAAGAAGATGAAACGACGAGGACTTTAGAAATTAATGTCTGAACGTTGATACATGGCATGCATCTTAAGCGGGAGGATATGGGACGAAATAAAATTCATCCATTTATTTGTTTCAGCCTTCCTATTCACTCGTCTATCCGTCTTCTACCTGACAGCTCTTTTCTTCTCACAGCCCCATACCTTTGCATTGGTTTCCCCACTGGTGTAATAAATCTTCAAACGACAGAGGAAATGGGCGGGGCTGGAATTCTCGGCTTCAAAAGGACAAAGCAAGGTTTTAGGCAAGAGGAACGAGCAAGTTAAAATTAAGGCGGCAGAGACAATTTTACTTTCTCCTACAGGCTCAAACAGTGAGCATCAGAAAAACAGTGATTGATATTAGTTAGTTATTTCAAAGAGCTTATAATTTCTATATGAGAAATATATTCTCTATTAAAGCTAATCCAGTGATAATAATTTCCATTAAGAGAAGTGATCTCTAAATGTATATCCAGTGGTAAAACTTAAGGCTTTTATATAATTCAGTGCTAAAGATAATCTAGTACTAGAATAAATATATTTCTGATAAGACGCCGACCAGAGAAACAGCATTTGAAGCGTGTCTTTCAAAAGCCAGGAAAGGTCTTCCTGTGTTCAGAGTAACAATCCTGTCTGGGGACATCTCATACTTAGACTCGTGCCAGGTCAATTCTACTGTATGTCAGAAGCCAGACTGATGAAACTTGAAGGAACACGGTCCAGTGAAAACTCCATACCTGATGCCAGGAGGAGCTAAGACAATTCCACTGCCAAGAACAAGCCTCCTGCCGATGATGACCAATTTGGTTTTAATACATAACAAAATCAACATTGGTTTAAACGTATTGATTCATTGGTTTTTCACAGGCCTTTATTGGCATTTCATTTTTTTTACTTTATACTGCTCCACCAGTGATGATGTTATTTTAATAGTGAAAATTGTTGGTAACCAGAATAAATATCTTCTGTTTTATATTTGTAAATTTAAAACCAGCGTTAGAGTTACACCTTATTGTAGTTAAGTCACGTCTCATATCTGTGTGTCCGGACATCACCTGTCAATGGAGGCTTTAGAATTTTTTAAACCATTTGTCTTTTTATCCAGTTCTATTATCTTCTGTTAAGGATAGTGGCGGGGATCTAAACCTTGCTCTAATACCCACAATCACTCCAAACTAGAGTAGATGCCTTCCTTTTGATTTGTCCTTAACTTTTCTCACGAGGAAATATTCGCTCTCTCTGTGAACACAACCTCATTTACAGAGGTACTTCTAGAGCTGATGATAAAATAATACTGTATATTTTTTCTCAAGCTATCACTCCCTCCTTTGTCATTTATTCTGGGAGTGAATTTTTGTAAGCCTTGCTCCAACAGAACACTATTGTTAGCAGGATCATGAATTTCCTTATTTCTCTCTTATCCATTTTAAATTCACCTTCTATGGGTGCTCTTGAAGCTAGTCTGTCTGCTCTTTCATTGCCGCGTACCCCTGCATGACCAGGAGAGTAGATCCATATCAGTTCTTGAAGATTCGATGCTTCTATGGAGGTTTTCCATTCATGTTGGAGCCATCCATTGTGGACCTTTCGAAGCATGGATTGTGAGTCTGATACAATAACTGCCTTTGTTAATAAAGTCTCAGACAGCCATCTTAAGGCAGCAGTAGCTGCCTCTACCTCGATTCTCATGCTGGAGGTTGTTATCATGTAAGCCCTGCTATGTTCAGTGACGGACACCAACAAGCTGTTAAATTGTTTTTATTTTTTTTAACACGCTTTTATATATATATATATATATATATATATATATATATATATATATATATATATATATATATATAAATATATATATATATATATATATATAATATATATATATATATATATATGTATATGTATATATATATAGATATATATGTATATATATATAGATATATATATATATATATATAATATATATATATATATATATATATATATATATATATATTAATATATATATATATATATATATATATATATATATATATATATATATATATATATACGAGAGCGTTCAGAAAGTAATGCACCACATCGTTTTTCTCAGCTAATCATGAAGATTGAAGCAGGAAATTTTGCACACTTCAAATATGGCATGTGCCAATTGTGTGCACCAAATTGCACCGCAACCGGCCAAATATTACGGCTGCCCTAAACCGTTGAAATGGAGCGTGTTAGCAACTTGCGTTATAAACAGCGAATTGTGATAGAATTTCTCGTTGCAGAGAAGGAAAATGTTGTGAATATTCACAAGCGTCTGTGTGATGTGTATGGAAGTTTTGCAGTCGACAGGAGTACAGTCAGTCGTTGGGTTCAGAGAATCAAAGAATCAGGAAATGGAGATACGGAGCTGCTTGATCGGCCGCGCTGTGGACGTCCTGCCACAGCCACCAACGCAGAAATGTTGAAATGCGCTGAGGGCATTATTCTTACTGATAGGCGAATCACTACTCAACAATTGGCCTTACAGCTGTCAGTCAGCATTGGTAGTGCAAATGCAGTTATAAAAACTCTCGGATTTTCTAAGGTTTGCGCAAGATGGGTTCCTCGAAGTCTCACAAATGACCACCGATTGCAAAGGAAAGCAATTTCTTCTGAATTGTTGGAGCGTTTCAATGCTGATGGAGAGAACTTTTTGGCTAAGATCGTTACAGGTGACGAAACCTGGGCACATCATTTTGAACCTGAGACAAAAAGACAGTCAATGGAGTGGCATCATCCGAAATCACCAAGAAGAAAGAAATTCAAGACAATTCCTTCAGCTGGAAAGGTCATGATCACTGTCTTTTGGGACATTGAAGGTGTGATTCTTGTGGACGTTATGCCAAGAGGAGAGACAATCAATTTGCAAGCTTACATTAAGACATTGAAAAAACTCAATCAAAGTTTTCACAGAGTTCGGCCGCACAAGAATCCAGCAGACCTGCTTCTCCTTCACGATAATGCGCGCCCTCACACAAGTCTGGCAACACGGGAAGCAATCACCAAATTGGGTTGGACTGTACTACCTCATCCAGCCTATAGTCCAGATTTGGCACCCTCTGATTTTCATCTATTTGGTCCACTTAAAGATGCACTCCGTGGGACAAGATTTGAAGATGATGAAGGAGTGATTCATGCAGCGAAGAAATGGCTACATGATCAAGACAAAATCTGGTACGGGCTAGGAATACATGCACTTGTTTCGCGCTGGCATAAAGCCGTACAAGTTGATGGGGATTATGTTGAATAATACCGATGTTTACATGACATATCCATGTATATTGTATATAAATTTCATGCTTTTTGAATAAACAGCTCCTGAGAAAAACGATGTGGTGCATTACTTTCTGAACGCCCCTCGTATATATATATATATATATAAATATATATATATATATATATATATATATATATATATATATATATATATATATATATATATATATATATATATATATATAATTAATATTGATATTGTTCTATTCAAAACAACAGTAGAGAGCCCATTAATCTAGTTAACTAGTGATTACTATCAAATATAAAATTATCAGCTTTCAATTATTTTAACATTTACCACAAAATTTAAAACATAATTAAGTATATTTTGCTGCCATCCTTTAATCTTTATATACAGGGTGTTTCAAAAAGAATATCGGTATTTTAGATGCATATAACTTTGGTTATTGAAGACTTAACAATATACATGATGCGTGATGCCATATGATGATGGATGGTATCCGCATGTCTGGTTTTGTGTAGTGTGTAGATGTGTTCAGTCAAACAATGGTCATACAAAATAACAGGGCAATCCACATAGGACGTCAGTAAACACACGACGTATAAAGTCAATGATGCTTGTAACAGCTAGACGTTTTTCTGTATCATTTATTGTGGACGCCACAGTGACAAAATGGTTACGCGAATATGTAGGCACATCAAACAGTCATTATCACAGCAACAATGTCAGCATAGCAATGGACGGTAGACAGCATCATAATAAAGGTGATTCACAGGCATGTCAATACATTATAAGGCTGTAATGTAGTCGGGAAAATTCTCCATCCCTTTCTATCTTAGCCAGAAGGTAACCAGATGTATGAGATCAGTTCACTCTCCTTAATCTGACTTCAGCAAGACAGACACGTCTGCCGAAGTATAAATAATGTCCTCAAAAATATCCTCTAGATAACAAAGGTTTTCCAAACCTAGTTCATTTAACAACGTAGCAAGTAATGGTCCTTGGGACATGCATCAACCGATGCAGTACAATACAGCGACATGTGAGCTGGGAAAACATCTCGTGACGACGACTTTCGAAGACCGGCTATGAACCAGAAATCGCTCACGACCAAAAATCGATAGAGTTAATGAAAATGTTAATTTACCTTGCCTTCAGGAAATACACAGAAATATTACGCCCCCCAGCATGTGGGAAACACTAGAGGTATTATCTCGAATAAACGAAATATCCATTAAGAGGACTTTCACATTCCTGACAGAACAAAAAAATAGCGGAGATCCCCTCTACAACGAGGCATCTCTTTCGCCATTCAAATCGCTCACTCCCTTAGTGGTGGGCGGAAACCGATCGACCAAGAAGCAAGAACAGTCATGCGCAGTCCAGCGCAAAAAGACCACAGCTCAAAACTTAACTGCATTCAATACCAACGCGAGAAGACAAATGCTTACCGAGAAAAGTGACTATAAATTTCAAGCAGTTGTTGCCCTTGCGTTATAAAATAGATATTGTAATAAAACGATGTTGCGAGAATTTATCACGCAACATATCACCACCTCCTCCCGATAAAAAAAAAAATGTGGAACATATTTTTTTTTTAAATATCAAAGAGCATGCGATAAGCGGCTCAAAACGCACGAATTATGCGCTGATAATTAATTAAATTGCCTAACATGAGGCTAAATATAGAGTGTCTGGTGAGGATATACCTCAACAGAAAAATAAATATGTCTCAAAAATATTCACATCGGGGAGGTGTCACCAACACACATCACGTTAGCATGTAAACACAATATACGTATGCAAGTTACCATAATCATCATTAAACAGCATACTCTAATATTGTCTTTAAAAATGGATGTACAAATCTGATAGGAAAATTTAAATAGTACATTCTTTGACATGTAATGACATAAGTACATAGTAAAGCTAAACTACATGACGATCCAGGACATATGCTCTGGTATTCCGAGGGTAAGTACACAATCTAGAACTCGTCATGCTTGATACTAGTAAGGTAAGTCCTCAGCTCATTAATGACATTCTGAGAAAGTACAAGCATTATAATGCTAATTAATAACTAATATGCTTCATAAGGTACAATACATTATTAATAATTGTGGCTGTTTAGTAAACTAACGGCCCTTATATTAACTACTCAATCTTCCTCTATCATCTTAAAAAACGAACAGAAGAAGATGACAACAACGCACGATAGAGTGTACATATAAAGTGAGTACAGATGTGCTAATCTATTGTAGTAATATAGGTATGTTATGACTCTGTAATATATGGAAATATAGGACAGAAGTATTAGTTGGAGTCATGTGGGCATCTAGACAAAATGTCAGCCATCACATTATCCGCACCACGGATAGCTCGTACCGTGAAGTGAAAAGGTTGAAGGGCTATAGCATATCGAGTGGATCTCGAACTCTTCAAATTCTTAGTCTGAATAGCTGTAAGAGATTTCTGATCAGTCTCTAGAATGAAATGTGCGCCCAGGAGGAATCTTTGTAGCTTTAGAATTGACCAAACCATCGCTAACAACTCACGGTCTAAAACCGAGTAGTTCCTCTCTGCCGCATTTAGTTTTCTAGAAATGTACATAACAGGATGCAGAGTATTTGCATATTCTTGCATCAGTGCTGCTCCAATCCCAGTGGATGAAGCATCACTTCGAAGAACAAAAGTCCTATCAAGAGTAGGTAATCTTAGGATGGGAGGAGAAGAAAATATATTCTTGATTTGGTCTAGTGAAGATTGGCATTCTTCAGACCAACGGACCAGATTAGGCGAACCTTTCTTCAACAATGTTGAGAGAGGTGCCATGATCGAAGATAAATTTGGAATAAATCTCCCATAAAATTGAATTAAACCTAAGAGACTCCTAACTTGTTTCTTCGTTTTAGGAACAGAGATGTTCAGTATTTTGGAAGTATTGTGGTCTTCTGTCTTCAAGAGACCATGACCAACACGATGACCCAGGAAAGAGATTTCACCAAAACCAACAAAAGCTTTAGAAGGTTTTGCTGTCAAATTATTCTCACGTAGAGTGGACAGTAAGTCATATAACCCTAAATAGTGATCTTCCCAGGTATCACTGAAGAGACAGATGTCATCTAAGTATGCGATGACATCCGAACGATGTGACAGAATTCGACGCATCATGCGAACGAAAGTGGCAGGGGCGTTCATGAGACCAAAAGGCATAACATTCCATTGAAATAGACCCCTAGGTGTAGAAAAAGCAGTAAGAGGTTTGGCATGCTCTGCTAAAGGCACTTGCCAATAACCTTTAGACAAGTCAAGTTTAGTGAAGAATCTAGAATTAGAAAGTCTAATCAGTAGATCTTCTAACAAAGGCATTGGTTCAGCGTCGAACTTTGTGACCTGATTCAATTTGCGATAATCAACGCAAATTCGTATGTTCTTATCCTTCTTCCGGACAATAACCATGGAAGAAGAATATGGTGAAGTCGATGGTTCAATTATATTTAATTGAATCATTTCATCCAATTCCTTTTCCACTTGCGACTGAAAGTGTATAGGAATAGGATACGGCCTAACCCTAATTGGATTATTGTCGGTAAGAATTATGTCATGTTCTATGACATCTGTGTGTCCAGGAATGTCAGTGAGAACATCCTGAAATGTTTGTAACATCGACGAGACTTGTCGATGTTCGTCACCAGAAAGATTAGGAGAAACAGAAAAGTTTTTCCAAGATTCCGTGGAATGTAATGGAACCACTGGAAGGGGAAGATTGACATCAGAGAAGGTAGCTTCCTCATCCTGTATGACAGACAGGGATGAATAATGACCGTGAGGTGCAGGAGCATCATCCGTTGCCTGGAAAATAGGCAGCAAATAGTCCGGACGTTCGTGAAATTCCGAAAGCATGTTTATGTGGAAAGTTTTATGCTTTCCATCAATATCGACCACATAGTCAACATCGGAAATCCGAGAGACTATTGCATACGGACCTTTCCATGCAATAAGAAGTCTATTTTCCCTACTGGGGAGTAGGACGAATGCTTTGTCACCTGGACAAAGTTGTCGTAGACATCTATTCTTGTTAGCAAACTGTCTTGCCTTCTCTTTAGCAATTTCTGATGAAGCAGTTGCTAGCTTACATGCCTCAATGATCTTTTGTCTAAGAGCAATGACATACTCATATGAGGATTGAGTTTCATCGCTAATATCATCGGCAGTGATGAGATCGTGTAATAAAGACATAGGGCCGCGCGGACGCGCGCCAAAGACAAGTTCGAAGGGAGAAAACCCTGTGTGTTCATTAGGGACTTCTCTATAGGCAAAGAGAGCCGCGGGTAAAACCCTGTCCCAATCTTGAGGATGATCTTCAGTTATCTTACCAAGCAAAGTCTTGAGCGTTCTATTCAGACGCTCAACTAAGCCATTAGACATAGGATGGTAGATACTACTGAGAGATCGTTCAATATGTAAGGTAGACATTACCTGTGACATAGTGTCAGATATGAGTTGAGTGCCATGGTCTGACAATATTTCTCTGGGGAACCCCAAGCGAGAAAATATCAACCACAGAGCATCTGCGATATCTGTAGTAGATATGCTCTTAAGAGGGATAGCCTCTGGCCAACGTGTGCACATATCGACACATGTAAGGATAAACTGATGTCCTCTGGCCGACTTGACCTTAAAAGGGCCAATAATATCTATGGCCATTTTCTGAAACGGCCGAATAGGAATGTCAGCAGCCTGGATAGGCGCAGCATGTCGTGGTCCTCTAGATTTGACCTCCTGACATACCTTGCATGATCGGCAGTAAATACGAATGTCCTTATTGACAAAAGGCCAAAAGAAAGCCGCAAGGACTCTCGACTTCGTACGGGAAAAACCCATATGTCCAGCACATTGCGAGTCATGAGCATGTTGCAATATTTGCACTCTCATGCTCTTGGGAACAAGAATTTGCGAATGTGCCGACGTAGTCGAATCTTGTACCATACGTACAAGTACGCCGTTTCTCATTGCAATCCAAGATTTTCTATTTGTATCCTGATTCGGATCACCTTTCTTCGCAAGAATGAAGAATTTTTTTAAAGAAGGATCTTCTTCTTGCAATTTTATGAAAGAGTCACGAGTGATTACTAAGTGACTATCTTGGCTATCAACTTCATTATCACTATTCAGTGAAGTTTCGGGTGTTTGTAGAGCTTGTGCTCTTGTAACCACTGCATTTGTAGCTTGCATGTTATTATCTTCCCAAGCAGCAATCTGCTGTGGGGTACACTCCCTAACTCCGTGAATACGACCAATAATAAGGTCCGCAATAGGATTAGGTAAAAGACAAGCATGCACATCTCCAGTAAAGAAAGGAGTGGCAATGCGAATTACAGCAGTAGGATATTTTTCTAGAGTGCCGCCAAATGTGACACATTTAATAACCCTTCCTGTAGCACAAGATGGATCTACAAGCGATTGTCTAACACCAATTGTGGTGCATCCGGAATCGAAAAGTAGTGAGACCGGAGTATCATTAACAAGACCCTTATGTAGGATTAAAGAACCCCTCCCGTCATGCGCAACAGCAGCAGGAAGAGCGGGAAGTGGGTGACCACAACTCAAAGTAGTTATGGTACCCGGTTCGAATAAAGTACTGCATTGGGGGCATTTGTTTGCTCTCTCAAAGTCAAAAGCAGAACCAGTGACAGCGTCAAAGTTTTTACTATCAACAACATGATTACAGGCTCCCTCAGTTTCCTGTTGTACAGCATTAGCCTGCTGATATCTCTTTTTTTTTTGTGTTGAGATCTACCCCGACTATTATTACCTCTGAAGTTATCAGAGTTATTATTATCTCTGCAGTTATTATTGTCTCTATTGTAATTGTTATCCTGGTTCGAATTCCAGTTTCCACGATTACTATCATGTTCACATTGATGCGAACATCTATTTGTTTGGTTTTGAGGTCTTCGGCAGGAATAACCTCTATTACCATATCCTCTTTTGAAATGCTTATAATTATTAGGGTGATAGTAACGAGTACTATCAGGTTGTCTCCAATTCTTCGAAGAAGAATCACCATGAAATTGATTTCCATGATTTTGACAGAAATTACCGCTGCCCTTTCTATCAAAATTTTGTTGGGATCTACGAGCAAAGTTTTGGCCATACGGAGCTGCCGAAGCAACTGGTAAACCTTCTTTCACCTTAGAGTTACCCATGGTTATGTGTGGGTGCGCAGTTACGTATTGGCAACAGAAATCTTCCATTTCTTTTATTGTTTTAGGTTTACGTTCATGAAGGAAAGCAAGGAAAGACTCATTGACAGACGACATGACTTTGTCTCTAAGTATTAAGTCCATAAGTCCTTCATAAGTTTTTTCCGTCTTAGATAGTTCAACCCATCGTGAGAAAGTAATGCGTATTCTTGCAATAAACTCGGAGAATTCAACTCCATTTTCAGGTAACATGTTTTTAAATTGTAGACGATAGCCGTCTTCGTTAAGCTGATATTTCTTTAACAGAGCGGCCCTGACAACCTCATAATTGTTCTTGTCAGGTTCATCCACCATATTTAATATACTTAGAGCTTTACCTGTCAGTATCCCTGATAACTGATAAACATATTTTGCTTTGTCTATGTTATGAGCTGTACATGCTTGTTCAAATCTGTCCAGATAGAACATTATGTCATCACTGGAAGGACTAAAAGTTGGCAACTTAATCTTAAAAGTATCATTATTAGCCTTACCAGAAGATGAACCCTTGTTTGAATCATTACCATTACTCATGTTCGTCAATTTCAATTTTTCCAACTCTAAAGCTAAGACCTTTTCTTCATGTTCCATTTTTGCTTTCTCTTTCCTCTCATCAGACTCTCTCTGTAATCTTCTTTCCTCAGCCTGAGCCTCTTTTTGAAGTCTTTCATTTTCAGCTTCTTTTTCAAGTCTTTTATTCTCAGCCTCTTTTTCAAGTCTTTTATTTTCAGCCTCTTTTTCAAGTCTTTTATTCTCAGCCTCTTTTTGAAGTCTTTCAGCTTCTAGCTGTAGTTTTCTTTCCTCAGCTTCTGATTCCCTTTTTTGTTTTTCCATTTCCATTTGGAATCTTTTTTCATCCACCTGCATCTGCAGTTTCTTTTGTTCAGCTTCCATTGCTTTATCATATCGAGCAGTTGCAAATTCTTCTAACTTATCACCAGTCTTCCCAAGCAATTTACCCTGCTCAATAAAGTGCTCAAATGTAGACATGATGAGTAATATATGAGTCCAAAACCTGAAATAATTAACTAATTTATTTCAAACCTAAGTGTAACAAGTCTTAATTAAGCACTTGTATATTCACATCACATTATATTATCCCAGTCTCTGTGGGAAACAAGTCTCCAATCAAAGAACTTGTATATGAAATATCACCAATCAATTCTTGATCATAAGTGCACTTCTCATTCAATAGTGCACGACACTATTCATCATTCATTTATCATCAGTATAGTAGTAACAGTGCATTAGCATAGCCCATTAACTAATTACTATAACTGTAAACAATGACTATGTAAACACATGCAGAATGTAAACATTGAAAATGTAAACAATGCAAACAATGTAAACAATAACAATGTAAACAATAACAAAGATCAGCAACAATACAAAAACGTTCGCAGAAATCAACTAAAAATAAAGCAGAAATTAATGAAATATCACAAAAAATGTGACGATATCTGCGCTATAATTAAACAAAATACATGACACCACAGTGTATAAACAAAAATGTTGTATGAAACTAAATTATAGACAAGAGTAGGCTAACAAATACAAACAAATCAAAACAAAACTAAAGAATGCGAAATAATAACGAAAACAATATTAAAACATGTCATCACAGCTAAAATAAATAGCAACAGAAGTCGCTTAGCAAATTCCAGTATCGGAAATTTGCAAACCCTACAGAAAACGCTCACAATAGACGACCTCTATGACGTGGCATAATCTAACGGAGACACCACCCAACCGAGAACCCGCTGAAATATAAACATATAAATATACAAATAACATATAAACATATAACATATAGAATGAGATGATACACAGAAGACTCAGCAGAAGTATAAGGGCACAGTTTACATACAAACAGGCCACTTAACTTATAGGCTTCCAATCGTAGAACAGCAGAAAAACGGATGTCAATCAACGTCCTAAAGAGCGAAGCTCCAACGATGATGGCACATCTGAACTGCTTCCACTGCTAACACGATGGTACAAGAGCTTCTGAAATACTGTGTGTTGAGTTGTTTCGGCACTTGACCTTCTAATCCAAAAGTAAGTTGATGGAAATCGGTACTTGGCCTTCTTCAGAAAACAACCCGTTTCAACCGGCACTTGACCTTCACAAAAACGACAGCACTGGAACCTTGACAGCAGCAACTTGCTTGACTTGCGTAAAAGATAACAGCAGTCCGAGTTATCCGGCAACATGTAACAACGCCGGGTACTGTCAAATTCTTGTTTCCGTCAAAAATTGCAATTTTTACCGGGCAACGCCGAGTACTTTGAAAATTTTGAAGATGTTGACTGTCTTGAAGAATGTTAATTTCTTGACGGATGCTGATGAATTCTTGTTGAAAATGAAGTGGGTAAGGGACCCCGTGTTTGCTGGTACCAGAATCAAACCAGCTTATGGCCACCAAATGATACGGTAGACAGCATTACAATGATGAGTCAGATGCATGTTATATTTCATAGTGCTGTAAATGTAGTCGGGAAAATTCTCCATCCCTTTCTATCTTAGCCAGAAGGTAACCAGATGTATGAGATCAGTTCACTCTCCTTAATCTGACTTCAGCAAGACAGACACGTCTGCCGAAGTATAAATAATGTCCTCAAAAATATCCTCTAGATAACAAAGGTTTTCCAAACCTAGTTCATTTAACAACGTAGCAAGTAATGGTCCTTGGGACATGCATCAACCGATGCAGTACAATACAGCGACATGTGAGCTGGGAAAACATCTCGTGACGACGACTTTCGAAGACCGGCTATGAACCAGAAATCGCTCACGACCAAAAATCGATAGAGTTAATGAAAATGTTAATTTACCTTGCCTTCAGGAAATACACAGAAATATTACGCCCCCCAGCATGTGGGAAACACTAGAGGTATTATCTCGAATAAACGAAATATCCATTAAGAGGACTTTCACATTCCTGACAGAACAAAAAAATAGCGGAGATCCCCTCTACAACGAGGCATCTCTTTCGCCATTCAAATCGCTCACTCCCTTAGTGGTGGGCGGAAACCGATCGACCAAGAAGCAAGAACAGTCATGCGCAGTCCAGCGCAAAAAGACCACAGCTCAAAACTTAACTGCATTCAATACCAACGCGAGAAGACAAATGCTTACCGAGAAAAGTGACTATAAATTTCAAGCAGTTGTTGCCCTTGCGTTATAAAATAGATATTGTAATAAAACGATGTTGCGAGAATTTATCACGCAACAATACAGTTTGCACTAAAAGAAAGTAAAATTGTCAAAGTTTAATCTCTTACATTACAATCCCTCAATGTGTGCCCCTCGTGTTACACGGCACACATCTAAGCGGTAGTCTAATTCTCTCCACACTCACTCCAACTGATCCCTTGTTATTCTTTCCACTTTCATTCCTTGCGCCGTCTAGCGGCTGAAATGAAAAACATTTTTGTTTTAAATCGGGTAACTGTCCAAACTCGGAAAGTTAGCTATCGTTTGGTGCAAACCAAACATTTGTAAGTTTGCAATTACCAAAACTATACACCTTGTCGCACTCCTGTTCTTATCCCAAACGGTTCTGTAAGCTGTCCTTCATGAAGAACTCTGCATGTCATGTCTTCATTTGTTTTCTTTATTAAATTAATGATCTTCGGGGAACTCCATAATGCCTCATCAATTTCCAAAGTGATTCTCTGTCTACACTGTCAAATGCCTTTTCGTAGTCCACAAATCCGATGTATAGTGGTGAATTCCATTCCAGACTTTGTTCAATTATTATTCTCAAAGTGGCTATCTGGTCTGTACCAGATCTGTTTTGTTGAAAACCTGCTTGTTCATCTCTCAGTTTCTTGTCTATGGACTCTTTTAATCTCTCAAGGATAATCCTGTTTAATACTTTTTCTGGCACTGATAGTAACATTATTCCTCTATAATTTGTGCACTCTGTAGCGAGATATGGTACCACTTGCTCGTTTGTGAAAAAATGTGTAACGCCACACACACACACACGCACACACACACACACACACACACACACACACACACACACACACACACACACACACACACACACACACACACACACACACACACACACACACACGCACACACACAGCGCAGGGATAACACGCGACGGATCTTGCTTTGAAGTTTGAAGAAGGCGGAAAAATGTGAATTACGTTTAGCCGGACGGTATTGAAGAAGGTAGGAAATAGCGAATATAGGACTTTAAAAGTTTGCATTTACAGGAAATCAAATTTAAAATTACAAGAGAACGCCTGGTTGGAATACATTTAAATAATAATAATTCACCAAAGGAGATAGACTATAAATGATATCCAAAAGGATATTATTCAAATATAAAGAGTTTTAAAAATAATTAACATTTTTCATCGTCATCACATCTGCTAAAAGTTAGCTAATAATCTTTAAAAATTTATTATAACTACATGCCTAAACGGATTTTGTTAAAACTTAGATAGAATGAAAGCCTCATATGGGGAAAATGAAAGGATACCTAGGAAAGAAGGAAGGATATAAGTGTGTAGTGAAAAGAAGAGAAAACAAGTACAGAAAAAGCACAGATCGCCTCAAACCAGGAGATAAAATGAAATCTTATGGGACTTCAAGAGGTGCTTTCTCGTACGGGAGAGATGCTCAAATATAAGGACAGAGCGGCGCGTTGAAAATCACACACACCAAATCCACAAGCCAGAGTGAGAAACTGGAAGACAGTATCTGCAAGAAAAGTTCTTTTTTCACGCTGCATGCAGGGCAGATTAACTTCAACCAATACAGCCTCACCGTGAGCTTATTCATCCTAAGAGGGTATGTAAGTTTATTAAAGATATATGTATGACTAATATCATTTTATTTCAGATTTTATTTACGATTTGATTGTATCAGACATAATAAAAAGGGAATGACGCTAACCAGAGATAACCTCCACCGACATTGTCAGGAAGCATAACCATTAATTGGTTAGCCAAATATATCATGGCTAGTTCTTGCCTGGAAGCTTACGACATACCAGCAAGTACATAAGTGACTTGACATCCATAAGTGGAAGGCAAAGGTTGTATCTTACCCATGTAACATAACATGTGATTTATTCATGTATTTTGTTATTTTCTGCACAGTGGACAATATCTTACATGCTATCTCTGTAACATACTACCATGAATCATTCATTTATATACAAACACTGAAGACATGGTCGCCTCATGAACAGCAGTGGGTGGTGAGATTGTTGGAACACCATGGCCACCTTTTACCTTTTGTTCCAGGTTTTTATGATCGAGTTTTATGATCATTCCTGATCGAATTTTACTAAAGACTTGAGGACCGTTGATCCTGCTAACTGAAGCCTAGAGGTCAACCAATCTTCAACACCTTAGTCCCCCGTAGTTATAGGGCGGGCTGAAGGACAATCTATTGATTCAAGTGTGTCTCAGGAACCTCGAACAAATACCAGATGAGTTTATGTGTTATTCAATCCAACAAATCCTGTGAGCAGTTTCTAAAACGACTGTCGATTATGATAACAGCTAGGGACTAGATAGCAAGATATATATATATATATATATATATATATATATATAATATATATATATATATATATATATATATATATATACTATATATATAATATATATATATATATATATATATATATATAATATACTGTGACAGACTGTTCTAATTTCATTGGAAGATTCATGCAAGACTTTTTTCTATTATTTATTTTAATTTGTAACTATAAATAATCATTCATTTTACAGACTTACCAAGTAATTTGTATAACATCTCTGTAGCCGTGTCGATGTCGTGGTTGAGTAAAGCGTAGAGTATTTGTCGAGGTGGACAATAGTAGTGAAATCGACAAGGGATAGTGGACTGACAGAGTTATAGCTTACACATAGATAAAGTGTAAATAGGAGATGGACTTGAGACAACCTGGAAGAAGATTTATCAAAATTATCTCTCTCTCCAAGCCTCAACTCACTTTTACTGTCTAAGCACCTCCTGCTCTCACTCTTTTCTCTTATCAAACATAGAGATCATAGTAAAGAGCTAAAACAAGTTAATTATGGATGAAAGGGTCGTGAACAGCGCATTAATAAATGTGTAAACTTTATTAAAGAAGAAAAGCATGAAGTTAATGCATCTCATCATACACAGCATAAAATTCATCAATAATCATCAATAATCAAAATTTACCAACGGGCTGATCACCCGTTTGCCAGTCACTTCGATTACGGAAACAACAGCAAATGGATTGATTTGCCGTTGCCCTAAAGACGCCAATAGGCGTGATGGGAAACAATGGCAAAGAAAACCTATCTGCTGTTGCCCTAAGACGCCACTAGGCGTAATGGCCACTGACTGCTTTGACGGTCGGTGGCTAAGGACGGAAGAAGAGAAGAAGAATCAAAATATGCCAAATACACAACCGACCATAAAACCTGTAGAACACAGAGAAATGAATAAACTGAGTGTCAGCCCGTCCGCTTTCGTGGGACCAAATGTAATAGTTCCAGAAAAGTGTCTTACATGTAGATCCTTCAAGGTGAGGGAATAAGCCTACAAAACTTTCCTTGGTGGTGCTAAACGTTGGTGACCTCTAATTGCGTGAGGGGCTGGAAGACGCTGTCTATCTCTCCTGCTGACCAAATAAACAAACTGAGCGACAGCCTGTCCGCTTTCGTGGGACCAAAGGTGCTAGCTCCAGAAAAGTGTCTTACATGTAGATCCTTCAAGGTGAGGGAATAAGCCTACAAAACTTTCCTTGTTGGTGCTATCATTGGTGACCTCTAATTGCGTGAGGGGCTGGAAGACGCTGTCTATCTCTTCTGCTGACCGCTCCTAAGTGCGAGGTTTTCATAACCCAGAACTACACCAGACGAAGTTATTTGGGGACGAAGAGAATCAGGCGCTCTTATCCGGCGCTATTGCTTGCTTGGCATTAAATCCGGTTTAAACTGGTTTGGCTGTGGTTTGGCTGAGTGCCCCGTTTAGGCACACAAAGGCGGGTGATATCAGATTCTGCTATAGACATGCTGGGCGGTTTTGATATTCTGGAAGCCGCAATGCTCTGACTGGTAATCCAATAGGCGAGTAGAGAACTACTACTGCATGAGATGATTTCAGATTTAGCGTTGGCTCGTTGCACTGCGTGAGCTTAACTTGGCGTTGACAAAGGGTTTAGGTTCAGGAATGGGGGTGACGACTCGTGATTGCTAGCTGTATTCAGCATCCCTCTAGACCGAAGAGTATATGACATTCTTCGCCTGACTGGAGACTTGACTCTAGCAATTCGGTATCCCTGAAACCCGAAAAATGACTAGAGATAGGCCTTAACATTTAGTTCTGTGTTAAAGTCTGCCTTATCTCATGATGGTCCATCTCGGGCCAGGAAAATATTCACGAGTGTGTTAGTCTATTAAAACTAACCAGATTTATAGCTTACAACCAAAGCTACCCTGGGACACCTGCATAGCCTGATTCTACAGATGTATCGGCGTAATGCGTAATGAAGAGTAAGACAGAGGTATCTCTAGAGACTACATCAAAGACAACAGACGCCAGAAATTCCCCAGATAGACATAATATTATGATCAGGGGCCACAACAAATCTCTCCTGAATTGAAGATCAAACTAGTTTACCGACCTCAGAAGATTGGTCCCTGCTAACGAGCCGTTTCTTTCACAGAAACCCGTTTGCTCGTTCAACGCGATCAAAGACTTAAACCAACCAGAGGAATGTTTCTCTGGTCAAACGAACCACAGGTGCATTTAGATAACATTACGTTACCGCTACGCTAGCCGTTGAAGGCCAGAACGTAAACAAACCGCGGGTGGGGTTTGAAAAGGTGAAAAAATAGGGCTACGAAGGTAGGAAAGAAAATATAAAATGACAAGGAAACCAGAACATTAAGAGTATTAAAAAGAATCGGACGTGATGATAAACAAAAATTAATAGTCACTGTGATAGTCGATATCTGCTTTGATGGCCTCTGCTGGAATGCCATCAAGTCCAGACGCTTTTCCATCTCTTAGAAGCTTTATGGCTTTCTTTATTTCTTCCTTCGTTGGCCTTTCACCGTTATTTTGTAGCTCTTCTTCTGCTAGCTGGATGTCCGGGAGGGGGGGGGGGGGGGGATGTGGAGCTGGTCTATTGAGAAGGTCCTCAAAATATTCTGTCCACCTCTTCATTTGCTCTTGTATATTGCTGAGCAGTTTTCCATTCTTGTCTTTTATGAGGCAACTTGTACAATTAAAAAATAAAAAAAAAGTTAAACCTTCCTAAAACGATTCGCACCAAACCCGACTTGCACTCATTCCTACATAGAACCGGGCTGGTCCGGGTATGACCGCTAGTTATGAATATGATGGCACCTGGCAACAGAGGCTTCTCAAGTAAAAATGGTTTATAAGGGTATTGGAAATTTTGAAAGGTTAACAAAGAGTGTGATTATGAGAATACAAGGTCATTACGGTGCCGCAATAAGGAAATATTGGTTCAATTTCCAATATGAAAAAAAGCAAAATGGTCATTCTCAAGCATCGTGCTGGAGATCATGAAGATTGTGGAGATTGGTGCCCAAAGTATATAAACAATGCTAACAAACACAGGCTGCCTAAATTTGCCATTAATAAAATTCAGCCTGTCTTTGATGAATTGTCTTCAGACTTCTTGTTGTCCAAATGTTTTCATGGAGGAACACAGAACTCTAATGAGTCTTTCCACAATCTGATCTGGAACAGATGTCCCAAAGCAGTATCTGTAGGAAGAGACAGATTAGAACTTTCAGTTTATGACGCTTTGATAGTTTTCAATGATGGAGAACTTGGGAGAAGAGGAATTTTTGAAAATCTTGGTCTGTCATTTGGGAAATACTGCATCAAAGGATTTTCTGGTTTTGACTCGACACGAGTCCCTGCTTCACTAAGATCATATGATATGAAAAAAGCAGAAAATCTTTCCTGGATCATAAGAATGCCAACAAAGATAATGGATATGCAGTTGGTCGATTCTAATGTGAGTGTGACAATTTTAAGGCATGTTTTCATTGTATTTTGCAATTTTCTCAGATTTTGTGTTTTCAGCAATTTTGATGGCCTTATGTAAGGATTACTCAAAATATTTTAAAGCTACAGGCTTTAAACTTTGCATGCTGTGATCTCATACTGCAATGCTTATTTCCTGCTAATTTTAATAGTATAAACTTGTAACTTTGTGATTAGTGAATTTTAAAAAATGTCTACCCCTGTATTTTTATCAAGAAAAATGGGTCTAATTTTTTAAAATTCATAAAATATCATTCTGACAATTTATAAAAATGAGTCTAGTAGGGAGGCTTGGGATTTGTGTGTTCTATGTGCATACCAAACTCCAATGTCCTATCTTTGCAAACAAGCGTGTATCTTGGCACAACAAAAGTTTCTATTTTTAGTAACAATATGCAAATTAAGGCCCAAGATAATTATTTTCCAATGATTCAGAATTTTTTTTTAGATGCCTTCATGTCCTAAACATGCCAAAAAATTGAAGCTTGTGAAGTCAAAAATAAGAAAAATATATTTTTAGTTTGTGAAACCTCCCCTTAATGAAATATTGACCTTCTTCAAAAAGTTTTTTTTTTTTAATTTTAAATGGTGCTGGTTATATATATATATATATATATATATATATATATATATATATATATATATATATATATATATATATATATATATATATATATATATATATATATATATATATATATTAGTTTCTTTGTCTACAACAAAATCAATAACAAAAACACGCTGGAAATTGCTCATTTAAGCACACCTAATTCATGCACCTTCAACGAACAGTTTCCTATTTTGAATTCTACGTCTTTTTCGCATTTCTGACATATTTTGCGAGGGTGTGCAAAGAAAAAAAACCTTTATATTGACGAGACCACAATTCAACGGAGGATGTGTTAAAAATTTACGCTACTGATTCTATTCAATAAACCAGTAAGTAAACTAGTTTTCTTCTTTTTGTTTTGTTAGTTGAAATAGAAAGAATAGTACAAATATGTGCTACTGTATTTGCATCTGATTTTATTTCAAATTATTAGTTAACCTAAACGAAAATGCAAATTGGGTCTGAAACTCGCGATTGGGTCCATTTTCCTGCTATACGGGTACAACCGAAAATGGCGGCCAAATTTTAGTTCGCGTAACTCTCTATATAAAGGGGCTCTAGGTATAGGTTCTTGCCAAAGGGTCGCTCTTCTGTTTGGAAGTAAATAATGGTGGATTGAGGAGTGATTGTTGAAATACGTAACTCGCAAAATTAAACGCAACATTTATACTAAGATGAGGAAAAAAAAAGCACTGTCCACACAAGAAACATTAATTAAAAGCTAATCGATAATGCCAACAAGGATAGACTTTAGTTTTAATTCAAGTTTAATTGCTGTTCCCCCATTAATCAAAACCAACGATTTCCCATATTTATTGTTGGTTTGTGAATGTAAATAAAGATGGCGACGCCCGAACAGTTTCCTTTACACCGGAGTGTATTCAACGGAGATATAAAACAAGTTTCTAAACTTATCAGAACCTGTGATCTCTCTCAGAAAGATATTCATGGTAAGTATCACTTTTTCAACTCCTTGGTTCTAACAGTGAATAATGTAAAATTTAGTTTTCCTTACGCCTAGTACATCCAGTTAGGCTACATAATTTTGGTTTAATTTAAGCACTGTTGGCCGTCTGCATTTCTACAACACTAGTGGTATACCAGCCATATAGTGTGTCTAGTTGTACACCACTTGTGGAATAACAGACTTAAAGTGTGTATTTGTGCAAAGCTAGTGGAGTGCCAATCTTATCTATGCAACAAACGAGGTGCTGACATTTTTTTGATTTTTCTGTTTAGGTAACACACCCCTCCACATTGCAATCATGCTGGGACATAAGGGTAAGTGATTGTGCTGCTCTTAAGATTTCATTGTTTTACTATTTGTTTAGGTAGGCCTATATATTTGTTGTCCAACTATTGTGACAAGTGACATGGCATTCGTGTCACTTAAATGAAAAAAAAATAAAAGAATTGAATATAAAATTATTGTCATCATCATTTTGCTTGTTGCTCCATACAGAGCATAGAGCCATCCACCACTACTGCCGGTTCCCTTGCAGAAAGACTACACAAAAGCATTCAGTTGCTCTTGCAGCTGTGGGTTTTGTAGCAATTTGTTTTACTTGATTAGGTTCCCAGTTCTGTGCACAGCCTCATATGAGTTGCCCATTATGACATGCTTGAGGGAGTAGTTCTGTTCTTTCTTGTTTCCATAGAGACCCCTGGTAACTGCGCAATGCATATAATATTTATTTTCTAACAGTGATTAGTTTAAGCTTACTTACTTAGTCGTTCCCCTTCTACCGTGAGGTGTAGAAGTTTGGAAGAGAGAGCGCCAGACTATCCTATCGGCTGTCTTCCTCCTGGCCTGGTTCCATTCTAGTCCTCAGTCCTTCAAAGATTGTCTAATGTTGTCCTCCCAGCGAACTCTGGGTCGTCCTGGGGGTCTGGATCCCTGGCTCTTTGTTTCCCATGCTTGTCGTGGTCGCCGATCTTCTCCCATTCTGCAGACATGGCCAAACCATCTTAGTTGGGATTGTTCTACTTGGGTCTGCAGGGGGTGGGATTTTAGGCCTTGACGTATTGTCTGGTTGCGGACCATGTCTCTTCTTGTTACTTCAACCACCTTCCTCAGATACTTCATTTCTGAGGTTTGGATCTGGCTTTTGTGGGTTGTAGTCATTGCCCATGACTCGCATCCATATGTCGAGACTGGGACATAGGTGGAGCGATATACAGCCATCTTCGTTTTCTTACCAACCTCTCTCTTGCTGAGGAATCCTCGATTTATGGCCTGAAAAAGTCTCCCAGCTGCAGCTTTTCGAGTGGCCAACTCTTCTTTGATGCCTCCCTTTCGGTCTATAATAGCTCCGAGATATTTAAAGTGGTCGACCTGCTCCAGGACCTGTTCTCTCAGCTTAATCTGATGTCTTCTTTCTTCTCGTGATATCACCATGGATTTTGTTTTAGAGCTGCTTATGACCATCCCTCTCTTCTCCAGCTCTTCCTTCCAGACTTGCAGGTTGGATTGGAGATGTGCCTCTGATTTAGCAATCAGGGCAACATCATCAGCAAATGCCAGCTCTGAAATACATACCTGTCTCATCTTCCAGTACCCCACTGAATACTTTCTTGTTCTCTCCTTACATGCCTTGATAACATCGTCCATGAGGAGTATGAAAAGATAAGGTGACTGAACTCTTCTGACTTATGGTTTGCTGTCCTCACATATAATTTCTGCAAGACTTGTAGAAGCTCTGTATAGCATGAATCAGAGGTACTGGAATGTTCTTCCTTGCCAAACAGTCCCAAAGTTTGCTCCAGGGGACCCTGTCAAACGGATTAGTTTAAGCACGCAGAGAAAAGACATCTGGCAGTGACAAGAATAAAACAGACATTCAGATCTTTATCAGGGAATTACAAGAATGATGAACAGACAGACACATTTACATACCTAGGATGCATAGTAACACCAGACAGCGGATCAAGCCAAGACATCAACAACAGAATTAATAAAGTGAGAACAGCTCTCAGTACAGCAAAATACCAAATTAAGATTATATGAGCTGTGTACGGAATGCTGGAGAGTAACAGAGAAGGATATGTCGAAATTGTTCACTTTCCACACAATCTGCCTAAGGAAAATTCTCTGAATCATTTGGCCAAATACCATCACCAATCAAGAACTGCTTACTTGGAGCAACCAAGAGGACATGCTCACCATCATAGCTGGTAGACACTGGAGTTGGGTTGGCCATGTCCTCAGAAGAGACTCTGATGCCATCACAAGAACAGTTATGCTATGGACCCCTGAAGGAAAATGAAAAAGAGGCAGACCAAAAACAACTTGGCGGGGAACTGTGGAGACAGAGATCCAAAGAACGAACCAGAGCAGGGACACTGCATGAAAGATGTGGAAGCAGTTTGTTGCTGCCCTACAAGATGCCACCAGGCATGATGACCACTGGCTGCTTTGACAGTCGACGGTTAAGAATCAAAGAAGAAGAAAGAGGAAGGAAGAAGACAAGAATGGTAATGAAAAAAATCAGATATGTAACACTATAAAGTTAAAAACTTCTGCAATCTTTTTACCATTACATGTAAGTCCATGAGTCCAGCTTGTCAGGAATTGTCACTACCAAACTTTTATGGATGAGTCTGACTCATCCATCATTGTGAGCATCACCCTTCAGCTCCCCAAGGAGCATAGGCCTTCAACACTCAAGCCAAGTCTTCCTGTCCTGTGCCATCAGTTTCTTTATCTTCGTGCCAAGCTGTAGATGATCTTTGCTACAACCACTCTTGTCAGTTTCTGTTAATCCTTGAGGTTGTTAGCTATCAGCTTTTTCAGGTCCATTTAAATTCTCTTCGGTCATAGTTTTCATGGATTCTTTATTGTTCTTGTCTGAACTGGTTCAGTATATGCCTTTATTGACTATGTTTTTGAGGTACCCTAGCCATAACTGAGCCTCCTGTTCTCCATAATTTATTGACTCTTCTTTTTGTGGATGCTGATAAAATGCCAGAATAATTAATGAGCCCAGAAGCAATAAGGACTATAGCCTGGACCCAGTTATTCCAGGTATAGCCTCGTCCACATACATTAACACATTTTGCCAGATCTGTTAGTCAGTGGTCCAGAGCAAAGGAATATAATGACAGTTATGTGGTCTTTAGTTGGGTCTAATTTCTTCTCAAGAGTTTCTCATATAATAACAGAAGATGGTGGATGTGAAACAGAAATCAAGAAGAGAATAGGAATGGCCAAGGCTACATTCAACAACATGAGACAGATACTGACATCTAAACAATTAACCTGTAAATTAAAAATGAGAATCATCAATTGTTATATATATATATATATATATATATATATATACGAGGGGCGGTCGAAAAGTTTTGCACTTTACTAAGAAAGCGTTAAGACAGCTGGGATTGCTGTGTATCATTGTAAAGACACACTATTGGTTTACATTTCCCGCGCGTACATGGCGCGCGCGGGGTGCCGTGTGAAAGAGAAATTGGCGGGAAACTGGTTCAGTTGTGAATGAAGCGGTGTCATGGAAAACAGGAGCATCGAGCCGAAACATCCGCACAGATGTTGGACATTTGCAATGCTGACGAAGATGATTTTTTTCGTAGACTGGTTACTGTGGACGAATGTTGTGTGCATTTCTGTGACCCCGAGACTAAAAACCAGATCCATCCACCATATCGACCTTGCCCATGCGGGTATGAAATCTTGCCCCATCCACCATACTCACCGGACTTGGCACCGACTGACTTCTTCCTGTTTCCAAACATGAAGAATCCGCTTCGTGGACGTCGTTTTTCTAACGACCAGGACTTGATTACTGAACTGGAGACGTGGTTCCGGGCCCAGACGGGGGTGTTCTACAATCAGGGCATCAGGAAGGTGAAGAAGAGATGGGAGAAGTGCATTGCCTTGCGGGGTGAATACATAGAGAAGGACTTAAGTTCACACCAGTTTCCAGGTATGTGCCTTGACTCCTTCGTACTAAAGTGCAAAACTTTTCGACCGCCCCTCCTATATATATATATATATATATATATATATATATATATATATATATATATATATATATATATATATATATATATATATATATATATATATATATATATATATATATATATATACATATATACATATACACCCTATATATTCTTCATTACTGTATGGCGTAGAAACATGGACAATGAACAAGCTGTTGGATGAAAGAATTGAGGCTTTCGAGATGTGGATATATAGAAGAATGGGGTGCACCTCATGAAAAGAGAAGAAAACATAAAGAGGTCCTAGAAAATCTAGGTATGAAAAGAGAATTAATGAAGGAGACCAAAAATAGGCAGCTAAAATATTTTGGCTATATAAAAATGCTTAACTCTTAAAGGACGTGAAGCCAGTATTCTTGGTCGATATTTCTAGGCTCTGAAGATGGCCGGCCAGTTTTCTTGGTCGCTGTCTTTGAACTTAAGTTTTTGTTTCGATTCATCCCAGTTAGAAATTTTCGATGACTGGGAAGCGGAAGTATAGCCACTTTTTATTATTATTTCTAGTGCGGGAGAGTTCTAGCGTCAATCTTTCGAGTCCTTTCAACCCGTTTACAATAGCCACCTCATGTAAGTTTTACAAAATTTGTGTTACCTATTTTTGATGGCATCTAGTTCATCTTCTCGCAAGCGACCTGCTCGTCTTAGTGCTCAGAAAGCCCTTAGTTTGCTAGAAAATTTCAGCAAAGATGAAGACGGCTATAGCAGTAGTGATTTTAGTGTTTTAGTTGCAGGAAGCAAACTTAGGTGCACTAACAAGGAATAGCTTTAGATTCCAACCCAAAGATGGAAGAGCAGTCAGCAAATTTAGGCCTAAATGAATGTCACGAAATGGATTTAGGACTAGAGACTGTCTACATATAGTGACAAGACACTAGTGAGAAGAAAGACTGAAAAGATAGATTTAGAAGAAAATGATAGTGAAATGTGAACAGTTGACACTATTGGCTCCGAGGTTAAGAACCAAGGTTGATTCTTTCCTCGCCACTTCGGACGTCTTATGTGCTATAGTTGTCAATGACCTCTAGCTACCCTAAGGGGATAAGGTTATATCAAGATTCACAAACACCAAGATACAGACAACATATAGCTACTGTACTTAAATGAAATGACTGATGCCAGCTACAATTTATACAAGTTTATTATACACCTATAAACAAACAAACATATGCATGTCCCATACATAAAGTGCGAGGATGCACACCTGAAAACAACAATCAAGCACAGTTAAAAATGCATCAACCCCAACCCTTCTCCCTCAAAAAGGCAACCTGTATGGGGACAGAAGTTAGGATTAAACAAAATAAACCACACTGCCCTAGGTGGGGTCTCAGCTGTCAATTCTCCACTTCAACAACTATTCTAAATTAAATGTTAAGTGCACAGTCAGCTGGAACAACTACAAAGTGTCTACACCAACTCTGCGCAGACTCTGTTTCTACACAGCCTATCCTGAAATCTCTTGCACACTGCTACACAATTAACTCGTCTAAAAAAAATGTCAGCAGCTGTCATCTGCTATACTTGGGACAACACTGCGACGACTTCTGTGGAGAGTATGGTCACCCTCTCTCTCTCCACCATTCTGGAACTGATGACTAAGGTTAAAAAAAGAACCCCACTGGATTCTGGAAATTGGAATAGGTAGCTGGGTTCTCCAAACACCTCTGGAGTTACCTGCCCTCTCTCTCCTATGGGTTCAGGCCTTCGGCGTTATTATGGCCGGGACGAAGTGAAATAATTACGACAACGCTGGCAGCATGCCAATTTTGCGTGTGTAACAGAACGAGCTTAGCGCTCATGGATTTTCCCACGAATGCTATTTCCACTAGAGAAATGTCTTCCCCTGCCTGGAAAAACGGGTTTTTTTCTTTTCTTCGTCCTTCTCTGGCAAGATCTCAAACCCTGCATCTGAGATGCCAATCTTTTTGCCGGGAGGAAGTTATTGCAACTTCCGCTCTGCTCCCTCAAAAAAAGCCGCGATACCTGCTGTTTAGACAGAAACAAATACAACAGCTAAACACAGTAATAATACATTTCTAATAACATATAACTCCCTGACTAACCCTTAAGTCTTTAACACTTAACTCCCCTACTCTCTTCCCGTTCTGCACTACCATCCCAATTAATCATGCCAACAAAGTCCACTCCTCCACTGTTCCCTTCTCTACCTGAGCCCACAGTAAACATTACCCGGTAATACAACGCACAGACCGTCTGGCCTAGGGTTCTGCCTGGCTGGTTACAATCACAACAGTATTCTACGGAGGCCTATCTACCTGTCCAAAATACTTTGGCCCACTTCTCGCTGACACTGAATGCAGTAAAATGCTTAACACAAAATAACTAGACCTCTCTAGGAATTCCTAAAATTCCCGTCAATAATCACTTTCAAAAATGTAATACAAAATACTTTCCTTTAAAAGAAATAATTCATCTCCGTCTTCTTACTCAGAACCACAATACATAATTAATAACGTATAACCCTGTTAGATGCTAGCATATACATACTGCTTAAAAGTTATACATAAACCCAGGTTATCCAATACATCTCGATAGTTACCAACACGTGGTTACCATTTTTATGACCACGTGCTTCTCTCCCCCTCGTCCCTCTGAACCTCGTATCAAATAAATATACCGTAATGAACGCAACCACGTGCTCCCATTAATACCTCTATCACTCCCGTGCTTACAGATAGATGGGTAACTATATAATATAAATAACTTGTAGCATTACATTCTCAATAAAATCACAAATACACAGACTCCCGCTATTCTGTACATTTACCTACGACAGAGATGCGGGTTTTCTCTCCCGACCCACTTTGCAATAAATACAAAGCACGTCCGTGGCATCTCAACTTTTTAACCATACCGCTATTCCTGAATTAAGGAATTATTATGAACCTCTAAAGTTTCTCAAGTCTATCACTAAGATAATATTTGATGGCTCTGGCGATAAGAATTAACATTAAGCTTAAACTTCCCAAGAAACTTTACTGATCGGCCTAGGCTTAGACAAAAATTAAATAAAGTTACCACGAAAATTCTGCTTACCAAATTTCGAATTTTCCCACTGAAAGGCAATCGATAATTTGAATCAGGAACGCGGCTTGGCAATTAATTTTTAGAGACCGAACTTATGAAATTCGGGCGTATTTATTATCAAGACCCCACGCGCCGACTTCATGACGTCATATGCGCGGCGTGGTTCTAAGCCAATGGGAGCTCTGCATTTCAACTGCAGTTAGCTCTCAGCCAATCAGAACCTTAGATCATTCTGATGCAACGTGCATGGGTTTTAGACAAAGAAACGGGATTAAGCCCTACCCTCTAGTAGCAATTGAAGCAACAATGTCGGAATTATATATATATATATATATATATAAAATCCCGAAAATGCGTCTAGCCGCATGCCATATCTTTAAAAAGACTAAAACTGGTGCCAATCTGATCTAGGCTCTAAAGTCCTTCGTCTAGAATAATAATGCAACAGTTCCCTACACACCAACACTAAACAAGACTACTAGTCATAGAGAAGGAACATAGATGTAGATGAGATGAAACTCCACCGTAATCTCTCTGAAAAACGTAAATAAATAGAAGGAGAAGAAACATGGGGAAGGATTTTTCTGTAATCCCTCCTAGAAATAGTGAACAAAATGCAAGGAGAAAAAGACATGGGCCATTTGAAAGACAGAATCTCAGTACTTTCGTCACATCACGAGCCCCCACTTTGTCACGAAATGGATTTAGGACTAGAGACTGTCTACATATAGTGACAAGACACTAGTGAGAAGAAAGACTGGAAAATTAGATTTTGAAGAAAATGATAGTGCATATGTGAAAGTGAAACTTTTGGCCCCGAGGTTGAGAACCTAGATTGGACTCTTTCCTCTTTTGCGTTTCCTCCTTCTTCCTCTCCTAGAATGAGCTCCTATGCTCCGTTGGGAGAGTTGATCTCTCTTCGGACCTGTGCCGACTAATGGCGGGTCTGAACTTTCCCTTGCTATGACCGTCAAAAGGCTGTCTTGGTCAGCTGAAGTGACCGGCTGGCGCTGTGGTGGTCTGGCGATGGCGACTTCCTCGCTGCGCGTCAGCGGATTTGTGACCGCTGGTACAGTGCGAGAACGATGCAACGTCTCGGGTTCCACTGGTGTAGAGCCTCCGATTTCTTCCTGGGTTTCTATTGAATCCTCACTGATCTCAATAGCTTCTACCTTTGGGAAAAGGTAGGTAATATCTGCCCCTGGCAGTGGTTCTGAACTCGCTCTTCCCCTACCAATCTGAAGCGGGACAGAGCTCTCCAAAATAGCTCCTTGCAAAGTTATAAGGCAGTTTCCCTCACTAATTCCTGGCCTGGAAAGTTTGTGAGATGCCCGTATAGTTCCAGAGAGTCCTCCGTCTAAAACTCTGGTTCTAAGAAAATTCTCAACCTTGCCCTCCCCGTCGAGAGTTGATGGCGTCAGTTGGAATGTGTCCTGTAGTGACACTTGACGGTTTAAGATCCCGTTAGATTGCGGAGTATCTGAGTTAAAGCTCTCAGTGCCTGGTTCCAAGGTTCCGTGAAACGTATTGGAAAATTTAGCCAATATTTCAGGCTCCTCGTTGCAGGAGTGATTTCCTGTCGGCGAGATACTAGAGTTGTGGGGCCCATCTCCGTTTATAGGCAAACGGATACTCAGATCACTGTCCTCCTCCGTTTGAGTAAAGTGCTGGTCGGATGGGGCTCCAGGGCTGGTTGGAACTATATGTTCGCTCAGACCGCTATCTTGTGCCCTATGAAGATGGCGCTGGTCGTGGACATATGTAATACTGCTCTTGTCAGTATGTTCCTCACTTGAGGAAGCTAATACCATTGGGGGCCTAATTCCCGACAACAAAGAGTGTACTTCCGGAATCAGAGGCGTTACCACTGTTTGGCTGAACAGGGCTGGCAGGCGAATTTGCCTCTGCAAATAACATACCACTGTCGTCGGAGGCATTGAACCTCTCCTTAGCACGACAGCTATGTTCGAGCTCCCTCGGGGCTTCGTGAATTAGGGGTTCTCCTTTTTCACTTATCTGGCCTGCAGTAGGCCCCCTTGCATCAGCAAGGATCGGTGTGGGCGGGTTCCCCAAAACTAAATATGGGTTGCCGAGAATGAAGTCATAGGCTGGCTGAGCCGTTACAGCTGCCTTGATTGTGCCAGACACAAACTTACATTTCACTTCAATGTTGGCGACCGGAAAGCACTGTGAGGTCCCTTTCCTTAAAACTCCACCAATATTCACTTTTTCTCTGGTCATCTGCCAGGGCTTCACCAGATGTCGGGCGACTATGCTGGGGTAGGTAAGCCCGCTGTCAAATAAGCATGTAGTCTCAGTCCCGTTCACTTCGGCTGGTCCACTGTTGGAGAACAACTTCTCTGACTGGAAGGGTTTCCACTTCTTCCCTTGTTTCACCCTCACAGGCCTTAAACAAGCCACCTGATGAGTGGGTTGTTTGTTCGGGCATCGGGATGTCCAATGAGAGGTAGTCCGACAGAACCTACAATATCTCTCATTATCTCCCCGGTTCCTGACGGGTTCATGAGAAGTTGGCCCCTGTGTTCTGTTATGCGGCTGGGAGCGCAGATTATGACTGGGAGGGGGCTCCTTTCGAGACGGCCCTTGCTGCTGGTGAGCTGAAGAGGAAGGCGAAGGCGATGACGATGCTCTTTTGTCTGGGGCTGGCAGGTCAGGGTGTTTTCTTTTCTGGCCCAGTACTTCGGCCTGTGCCGACTGGAACCTTTCAGCAAAAAGAATTATCTGGTCCAGTTGCTGTGCGCCCTGCTCCGCCAGGTACTTCCTTAAGTCTGGGGACATGTTGGCCTTTATCTGTTCGCACATGATGAGCTCTTCGAGTCCTTCGAAAGATTTTGCCAGTCCCGACAACTCTCTCCAGCGAGTGAGGTAATTCCTCAGCCTCTCGGCGAACTGGGGAAAACTTTCTCCAGTCGACTTTCCCTAAACATCGTTTGGCACTTCCGGGGAGTCCATTGGAATCGCTGTAACAGGGCGTTCCGCAGTGCCTCAAAGTTATTCTGGTCATCCACTAGCATCTTGCTATAGACATCGTACGCATGTCCTCTTAGTGATTGAGATAATTTGAGACACCAAAGACTATCATCCAGCCCGTATGCCTTTGCCATCCTTTCAAATTTTTCCAAAAATACCTCAATTTTCTCATTCCCGTTAGGAAAAGGGTCCATCAGAAAATTCATGGCTGCCATCCGGGGCCCTCCGTTTCCTGAGGTGTCTGTCGCCCCTGCTCCGGGAGAATCTCCGTTAGCCGAACTGCCTTCCGAAGATCGGTACTGCAGTTCCAGTGAACGCAGGGCAAGTTCATGCTGTCTCTCTGCTGCCTTCTCCTGCGCTTCCCTTTCTGCCTTTCTCTCCTCTGCTGCTGCAGCCCTTTCCTGCGCCTCCCTTTCTGCCTTTCTCTCCTCTGCCTGTCGGGCCTTCTCTTCTTTCTCCGCTTCCAATTTACGCAGGTCCATCTCTGCCAGTCGGGCCCTCTCTTCTTTCTCCGCTTCCCTTTTCTCTCTCTCCGTCTGCCGGTCCTGTTCCCTCATAATGTAAGCCCTAGTCTCGGCCTCATTCATCCCCATGCTTTTAGCTGCGTCCTTCCATGCAGTAAGTAGCTTGACCAATTCAGCCATCTTACCTGACAAATCAGCAGTAACTCACCACGAGGGGAAATGACAAAAAAGGAACAAGAAAAATTTACTGTTACCTACTAGGAATATGCTGTCGCAAAAACCCGCACTCAGACTAGCACCAAGTCTGACTAATAACTACCTGAAAAAAATTCAAGTTATCCAGCTACCCAAAACCCGAATTTACTTTCCTGTCAAGAAAAAAATTCGATTAGCCATCAATTACTTCTAAGTCATAAACAACCTTACTACAACTACCATCTAACTGACTACAACCTGTGGAAAAAACTAATAGCTGGATCAGTCTTAATGTAGCTCAGTCTATGGGATATTTTTAAGAAATCTATTTCCAGAACTTTCTTCAGAGACAATTTATGAATGTAGATACAATCACAGACTTTATCCCGGACGAGCCCCCACTTTGTCACGAAATGGATTTAGGACTAGAGACTGTCTACATATAGTGACAAGACACTAGTGAGAAGAAAGACTGAAAAGATAGATTTAGAAGAAAATGATAGTGAAATGTGAACAGTTGACACTATTGGCTCCGAGGTTAAGAACCAAGGTTGATTCTTTCCTCGCCACTTCGGACGTCTTATGTGCTATAGTTGTCAACGACCTCTAGCTACCCTAAGGGGATAAGGTTATATCAAGATTCACAAACACCAAGATACAGACAACATATAGCTACTGTACTTAAATGAAATGACTGATGCCAGCTACAATTTATACAAGTTTATTATACACCTATAAACAAACAAACATATGCATGTCCCATACATAAAGTGCGAGGATGCACACCTGAAAACAACAATCAAGCACAGTTAAAAATGCATCAACCCCAACCCTTCTCCCTCAAAAAGGCAACCTGTATGGGGACAGAAGTTAGGATTAAACAAAATAAACCACACTGCCCTAGGTGGGGTCTCAGATGTCAATTCTCCACTTCAACAACTATTCTAAATTAAATGTTAAGTGCACAGTCAGCTGGAACAACTACAAAGTGTCTACACAACTCTGCGCAGACTCTGTTTCTACACAGCCTATCCTGAAATCTCTTGCACACTGCTACACAATTAACTCGTCTAAAAAAAAACGTCAGCAGCTGTCATCTGCTATACTCGGGACAACACTGCGACGACTTCTGTGGAGAGTATGGTCACCCTCTCTCTCTCCACCATTCTGGAACTGATGACTAAGGTTAAAAAAAGAACCCCACTGGATTCTGGAAATTGGAATAGGTAGCTGGGTTCTCCAAACACCTCTGGAGTTACCTGCCCTCTCTCTCCTATGGGTTCAGGCCTTCGGCGTTATTATGGCCGGGACGAAGTGAAATAATTACGACAACGCTGGCAGCATGCCAATTTTGCGTGTGTAACAGAACGAGCTTAGCGCTCATGGATTTTCCCACGAATGCTATTTCCACTAGAGAAATGTCTTCCCCTGCCTGGAAAAACGGGTTTTTTTTCTTTTCTTCGTCCTTCTCTGGCAAGATCTCAAACCCTGCGTCTGAGATGCCAATCTTTTTGCCGGGAGGAAGTTATTGCAACTTCCGCTCTGCTCCCTCAAAAAAAGCCGCGATACCTGCTGTTTAGACAGAAACAAATACAACAGCTAAACACAGTAATAATACATTTCTAATAACATATAACTCCCTGACTAACCCTTAAGTCTTTAACACTTAACTCCCCTACTCTCTTCCCGTTCTGCACTACCATCCCAATTAATCATGCCAACAAAGTCCACTCCTCCACTGTTCCCTTCTCTACCTGAGCCCTTAGTAAACATTACCCGGTAATACAACGCACAGACCGTCTGGCCTAGGGTTCTGCCTGGCTGGTTACAATCACAACAGTATTCTACGGAGGCCTATCTACCTGTCCAAAATTCTTTGGCCCACTTCTCGCTGACACTGAATGCAGTAAAATGCTTAACACAAAATAACTAGACCTCTCTAGGAATTCCTAAAATTCCCGTCAATAATCACTTTCAAAAATGTAATACAAAATACTTTCCTTTAAAAGAAATAATTCATCTCCGTCTTCTTACTCAGAACCACAATACATAATTAATAATGTATAACCCTGTTAGATGCTAGCATATACATACTGCTTAAAAGTTATACATAAACCCAGGTTATCCATTACATCTCGATAGTTACCAACACGTGGTTACCATTTTTATGACCACGTGCTTCTCTCCCCCTCGTCCCTCTGAACCTCGTATCAAATAAATATACCGTAATGAACGCACCCACGTGCTCCCATTAATACCTCTATCACTCCCGTGCTTACAGATAGACGGGTAACTATATAATATAAATAACTTGTAGCATTACATTCTCAATAAAATCACAAATACACAGACTCCCGCTATTCTGTACATTTACCTACGACAGAGATGCGGGTTTTCTCTCCCGACCCACTTTGCAATAAATACAAAGCACTTCCGTGGCATCTCAACTTTTTAACCATACCGCTATTCCTGAATTAAGGAATTATTATGAACCTCTAAAGTTTCTCAAGTCTATCACTAAGATAATATTTGATGGCTCTGGCGATAAGAATTAACATTAAACTTAAACTTCCCAAGAAACTTTACTGATCGGCCTAGGCTTAGACAAAAATTAAATAAAGTTACCACGAAAATTCTGCTTACCAAATTTCGAATTTTCCCACTGAAAGGCAATCGATAATTTGAATCAGGAACGCGGCTTGGCAATTAATTTTTAGAGACCGAACTTATGAAATTCGGGCGTATTTATTATCAAGACCCCACGCGCCGACTTCATGACGTCATATGCGCGGCGTGGTTCTAAGCCAATGGGAGCTCTGCATTTCAACTGCAGTTAGCTCTCAGCCAATCAGAACCTTAGATCATTCTGATGCAACGTGCATGGGTTTTAGACAAAGAAACGGGATTAAGCCCTACCCTCTAGTAGCAATTGAAGCAACAATGTCGGAATTATATATATAATCCCGAAAATGCGTCTAGCCGCATGCCATATCTTTAAAAAGACTAAAACTGGTGCCAATCTGATCTAGGCTCTAAAGTCCTTCGTCTAGAATAATAATGCAACAGTTCCCTACACACCAACACTAAACAAGACTACTAGTCATAGAGAAGGAACATAGATGTAGATGAGATGAAACTCCACCGTAATCTCTCTGAAAAACGTAAATAAATAGAAGGAGAAGAAACATGGGGAAGGATTTTTCTGTAATCCCTCCTAGAAATAGTGAACAAAATGCAAGGAGAAAAAGACATGGGCCATTTGAAAGACAGAATCTCAGTACTTTCGTCACAATGAATCACCTACCCCGATCCAGTGTTTTGAAAGCCTTGTATCATCAGCTTTAAGGGAGGAAATTTTAAAAAGGATAAACTGCTTTGCAGAAATTGAAGTGCAGAAGCATACACTTTCACTGATATGATCAAGATATAATAGGTGGAACCCAGTAAGTGATTATGAGCTGCTAAAATTTTTTGCTCTGCATCAAGCAATGGGTATCGACAAGAGGCCAAGCATAAAAGATTATTTCTCCTCACAAGAGCCTTTGTTTCACACTCCATTTTATTCCCAAATGATGGAGAGAGACAGATTTTTGTCTATATTGCAAACTATGTTGCATATTTGTGAGCCTCTTTGCAGAAGGGAAAAACAAAATAGAGCCCTTCGTTCAAATGTTATGCTCTAAATTTGTTGCGGCATACACTCCGAATCAAGACGTAGCTATTGATGAGATAATTATAGGATGGAAAGGTCGGTGGAAATATAAGCAATGTAATGCAAAAAAGCCACACAAATACCACATTAAAAGTTTTGGGCTTGTGGACAGTGAAACAGGTTATGTGCTAAACTTGCTAACATATTTTGGATCAGACACCTCCTATGATCCTTCAGTCAGAAGGGACTCTGCTGGTGCCAATTCCGTAAACATTTTTGGAACACATTTGTCTTGTCTGGGAACTGGCTATCACATTTATGCTGACAGGTGGTACACTACAAAACTGTTAGTAAATGAAATGCTTAAATGGAAACAATATTACACTGGAACACTTCAAGCGAACAGAGTCGGATTCCCACAGCAGCTTAAGTCTTTGAACCTAAAGCATATGGAGACTAAGTATTATATCAATTCGGAGCAAAGGATGCTAGTTGCTGCTTGGAAGGACAAAAAAGCTAAAAAACCTGTCACTATTATTACCACAAATGGGTCTGCTGCACCTGTCATGGTGAATGGAAAGGAGAAACCTCTTATCATTCATGAATATAACCATAAAATGAATGGTTGCGACAAGGCAGATCAGATGATAGGGTATTACGGCTTCTTCAACAGAAAATTCTTGAAGTGGTGGAAGAAGATTTTCTTTTGGATATTAGAAATAGCCACCTGTAACGCTTACATTTTGTACAAATTGACAAGACCAGTTGGAGTTGGAAAATCGCAGCTTATGTTAAAGTTGTTCAAACAAACACTGATCAAAGAATTATGTGGCTTCGGCGGCATCCTCAATGCCTGAAATCAGCCGCATGCTAAATCCTCCAAGGCCAAGTAAATTATCAGATAACCCATTGGAAAGATTGGAGGGTGCAAAACATATAATGCAAAGAAGCACTAAGTTCAATAGGTGTAAAGTTTGCAGTACACCTGACGACAGGAAAAGGACAAACTATTATTATGCAGGATGCACTGGCCACCCCCATCTGCACATAGATGAATGTTTCCTAAAATGGCACACTAAAGTTAAGTTGTAAATATCTCTAATTTTGTGTGTAAGTGGTGTTCTTTGTGAGAGCAGTTCAGCATATATATCACATTTTGTGTTCTTTTTCAATTATTTGTAAATTTGTGACAGTAGAGTGTATTTCATTTTCTGGGTGACACATGGAAAGTAGTAAAAGTATAAACTTGATGTGTGATTTATTTCCAAAATGGATGTAGTTTACAGTGATTTCTATCTTGGATAACACAACTGATGGATTAGCTGTCTTCAATTGGTAAGTCTGATATGTGTTTGTTTTGTGTTTTATTTAGTAAAATATTTTTCTGCCTCGTCTCTAACTACTTTATATTCATAAACAATTTGCAAATTTATAAACAGAACATATTCAGAATCCTCATTCAATTTCCTTTTCAAATAAATATAACATGACTATATTTGTTAAAAACTTTGAAATAACTGATACTTATATGGTAACACTATATGAAAAACCTGTGTCACAGAACATTTGTGAAAATAGTGTCTTTCCTTTTCTTGATGCCAAATGAAAAGTAGTTAGAGTATAAACTTGAACCATATGTGTTTTATTTCCAAAATGGATGTAGTTTACAAAAATTTGTATCTTGGATAACACAACTGATGGATCAGCTATCTTCATTGGGTAATTCTGATGTTTTTTTTTGTCAAATTTTTTTCTTCCCAGTCTCCAACTAGTTTTAACTCATAAAAAAATTTGTAAATTTATAAACTGAATATATTCAGAATCTTCATTCAATTTCCTTTTCAAATATATATAACATGACTATATTTGTTAAAAACTTTGAAATAACTGACACTTACATGGTAACACTATATGAAAAACCTGAGTCGCAAAAAATTCCTTGCGTAAAACATGGGAAAACCCCTACGTCCTCAAAGAGTTAACGCATTGCAGAAGACCATAATGGGAGGGAGAGTTGAAGGCAAATGCGCAAGAGAAAGACAGCGCTATAAGTTGAAAGATAACATCAAGAGATGAACAGGAAAGAGTCTATCAGAGTGCACCATCAAGACAGAAGACATTCGAGATCCATTGCAGCCGACCTTCAGTGCGGAGATGGCAGCTGATGATGAGTTTATTCTCAGTTTTCTAGTAAATAACATTAAAACACTTTTGTTACACAGAATATTAGTCACTGGAAAGATGTACGGATACACCACATGTAAATGTGTGTAATTTATTTCAGAATGTGTTCACTTACTTTTGGCTCATGGTGCCCCAGTGAAATTAAAAAATACTATGGGCTGGACGCCACTTGCTGAGGCTATCAGTTTCGGAGATAGAAAAACAAGTAGGTTTTTTTTGGTCATGTGACTTTTCAGAAAAATTTTTTAAAGTATGATGCAGTCATTCATCATTGTTAATATTTTCACTCCACCACAGCAGCTGGACTCCGTGCAGGAAGCCTACAATCAAAGCACTCATGCGCTCTTGCAGCTGTAGTTTCTGCTGCAATTAGTTTTGCAGGATAAGGTTGCCAGCGCCATGCACAACCTAATATTTGTCACCTCATATGGCACCCCTGAGAGAGCACTAGTCCTGTTTGTTCTTTGTCTCCTCAGAGATCTCTGGGAACCGCATGAGAGAGACATAGTCATTATATTCACATATTTAAGTGGACATAATTTAAAAGTATTACTGGGGCATTCTGCTTGATCCAGATAACAGTATGTGGAAATAGGCTTGGAAGTGTGGAAAACACTTGCTTTAAGAACCGCAAACTAAGTGATAGAATTTATGGCACCATTAAAAGAACTTTGGGGGAATGTACGTGAAAGAAAAAGAACAGAAGAATTAGGTATACCTGTTAACATGACTATCACTTCTTTATATTATTGTATGTTAAAACATCATATTATTGTATGTTAAAACATCATATTATTGTATGTTAAAACATCATATTATTGTATGTTAAAACATCATATTATTGTATGTTAAAACATCATATTATTGTAGGTTAAAACATCATCTCATCATAACTTTTCATTTCCTCAAGGAGCATAGGCCTTCAACAAAGGTATGCCAAGTCCTCAAGTCCCGTGCCATCAGCATAAGATCTTTCTACTTCTTCCTCGCCCCTTTCATTTCTATCTCCAATTATCTTCTCCGTGTGTTTTTCACTCCACCTCTAGCTCTCTGGGGATTGCAGAACAAGGACTTTCTTGTAATGCTATCAACAGGGTGTTAAAAACATGTTGCTGTATAATTCTTTAAATGACATTTTGTAAAGACCCCCCCCCCCCCAAAAGGGAAATAAATACATGAAAGAAACAATTATGAAGTCCAGCATTAACTCTTTGACTCCACAATTATTTTCCACCCAGCGCCGTAATTATTTTTTGAAGAATTCTAAACGGTGAAGTGTACTATCTTTTAGTGTAAATTTTATGTTAATCTTTTCTGTGAACATGTACTTATTATATACCAAACTGTAGGGAAATAGATAGAGAATTGTAATATATAGTGTCTTTAGTAGTATTAACACAAGTATGTTCGGTACACTTAAAATATTTTGCATGTAAAATTGAAAAACACTAAAAAGTTAACTGTAGAATACGAGCTTACCAAAGACAAATTACTGATGTAGACAATAAAACTTTCATTTTAGTCTTCAAACATCAAGGTAATCCATTTACAAAGTAAAAAAAAACATTGATTATGGCCACAGTTAGTACATTTAGTGTTATTCACACCAGTTTTTACTGTGGTCCCTTATAAGAAAAAAATAAATCATGCAATCTTGCATTATGTAATTTTCAAACAAATAAAGAAGAATAACATCATATAAAAACTGTTTACATTTGTTTAATGTTTTAATAGTATCCCTAGCTTCATCTTCTACCTAGGACTGGTGATTAGATGGTACGGTAGGTCTAGTTTTGTTGCTTTTCGATCGGCCATAAAATGACTATACTCACTCATCAACTAAGTCTAATGTGTCTAGCTTTTCTGCACCAATTTTATTTTTTAACAACAAACTGTCAGCAATGTTTCTAAGTAGTTTGACACAATTATTCGTTTAGGAGACTTAGAAAATGTAAATATAAAGCGTGACATATTTCTCAAGCAATAACAACGAAAAACGTAAACACGCGAATCGTCACACAAATTGTGATAATAACTTCAAAACACGCACACGTGCTGCTTAACTACACTCAAATTAGTTGTTTAAATAGTAGCGGAAGTCATTCTACGAGTTTTAAAATATGAACTGTATTAAACGGATGATTTTTAGGGTTTATTCGTGATGAACTAAAAACAACGCTCTGAGCGTTACGGTGGCACGGCAGTTACAATTTTGCAACGCTCTGAGCGTTGTTCTGGAGTCAAAGAGTTAAGAAACTTCAGCAAATGAGCGAGTTATTTCTCATTTTAAAAAGTACACAGTTAACGAATACTGGAAACCGTTTGAACTTAGCTTAGAAAAAAAAATCAAAAGCTTCTCTCTCAACAGGAATGAGTGTCCGATTGACAGAGTGGTTAGAGCGTTGGTCTCTCGCGGCAAAGTTTCGGGTTCAAATCACAGTACTGACATGCTCCAGTCTACCTAGCTGTAAATGGGTCAGGGAAGGAAAAGGCAGCGAGGAAGGGAACTGGTCACCCCACCTCTCAATGCTGGACCTAGTATGGTGAAGTCTCTAACGCTTCACTCCCCTACGGCAGTATTCTGCTATGGCATTACCTTGACCTTTAGCCTCATAGCAGATACTGCTGTAGGGGAGGGAATTGTTTGAGACTTCACTACATTAGGTCCATCTTAATTGGACAGGGGTCGGAGTGGCTCAGAGGTATGGCGTCCGCCTCATATCCAAGAGGTACCGGGTTCGAATCCCATTTGAGGGATTATAATTTATTGACATATTTTTTTCAGAACCAGTGGTCCTAATTACGTCATACTCCCCCCTGGTCTCATGGGTAGTGAGATAGAATGCCTACCCTTCTCGGATAAGGGCAAAAAAATAGGAGGTCCCGTATGCAAGTTGCGCACGTTAAAAATCAGCAGTTGGAAATCGTAAAGAGTAGGCTTATCAGGCTGCTGCCCTGGCAAAATGTAAAAATTAGGAAACCTACCCACCACAAACATATTTATAGAATGTGTGATTCCTATACATTATATACACACATTGGGATTCTCGCCGGTGCTATGGAGTTCATGAGATCCTCCTTGTATGATCTAAGGGAGGAGATCGGAGCACTGATGGCATTGTCCTTGTACAATGAAGATAATCCTCAAAAACCAAACTGTCTTAATTGGATGGGGTGACCAGTTCCCTCCTTCAGTGCCTTTGCCTTCCCTAACTTGAAAGCAGAGTCAGTTACCCATTTAAAGCTGGGTAGACTAGAGCAAGATGCTAACCAGTTTTAAACCTTTGACCTGGTTTTGAAAAAAAATTGTTTAATTAACAGAGCCTTGCAGTGAGTCTGACGTGGGCCAGATCATTCTTATGTAGCAGAAGTGGTATCCATTTTCATGCTTACCTCAATTGCAGTCATGCTGGTTCTCCGCAAGCTGAAGCAACAGTCAAGGGAAACCTTAGAAGAGAGGCGGCCATTTCTGGTGCAGGCCTTGAAGCATGTCAGAGATTTTGATCTGGAACTGAAGTGGGATTTTCAGAGCTGGGGTAAATTTTTGCATGTATTTTAAATTTTACTTTCATGCAGCGGTTACTCTTATATATTTATGTCTATTTTATTTTCATTTTGTATGGTAAGGACATAAATACTCATGTCAACCCTACTTGTATTATACCTTTTGGTATGTAATGTATTTTATTCTAAACTGTATATTCTACTTATTCCTGGTGCAGTAACCATCAATGATGAGTATGCAGACTGATCTGTTCTAGAAAAGTACCCTTTAGATTTCAGTATGGCTAATGATTTTCATTTCATCTTTCAGGTTTCTTTGGACACTCTTTTCTGTTTCATTGTGGGCTTAGATCAAGGGCTGTTAACATGTTTAGTAGTAGTTTCTCTATGTTGTGTCCTATTGATCTCCTTTATTTTCTCACAATTTCACTTTCCATCAAATTGTGAGCTCTTTATCTGCATCTATTCATTCTTTATCTGCATCTATTAGAAGTTACGATAGACCAATACCCGAGTTTTACCATCGCTATATTGATGATGGTATTGGCATTACAGACATGTCTCAGGTAGACCTCTGTCGATTTATTGACTATGTTGGTAATTTCAATCCTGCCATCAAATTCACTTCTGAAATTTCTACTTCAGTGAACTTCCTTGACATCACTGTTACTATTAGCCCTACTGGTCTTAAAACGTCTGTCTATTAAAAGGCTACTGACGCTCATGGTTTCCTTCTTTATACTTCATCGTATCCTCTTAGTTGTAAAAATTCCATTCCCTTTTCTCAACTTCTTCGCTTGCGTCGGTTATGTCACGATGACGATGATTTCCATCAGCGAGCTCAAGAAATGCTCGAGTTCTTTCGCCGACGTCTTTATCCAGAACATGTTTTATCTGAGGCTCTTAATCGTATCACATGCGTCACTCGTCAGATGGCACTGACTACTAAACCTTCTGTCCAATCTGATAGACTTAAACTGGTTCTAACTTTCCATCCTCACTGTCTGGCGGTGAAGAGAATTCTGTTTCGACATCTGCCTATTCTCCACTCTGATCCTGATACCAGAGAGTTGTTTCATGATACACCTTTGGTGGCATATCGTAGGGATAGGAATTTTAGGGATATTCTTGTACACAGTTGCTTGCGACATACTAGCCCTTTATACTTTGGTACTAAACTGTGCCAACGCCGCATATGTAAGAGCTGTCCGTTTGTACTCCAAACTCAGACAGTCACTTTTCCGAAAGGTAAATTTATCATCAGAGAGTCTTTCACGTGCGAATCCAGAGACCTGATTTATGCTATCATCTGCAAGAGGTGTGGCATTACCTATATTGGTGAAACTGGCAGGCGTTTGGCAGACAGGTTTCGTGAGCACTTGAATGACATCTATCATGGCAAACATTTACCGGTGGCCATTCATTTCAATAGGCCTGACCATTCAGGTAATTCCGATATTCATGTGACTGCCCTCCTTTCATGTGTCGGTGATGACTGAACTCGTTTTTCGTTGGAGAATCGTCTTATTTTTCAAAAGGGCATTTTATCTCCTGATGGGCTTAATGTGCAACATCATTTTGCATAAATTCTGGTAGCTTTTCTCTCTTTTTTATTCTTCTTTATTCGTTGTTTTTTCAATCTATCTTCTTATGTTTTTGTTTTGGTTTGTTTCGTATCCTTTTGTATTTATTATTGTCGCTACCTTATACGTCATTTCCTTAGAGATTTCTTGGACAGAGTACTTACGGTCTTCTATTCCAAGCATCTACGGATCTAGCTAAGTGACTTTTACTTGTTCATAAGTTTTTTTCATTCTTTTTTTCGTTTCATTGATTATTTACTTTCTTGTTTCAGTATTTCTTTCAGGTTTTACGATTTTCTTGCATTATTATTGTTCTTTTTTTCACTCATCGCTGTGGGTGTTTACTTTTTCCATCTGCTTGTATCGCTCATTTAGTGAATGTTTCTCATCATCGTATGTTTTTGTAGTACCTATATGTAATTCTTGTCTTTGTCACCTGTTTGTGGCTGATGAAGGGTAAAACCCGAAACGTCCCTTGTTTCATGTGAACCGTTATTTGTAAAACTGATTCAGTACCGTTTTATTGGTTTATATGCATCTATTCATTCATTCATTCATAACCCTCCACTCCCAAAGGAGCATAGGCCTTCAACAAACACATGCTAAGTCCTCCTGTCGCGTGCCATCATCTCAAGTTCTTTCCAAGTTTTCCTCATCATTTTCACCTCTGTTTCCAGCTCTCATCTCCATGTGCTTCTTGGTCTAACTCTGCCTCTCTTGCCCTGGGGGTTCCAGAACAAGGACTGCCTTGTAATGCTATCAACAGGTTTCCTCAGTGTGTCCTATCTATCGCCATCGTCTTCTTCTCATCTCTTGTTCCACTGGCACTTGTCTGGTTCTTGTCATCAGCTCCACGTTGGTAACCTTGTCATACCATTTTAATCCCTCTATTCTACGCAAGCACCCATTTATGAAAGTCTGTAGCTTTTTGATTGTTATCTTTCTTGTTCTCCATGTTTCAGAGCCATATAATAGTACTGACTTCACATTTGAGTTGAAGATTCCAGGCTAGAACACAGAGTGCTTTTATTTTATTTTTTGGAGAAACCTTCATTGTCTGCCATCAATTCTGTTTTTTTAATTCTTATTTAATATTTGAAATATCTTCTTCACCTTTCAGCTCCCCAAGGAGCATAGGTCTTCAACAAACTTATGCCAGGTCTTTCTGTCCCATGCCATCTGCTCAAGGTTTTTCCAATTATTTTTCATCCCATTCATCGCCCTCTCCAGCTCTCTTCTCCATGTGTTCTTTGGTCTTCCTCTACCTCTCTCACCCTGGGGATTCCAGAACAAAGGACTGCCTGGTAATGTTATCAACATATTTTCTTGATGTGTGTCCTATCCATCTCCAGCATCTTCTCATCTCTTATTCCACTGGCGCTTGTCTGGTTCTTGTCATCAGTTCCACTATCCTTTGTCTGGTTCTTGTCATCAGTTCCACTATCCTTTGTCTGGTTCTTGTCATCAGTTCCACTATCCTTTGTCTGGTTCTTGTCATCAGTTCCACTATCCTTTGTCTGGTTCTTGTCATCAGTTCTACTATCCTTTGTCTGGTTCTTGTCATCATCTCCACTATCCCTTGTCTAGTTCTTGTCATCAGTTCCACTATCCTTTGTCTGGTTCTTGTCATCAGTTCCACTATCCTTTGTCTGGTTCTTGTCATCACCTCCAATGTCCCTTGTCTGGTCCTTGTCATCAGTTCCACTACCTCTTGTCTGGTCCTTGTCATCAGTTCCACCATCCCTTGTCTGGTTCTTCTCATCAGTTCCACCATCCCTTGTCTGGTTCTTGTCATCACCTCCACTGTCCCTTGTCTGGTCCTTGTCATCAGTTCCACCATCCCTTGTCTGGTTCTTGTCATCAGTTCCACTATTCCTTGTCTGGTTCTTGTCATCAGTTCTACTATCGCTTGTCTAGTTCTTGTCATTAGTTCCACTATCCCTTATCTAGTTCTTGTCATGAGTTCTACATTAGTAATCGTGTCATACCATTTGAATCCTTCTCTTCTGTGCAAGCATCCATTTATCAAAGCATGTAACTTTGTGGTTGTTGTTTTTGTTATTCTCCATGTTTCAGAGCCACACAATAGTACTCACTCGACATACGAATTGAAAATTCTGATTTTTGTGTTGGATTTTGAAATATATTTATTGTTAAGTTACTGCTTGCATGTGCATGGTATTCCTGCATTCTTTGCCTTACAGTTCCTTGTGGAGCTTAGGCCTTTGATCAGATCTCTTCATATCATCCTGTTCTAGGAGTCTGATTCAGCTCTTTCCTTGTCATTTCTGTCCTTATTTCTGGCTTTTCGTTGTGTTTATTTGGGTCTCCATCTATTTCTTCTTCGCTTTTCACTCCAGAACAATGACTGCTTTGTGACATTGGCAGATGACTTCCTCAGGGTTGGCACTGTTCCTCTTCATCTTTTCCTAACCTCTTGTTCTACTAGTTGGTGATTCATTCTTATGAACTAATCCTTCTGTTCTGTGCCAGCACCCACTTCTAAACGTTTGCAGAATGATTTGAAATTTTTTTTTTTTTTTTTTTTTTTGGTATGGGAATTCATCTGCTTTTATTTCCTGGCAGAGTGATCAGAACACTTGCATCTTGAGGCAAAGAGACCAAAATCAAAGTCAGATCACGTCATTTTCCAGTCTACTGAGCTGAAAAATTGGTACATGATCTCTGCTTTTGAGTTGGGAAAGGCAAAAAGGAAGGAGAAAAGGAACTCATCACCCCACCTCATAAACCATAGATGAAGTCTTTAACTCTTCACTCCTCCACAGAATTATCTGCTATGGGACTACTTTTACCTTTATATCTCCCTCTGCGAAGCCCCTCTTGTCTTTCATATTTTGTTGTTGTTGCTGTTATTGTCTGTTCTTTCAGCGTTTTAAAATATTGCTGCCAAAACAAAAGTAATGTATTCACAACCACTATACAGTACTTCTCCACGTACAACCAGACTTTCATTTGCAGCATTTATTCTCATTGATCTTTGTCTGTTTTGTGTGGACTTTCAAGTCCAGTTACACTGAACTCTCCTTCAGTACTGCTTGTCCAGATTATTAGTAATAAGTTTATTAGTTACTTTTTTGGTTATCTGTGCTGTTATATTCTTTGAATTATTACAGCCTCATATCAATAGTTAACACTGGTAGAGCACATGGATGCTTTGATGCAGGCTTCCTGCTAGGGAACCAGCTGGGGTGGTGGTTCCATGATCTATAAGGAGCAAAAGTAGAAAAAAAAGAGAGGAAATATCAATAGTTGCAGGGTTCATGATACTGATAATGCCTGCAGTGATTTCCAACAGTTATCATTGATTGCCTGAAAAGATTGAGGCAGAAGAAGCAAAGGAGATTGGAAAGGGAAAATCTCAGATGGGATAACAGCTCCATGGAGATGTCAACAGCCTCAGACTGACCACTGCTTTCTTTGAACATAGCATGTCACAAGACGACAATGGCCCACATCGTGTACCAGGATATCCACTTATGATTGCTCCTGAGGCGAGAACATGCAAATACATTTTATGTAATTCATTTATGATGGTTTGGCCATGTCTGCAGAATGAAAGAAGATTGGCTACCACAACAAGTATGGGAAACTAAGAGCCAGGGATCCAGACCTCCAGGATGACCCAGAGTCTGCTGGGAGGACAACATTAGGCAATCTCTGAAGGACCAAGGACTAGAATGGAACCAGGCCAGAAGGAAGACAGCCGATAGGATAGTATGGCGCTCCATCCTGCAAACTTCTACACCTCAAAGTAGAAGAGGGATGACTAAGTAAGTAATTCTTTTATGACACATCCAGCTCATTGTTTGTCTTAAGTAAATACCTTTAATAACACATTGGATGAAAAAGCAGCATGAATTTTTTTAATGCCAACATTTTGTATCCTATCTTACACTTTCAGTGCCTCTAGTGTCCAGAATGTTACCGTCTGATATATGTCGGATACGAAAGAAAGGAATGAGAATTCGGTGAGTGCTTTATTCTTTAGAAATTTCCAGATTTTTTGTATGCGTGGGTTGCCACAGTAACAGAACCATGACTAGTTATTTAATTATCATCATGAGTGCCCTTCAACTTCCCATGGAGTATAGGCCGTCAATAAACTCATGCCAGCATTGTTGTTGAAGTTTTTCGTGGCTTAAAAAAAAACTTCAAACACCGTCAGCAACCAAGAACTACTTATTCGGAGTAACCAGGAGGACATGCACACCATCATAGCTGGCAGACGCTGGAGTTGGGTTATCCACGTCCTCAGAAGGGACCCTGGTACCATCACAAGAACAGCCATGCTATGGACCCCCGAGGGAAAGCGAAAGAGAGGCCGACCAAAAACAACTTGGCGGAGAACTGTGGAAGCCGAGATGCAAAGAATGAATCAGAGTTGGGGCACTGTACGAAGGATGGCCGCCGACCGAGCAAGGTGGAATCAATTTGTTGCTGCCCTACAGGACGCCACCAGGCGTGATGGCCGCTGACTGCTTTGACGGTTGGCGGTTATGGATCAAAGAAGAAGAAGGGAAAGGGTAGCAAAGCCTGTGCCCAACCCTTCGTAGTCACCTTTATGACTTGCATGGTAGGTTACAGAGTTACTGTTCTTTATTTGCTCCACTTTTGGGCCCTAGTAATACATGGGTAAATTATTTTGATGCCTGGGGAAAATTTTGATTGTATTAATGTCTTCATGAAAAATGTTGTCATATTTTAATGCAGTTTTAACTGAGTTTACGAATAATTACACTAGCCAACAAATTTTCAAAAGTTATTTGTACCAGAAATTAGATATACCATTTCTTATTGATTTTGACATGCTGATTTCAAATATCATAATGAAATTCACCAATTGGCTCTGGTTTTTTTTTAAATGATGAATTTACATTACAGTAATACAAATAATGCATGCTTGTTTAATTCTCTGGGGTGAACAGCTAGTCTTTCTGTATACTTTAGCATTATAAAAATTGTGGTTACATACTCAATTAATTTATATTTAAACATAAAATGATAGAAAAAAATAAAAACATTATTTAAAGTTCACATATCATGTTTTAAAAAGACACATTTGAACCCATTCCGTCATTATTAAGTCGCTGTTCGAGCTCTCTTTGCTTGCTTCTTGTAGTCAATCGATGAGGTGTCTCTTGTCACAGTCCAGCAGTAATCAGCAAGCATTGAAGGGCTCCAATTGCCTTGATACCTTGTCTCCATAGCAGCAATGTCCTGGTGAAATCGTTCACCATGCTCATCACTGACCGCTCCACAGTTTGACGTAAAGAAATCCAGATGAGAATCCAGAAAATGAATTTTCAAAGACATGTTGCTGCCAAGACTCTTATACTTCAGAAGGAGATTTTCTACAATTTCATTGTAATTATCAGATCTGTTGTTTCCAAGAAAATTGTCCACCACAGACTTAAATTCTAGCCATGCTGCTTTTTCCTTGCCATGCAACACGCAAAGACACTCGTCATCATGAAGAAGTTTTCGAATTTGCGGACCAACAATTACTCCCTCTCTTATTTTAGCTTCACTCATTCTTGGAAATTTTCTGATGAGGTATTTGAAAGCTTCATCTGTTTTCTCCATTGCCTTGACAAAGTTTTTCATGAGACCCAGCTTAATGTGCAAGGGTGGCAACAAAATCTTGCTGGTGTCGACAAGTGCTGAGTTCTCAACGTTCTTACTGCCAGGCTGAAATGACTGCCTGATTGGCCAATGTCTTCTGATGTAATGGTCACTTCGTGCACTGCTATCCCACTCACAGAGAAAGCAACAGTACTTGGTGTATCCACCCTGTAGTCAAAGCAAAAGAGCGACCACTTTTAAGTCACCGCAAAGTGACTAATGAGTATGATCGTAGTTTATACACTTCAAAAGCTGCTTAATGTTTTCATAAGTTTCTTTCATATGAACTGCATGACCAACTGGAATTGATGGTAACACATTACCATTATTCAACAAAACAGCTTTAAGACCCGTCTTGGATGAATCAATGAAAAGCCTCCACTCTTCCGGTATGTAATTGATTTTGAGGGCTGCCATTAAACCAGAAATGTTGTGGCACGCAGACAGGTCACCCTCTTTGAAAAAGAATGTAATAAGCGGCTTCTGGCGGTTCCTATACACAGAAATTGTAACATCTTCCGCCAGGAGATTCCACTGTTGCAATCTGGAACCCAAAAGCTCCGCCTTGTTCTTCGGTAAATTCAGATCTCTTTCAAGATCATTCAGTTCACCTTGGGTTATTAAGTGTGGTTTAATGGATGTAGTTTGCTCAAAATCTGGGTCGCGTGAGGTTGATGGTTCAGGACCACCAATGTCCTCTTCCTCATCAGTGGAAGCAGCTGAAAATGATTCTGGTACTTTGGAAACTGGTAGGTCATCGCCATATGGTACCGGACGTATTGCAGAGGGGATGTTTGGATATTTCAGAGTCCATTTTTTTCTTCTTTGATATGCCTTTCCCAATTAGAGGGACCATCCAAAAGTAACAGTTGTTGAGATGATCAGTGGGCTCTCTCCAAATCATTGGGACTGCGAAAGGCATAGCTTGCCTTTTGCCAGTCTACCACAGTTTAAGATGTGCTGCACATGTATTGCAGCATATGTGTGGCGCCCAGCTCTTATCTTGATCTCCTATTCTGCAGCCAAAATACAAACTGTACGCCTTCTTAATCACTTTAGTTATATTTCGTTTTTGTGATACAAATGTCACCTCACCACATATATAACAGAAATTATTAGCACTGTTCACACATGTCCTAGGCATTTCTAACTACGATACGTTTGATAAGGACAAATGCACTAACTAATGGCAAAATTTCTTCAGAGATAAGATATTTATACACAAAGGTGATATAATCATAGGTAGGATTGCATATCAACTTCTAGTTACATTTTTATTGGTCATTAGAAAAAAATTATGCAATCGCCACCAACAGTTGCGTCATATATATAAATTGACCGTAATTAAATAAACTAGTAGCATATATCTTGAAAACTAGAGCCAATCAACATTTTCTAATGTCATTTTCGTTTTCAGCACACCAAAATTAGTTAAGATCAGCTATTTTCATTTCTGGTACATTTTGATTGTTGACTAGTATTATTGAAAGTTAATGCAGTGTAATTTAAATTAGCATACTTAATAATTGAAATTGAATAGAATACAGCTCATAATTAAAACTTAAAGCAGAACTTTGTTATGTGATTTTCTTTGACAGGTTAGACACAACACTAATGGACTTCACAGAGATGCATTGGGAACGAGGGGACATCACTTTCCTTTACAATGGGGAGGCAAAGCAGCGACAGAATCTGTCAGTTTTGGACAACAGAGCTGAAGTATATCAAAGAGTGAGATATGAGGTGTGCAGTACATTTCACAAATCAGTAATATTCTTATCTATTAGGTATGATTTTAGAAGGATGGAGAGGATGATCCTGAAGTGGGTGATAATGTAGTTGCTGTGGATTTTAAAAGGCTTGAATGAGAGAGAAATAGAAAGAGGTGTGGAGAAGAAAAAAAAGAAAGCCTGTTTTGGTTGCTAAGAACATTGCAGGCTGAATGTATTGAAGTAGAAAATAGCATGTTTGGTTGTACACATGTACATTTTTTTTCTTTCTTTTGTTGGGTTTCCTTTGAAGAATCACAGGAAGAGTTTAATATTGATTTTCAGAGTAATACTCGGTGGATGACTTTTTAAGATGCCTGCCACATGCTGAGATATCTTCTTCTGGCTATCCTATTTTTCTGATCACTTCTTTGCTGATTTAAATGTTTCTGCTACAGATTGATTAGAACTCATCATCACCACACGACATAGGGGTCGGAGTGGCTAATAGGTATGGTGTCCACCTCAAATTCTAAAGGTACAGGGTTTGATTCCCAGTAGAGGGAATATAATTTATGGAAATTTTTTTTCAGAACCAGTGGTCCTAATGATGTCATACTCCACCCCTGATCTCCTGGGTAGCGAGATCAGATGCCTAGCCTTCTTGGATAAGGGCGAAAAAATAGGAGGTCCCATGTGCAATCATAAAGAGTAGGCCATAAGGCCACTGCCCTGGCAAAATTTAAAAATTAGAAACCTGCCCACCACAAAAATATTTATAGAATGTGTGATTCCTATATACACACATTGATATTCTCACTGGTGCTATGGAGTTTGTGCACTGTGCTGAGATCTCCTTGTGTGATCTAAGGTAGGAGTTCAGAGCACTGATGGAGTGCATTGAAGATAGTCCTTAAAACCAAAACCAAATCACCATGTGACCAAGTCCTTGCTTTGTGTCTTTGAATATATTCCTTCAGTTTTACTGTTCCAACAGTGTCACAGCTCGATTTCTTCAAAAAAATTCTGTTAAAAGAAGACGTGTTGTGGATTTTGTTAATCTGTAGTGATAATAATATTTGACTAAAATATGTGTAGCTTTTCCGCACACACAAAAAATATACAAACTTTGAGCCACAGAAAGAGGTATAGAAGTAAAAAGAGGTATAGAATGAACAAACTTTATGTTCAGAGGGTTAAGAATTTGGCACGCAGGCCTGTTTAACATTCTGCCCTTCCATTCTCACTTATCTTGCAAATTATATCCTTTCATTCCCACATGTTACTTTAAGCATTAATTTAAAGGCATGCAACATTACATAGGTAATGTAACAGCATACGTTTACTGTATCCAATTATAGTCAAAACCAAGTACATTTTAAAAAAAAAACAAACTAGAAAGTAATGAACTTAAAACAAAAAAACAACAACAACAAAGCAAAAAACAAACAAACAATATAAGTAAAAAGAGGTATAGATGTAAAAAGAGTTATATGCTTATGCTTTTTTCACTACACTAACGCATTGAACAAGGTAAAAATGAGGAAATCATAAAAATGTTAGAAAGCATAAACATAGATGACAAAGTCCTGAGAATAATAAACGTGTAGTTGCAACAAACAGCAGCTGTAAGAATTGGCATTCAAATAGGAAGGCTTAACACTCTTCGAACCAGAAATAAAAAAAATTGTTCCGATCGTAACGATGACTTTTGAAGTAAAAAAAACATATTTATTTTTTAATTTTGACTTCAAATCAATGTTTTATTTTAAGAATACATGTTAACAATTATATCTGTGCTAAAAAATGTACAGCTTTCACTTATTTTGACTTTGAAATTACACGCGGAAAAACGTAAACACCGCAGTTGTCCGTCCGCCATTTTGGATATTTTGCGAACAACTCATCTTAAAACATCATAAACAAAATGCAGTCTGATAGTGACTACAACACATCTAGTGATGCAGATTCCTGTTCTGATGATTATTCAGAGGAATTGGAAACATCTGATGAGTCGGATGGTGAAAATACAGCTCAGAACAACTCAAATCACCAGCAGTACATGCAAAGGTAATGTTACTTCGTTACGGAAATGATAACAGCTGATTTTGAAAAGCCGTAAAACAGTAGTTTTAGTGGGCAGTTGTTATCAGTATAGCTGCTTTCTGTTTGTTTTTGAAAAAAAAAAAAAAATTTCACCATTCAAACAGTTAACAAAGAACTCATGGCACCAGGAAATAAATATAAAGGGGGTCGGACGTAACCTGTGAATCAGCTGATTTTTCTGACCTCATTTGCCCTGAGTCTCTACTTTTAAAAATGATTAATTACATCATATGACTTTATGATTGACAGTACTCATTTGTATGGAAAATGTAATGTGTGTCAATTTTCTTGTGTACACTAAACTGTAACTTTGAATTCTATTGTTGATCTGTAAAAATTAATTTTAAATTGTTCTTCTTGCAGATGTTTTGGTTATGATGGACTTGATGAAGGCCCACCTTCCAAGCCTCCACCCTTTTTGCCTGAGAGGGTTCCAGGTCTGCAACTGTCAGAGGTGAGGACCAGAGAAAATATGAAGCAGTTTTTGAGGCCCATTGACTTCTTCAAACTGTATTTCACTGCTGACATTGTTGGTTACTTGTGTCAGTTTACAAATGAATATGCACAGCAGCGTGGACCTAACATGCCTACTGTCTTTACTGGATGGTACGATGTTACTCCAGAGAAGTTTTATCGCTTTTGTGCTTTGCTAATGTATGCTGGTCTTGTACCAGCCCGAAGTATTGATTGCCTCTGGTCAAGAAAAAGTCTTTACAATGGACTGTGGGCCAGGGCATTTATGATTAGAAACAGATTCAAAGCAATAATGAGTTTTTTAAAAGTTTCAGACCCAAGATAAGCTATGTAAAGTGAGAATGTTGTTAACATATATTAGAATGAAGTGCAAAGAGCTGTACCAACCTGATCAAAATGTTTCTGTTGATGAAAGAATGGTTAGAAATAAAGGGCGTTATTCTTTTCGACAGTATGATAGGAAACTCTATACAGAGCGATACAACTGGAGGCAATCTGATCATCAGAAGTGTCGTCCCGTCGAACAAGTGTTTCGGCCGTTTATTCTCCTTTACACTCTAGGGGGGGCGGGTCATGACTCCCAAGTGTCTCCGCCTCCTGTTGTCTTATGTAGAAAATGTACCCTTTCACCAATACAACGAAAAACTCAATGTATTGCGGACTTAGAAAAATGTTCCACTTTCCGGATGTTTCCTGTAACGCAAGTGAGGATAGAGTTTACTGTCCCGAGTTCCATAGCCCATTGCGGTTGTTCCACAGCCAGCATGATGCCTTTTCCGCAGTTTCACTAAGCCTCTTCAGTGCCTTTGTTCTCAACTGTCCCCTCAGCCCCAACAGTTTCAATAAATCATACACTGATGGAGCCATGAGCCTTCTTGCACCCACCTCAACAGCCATGACCCTTGCAGCAAACCCATCATGTCTCAGATCCGCGGCCAGATCACTATACTTGGCCGCTTTGAACAAATGCAATTGGCCATAGGTTCGCTTAGCGTAGAACTAAGGTTAATGGGAATTTTCGAGAACTTAATGTTAAACAGCCAAATCTTGTAAGGGATTACAATATATACATGAAAGGAGTGGACAAGAGTGACCAGCTGATTAACAAGGACAATGTTTTGAGAAAGACCAATAAATATTGGAAAACTCTTTTTTTTCACTATCTGGATATTGCTAGGGTAAATGCTTACATTTTATTTCAAGACTGGCAGAAAAAACACCCAGATGTAGAAGAACTGAAAAGACCAGCTAGATATGGTTAGCTAGATTTTACAGAAGAACTAATCAGGGAATTGGGGAACATAGGTTTGTATGATGATGTACCACTCACTTCAAAGCTACCAGTTTTTTCTCAGCACGCCATGGACCCCAAGTTTACAAAGACAAAAAGAAATTGTAAGCTTTGCTATCAGACTGTAAAGACTGAAAGAAAAACAAAAGTTAAATGTAAAGTTTGTGATACTTTACTGTATAGAGTTTCCTATCATCATACGAGGGGCGTTCAGAAAGTAATGCACCACATCGTTTTTCTCAGCTAATAATGAAGATAGAAGCATGAAATTTTGCACACTTCAAATATGGCATGTGCCAATTGTGTGCACCAAATTGCACCGCAACCAGCCAAATAATACGGCTGCCCTAAACTGTTGAAATGGAGCATGTTAGCAACTTGCGTTATAAACAGCGAATTGTGATAGAATTTCTTGTTGCAGAGAAGGAAACTGTTGTGAATATTCACAAGCATCTATGTGATGTGTATGGAAGTTTTGCAGTCGACAGGAGTACAGTCAGTCGCTGGGTTCAGAGAATCAAAGAATCAGGAAGTGGAGATACGGAGCTGCTTGATCGGCCGTGCTGTGGATGTCCTGCCACAGCCACCAACGCAGAAATGTTGAAATGCGCTGAGGGCATTATTCTTACTGATAGGCGAATCACTACTCAACAATTGGCCTTACAGCTGTCAGTCAGCATTGGTAGTGCAAATGCAGTTATAAAAACTCTCGGATTTTCTAAGGTTTGCGCAAGATGGGTTCCTCAAAGTCTCACAAATGACCACCGATTGCAAAGGAAAGCAATTTATTCTGAATTGTTGGAGCGTTTCAATGCTGATGGAGAGAACTTTTTGGCTAAGATCGTTACAGGTGACGAAACCTGGGCACATCATTTTGAACCTGAGACAAAAAGACAGTCAATGGAGTGGCATCATCCGCAATCACCAAGAAGAAAGAAATTCAAGACAATTCCTTCAGCTGGAAAGGTCATGATCACTGTCTTTTGGGACATTGAAGGTGTGATTCTTGTGGACGTTATGCCAAGAGGAGAGACAATCAATTCGCAAGCTTACATTAAGACATTGAAAAAACTCCATCAACGTTTTCGCAGAGTTCGGCCGCACAAGAATCCAGCAGACCTGCTTCTCCTTCACGATAATGCGCGCCCTCACACAAGTCTGGCAACACGGGAAGCAATCACCAAATTGGGTTGGACTGTACTACCCCATCCCCCCTATAGTCCCGATTTGGCACCCTCTGATTTTCATCTATTTGGTCCACTTAAAGATGCACTCCGTGGGACAAGGTTTGAAGATGATGAAGGAGTGATTCATGCAGCGAAGAAATGGCTACATGATCGAGACAAAATCTGGTACGGGCTAGGAATACATGCACTTGTTTTGCGCTGGCATAAAGCCATACAAGTTGATGGGGATTATGTTGAATCTTCTTCTTCTTCTTCTTCTTCTTCTTCTTCGTTCGCCCTGAAAAGGACGGTGGTTGCGTTGTGTCTGTTTCCAACGTAGCTGTGATATCTGCACCTTTCGGTCGACACATCCGACTTCTGCACAGCATTTTTTAGGACCGGGTTTGCCTTCCCATTGCGATCTGTACTCGCTCAGCCAGCCTGCACTGTTGCAGACTGTTTCCAGGACCACCACGTGGAGGTGGAGCACGGTCTTGACCAGCTCTGGTTCGCTGGTCCTGACGCAGGCAGTCAAGCTATGAGTCGCTGACTGCGGTCTCTATTGCTGCGTCTTGAGGTCCCTTATGTTGAATAATACCGATGTTTACATGACATATCCATGTATATTGTGTATAAATTTCATGCTTTTTGAATAAACAGCTCTTGAGAAAAACGATGTGGTGCATTACTTTCTGAACGTCCCTCGTACGTTGGGTGAGAAGGCGAAGTGTATTATGGAAAGCAGATAGTGCAGGTTGAGATATAGCAAGATATAGTGAGATTTTTCCATGCGAACATTGTTTTGATGATGTACATGATGCATTGTATTATTCTTGTGATTCATGGCCAAAGTGGTAGTCTGCTGATGTTATTTCTGTTGTGCTGGAGATTTGTGATATAAAGACATTGGATATCGTGCTAACATGTTCGAGTCTATTGAGTTACTATTAGATGTGAATAACGAGCCATGTTTGTTGCTCACAGTGTAATGTCACAATGCATGTCATTGTGCTAACACAGCTTAGCACTTGACAACTTCATATTAAAATTGTGTAAGTGAAATTCTTGGCAAGAAAGAATAGGTTTTCATTTTGATCACAGCTCAATTGCGTAGATGTTAATGACCAATTTTTTAAAAGTTGTATTCATGTCTATTTCCAGTTTTATTTTCTTTCTAGTAACCCATCTGGATTTAGAGCCATTATCAGTTTGTCTTCCAGTATTGGACTTTCATTTGCTTAATGGCCATTCTGCTCTGTTATGTTATTTTGTTGTTTAATTTACTTTGTGTTGATATTTCTCTTTTGTTCTGTATTTTTTTACTTGCTTATTTCTTGTTACTTTTTAATCATGTTTGTTGTGTCCTTTTACACTTTATCTTTGTCATTCATCTTTGTCTTTGTATTTGGTTTTCCATGTGTTCATTGTGTTCTTTGTCATTTTCTCATAGCCTTTATATATATTTCTCATCATTGCTTCAATATTATATTATGTGGCTGACAAAAGGTGTAACCTGAAATGTTCCATGTTTTTAATGAATAATTCAGTCAAAACTATTATGAAACTGCCAATTTTTAATTTTTTTTTTTTTTTTTGCTGTCTCTTTCCAGTTGGACATTGAAAGAAACGGCTTTCACATTGACTGCTTAAAAAAAACTGTTTTATTTTTTTTTAATCTTGACCGTAACAATGTTGTTTCTTGTCTCTTAAATTATTATAGGAAAGTGACCTGGAGTTGGAAGAAGAGGTAGATATTCTCATGGGCAGTGACATCATAGCAGCACAGATGTCCACAAAAAACATTACGTTCTCCAGAGCTCAGAGTGGCTGGCTGTTTAGGGAAGACAAATCAGTAAGGCTGTATATCTTCAGACTTAAAAAAACAGATATCTGCTTGTGTATCTTTTGTTATGAAGATACATTTGTTTCTTGCTTTGTTTAGCACATTAGAAGAGTAAACTTGTATTGTGAAAAATAAACCCCGTCACTGTGGAAATAATCACATTTTTGATAAAAGGTCATCTTTTAAAGTGAGACATATGGCTGTATGTTGCGTGGCAAATGCTGTGTAATATTATATTATATGTGTATAAATGTTCTGTGGATGAAGTCACATGTGCCACACAACGTTGAGGGTGTTGTAATTCATCTGCTTCCCAAAGGTACTATGATACTGGCCTTTGCAGAGTAGTGTGCCACCCTCAGACACCAGGGATGATGAGGCGTAGTAACTTGGTGTCTGTAGTCTGGTTTAAGTGTGATGTAAGTATATAACTTCTGTTGCCAAGGGCAGGTAGTGCTGGCACTTAAAGTATGGTGTAGACTTAGGACTGGTGTACATGTGTAAAATAGTTGCACAGTCATACAGGTACAGTTCCAACAGGAACGTCACACCAAATCACGACGTATGAAGTCAAATCAAGCTTTAAACAGCAGTGATGGGTTTTTGGCAATATATATTGTACGCCACAATGACAAAATGCATGGACATCGTTATGTAGAAAAACATCACAGGGATAATACAACAGTCATTGTATCATCGAAGTAGTCGATTCAACAGGCACAGCAAACAGCATAATAATAATGTACATTATGTGCCTTTTCAGGATATCGTAAACCGCTGTTCATGTAGTCAGGTAGTAAACTTCCCCTTTCCATAAGAGCTAGTAGATATCAGCTAGGAGATTAAATATGGTCTCCTCAATTTGACCTCAACAAGACAGGCATGTCTTTTGAGCGCCACATTATTGTTCTCTATGTTCCTTATACAGCAAAGGTATCAAACCTAGATCCATCAACAAAGTTCAGGAAGCAAGTAGTCCGTAGGACCGGCATCAATCGATGCGTGACAATACAAGTGGATCGTGAGCTGAGCAAACTCGTCATAATATAGACTTGATAATAAGGCAGGCTAAGCGAAAGTCAACATCACAAGATGGCGATAAAGTCACTTAGCAAAAAAGGATTCATTTACCTGTTCATCAGGAATAAATACACAAATTCACATATGCCTCCAGGCATTAGGAATAACATGGAGATATATCATCTCAAAAAAGGAACAACAATCATGAGAACTCCTTCCTGAATAATCTAAGCGAAGACTAGCACATAGCTACGTCTCGCCTTATCATCTTCTCTCTTCAGACTAACCTGGGCGGAAATTGTTTAAACAACGCCACAAAAAGAGACATGCGCAGAACACGCGAATCGAATACAACTCAGCCAAATTTACGAAACGAAGAATGTTCTACGATGTTCGACTAAAGACCTTTTACCTTAAAAGGAAATGAATCTTGAAACATTGCGATTGCCAACTGTTTTCAAAGAACTGGCGATCTGAGCGCTCCATAAATGGACATGACTCAAAAATCGTTCACACAACTATCGGCAACCCTAGCTATCAAGATAAGACAACTTCTTGACGATAGCTATCAAGATTAGACGACTGTAGAAATAAAAGTGACTACAATTCCATGAGTTCCTTCCCATGCATTAAAAATTAACTATAGTCAGAATGCATGGTCAGAATAAGTTGCGACAAGTTTTTAGCAGCAACACTGTACATATGTTACAAATTTGCACCTGGTTGATTTTATTATCACCCGTGTGTTACCGGTGCCCGAAAGGGGAGCAAAGAATAGTAACACTGTTCCCTGCCATGCATGTCGTAGAAAGCGACTAGGGAGGGTTGGGCATGGGTTACCCCATCCTGTAAAAAATTTAAACCACAGAAAACTTCAACAAACATGGACAAGTCATTTAAGGAAAATAAAACACAGCCATCCAAGACAGGGGAAGGTCCTCTCGCAGGGAGGCGTATGATGCAACACGGAGAAAGCCGAAAGGAGTCTGTGTTACTGACTAACCTTCTTCTAGGAGAACTTCCAGATTTGACACCTGGAATGTTCAGACATTAAACGAACAAGGGAAAGTGGCACAAGTAGCAGCAGAAATGAGGGAATATAAAATCGAGGTTCTGGGAATGTGTGAAACAAAGTGGAAGGGGGTAGACAAGAAGAAACTCATCACAGGTGAATGGTGCTGTCCTCAGGACATGAAGACGAAAGTTCACAACCCAGTGAAGGGGTAGCTCTTATGCTATCTAAAGAAGCACAGAAAGCACTCATTGAATGGGAAGCTGTTGAACCCCAAATAATAACAGCTACTTTTAAAACAGCTAAAAAGAAAATAAATGTAAATGTCATCCAATGTTATGCACCAACTAATGACAAAGAAGAGTCTGTGAAAGAAGCATTTTATACTAGACTACAGGAAATTATGGAAAAAGTAAAAAGAAGAGACATCACAATTTTGATTGGTGACATGAATGCAAAGATAGGTACAGTCAACACTGGCTTTGAAGAAGTCATGGGAAAACATGGGCTAGGAATAATGAATGAAAATGGGGAACTATTCTCAAACTTCTGTGCTTCAAATCAACTGGCTGTAGTAGGAAGCATGTTTCCACATAAGAGAATACACAAGGCAACATGGATATCACCAGACCATAGAACAGAAAATCAGATTGATCATATATGCATAAACAAGAAGTTTAGATCATTGCAGGATGTAAAGGTATATAGAGGAGCAGATGTGGCATCAGATCACCACCTTCTGATAGCCAAAGTAAAAATGAAACTTAAGAGGTATGCAACAATGCAAAATTATAGACAACAATTTAATGTAGGACATCTAAGAAACAAGAGACAAATTTGCGATCACAATATCCAACAAATTCCAAGTGCTCCAACAGCTGGAAGATGTAAAGAATACAGAAGACTATTGGCAGCAAATCAAAATTGTATGGAATGAGACATGTGAAGAAATACTGGGGAAAAGGGAACGACATCAAAAAGCATGGATAACAACAGAAACCATCAATAAGATAAAAGACAGAAAAAACAAGAAAACAGATTTAAACACAAGCAAAACCAAAAGTTCCAAAGCCAAGGCTCAAGAAGTGTACACACAAGCAAACAAAGAAGTAAAAAGAAGTATCAAAAGAGACAAGAGGAAGTATATTGAGGAGTTGGCAAGAGAGGCAGAAGATGCTGCAGCCAAAGGAAATATTAGAGAACTGTATAGCAGCACAAAGAAGCTAACAGGGAAATACAAGCAAACAAGTTGCCTCATAAAAGACAAGAATGGAAAACTGCTCAGCAATATACAAGAGCAAATGAAGAGGTGGACAGAATATTTTGAGGACTTTCTCAATAGACCAGCTCCACAAAACCCCCCGGACATCCAGCCAGCAGAAGAAGAGCCACAAATTAATGGTGAAAGACCAACGAATGAAGAAATAAAGAAAGCCATAAAGCTTCTAAGAGATGGAAAAGCGTCTGGACCTGATGGCATTCCGGCAGAGGCAATCAAAGCAGATATCGACACGGCTACAGAGATGTTATATAAATTACTTGATAAAGTCTGGGAAAAGGAAGAGATACCAGCAGAATGGAAGGAAGGATATCTGGTTAAGTTGCCTAAGAAAGGAAATTTACAAGAGTGCACAAATTATAGAGGAATAATGTTACTATCAGTGCCAGGAAAAGTATTAAACAGGATTATCCTTGAGAGATTAAAAGAGTCCATAGACAAGAAACTGAGAGATGAACAAGCAGGTTTTCGACAAAACAGATCATGTACAGACCAGATAGCCACTTTGAGAATATAGTTGAACAAAGTCTGGAATGGAATTCACCACTATACATCGGATTTGTGGACTACGAAAAGGCGTTTGACGATGTAGACAGAGAATCACTTTGGAAATTGATGAGGCATTATGGAGTTCCCCTGAAGATCATTAATTTAATAAAGAAAACATATGAAGTCATGACATACAGAGTTCTTTATGAAGGACAGCTTACAGAACCCTTTTGGGATAAGAACAGGAGTGCGACAGGGATGCCTCTTGTCTCCATTTCTTTTCTTATTAGCAATAGACTGGGTTATGAGATCATCGACAACACACAACAGAAATGGACTCTGACTAAGCAGTTGGATGATCTGGATTTTGCTGATGACTTGGCTCTTCTGTCCCATAACCGTAATCAGATGCAGGACAAATTGAAAACACTCGATGAGAGGTCACAGCAATTGGGTCTCAAAATACACAGGGAAAAGACAAAAATAATGAGAATAAATGCAGGTAATGATAACAGGGTTGAACTTGAAGAAACACCAATACAAGATGTAGAATCGTACACATATCTTGGCAGCAATGTAGATAAAGTTGGAGGGACAGACAGTGATATCAAAATAAGAATACAAAAAGCGAGAGGAGCTTTCATTGCATTGGAAAATATATGGAGATCAAGAGAAATCGGATCCAACATGAAAATAAGAATCTTCAACTCAAATGTGAAGTCAGTCCTATTGTATGGCTCTGAGACATGGAGAACAACAAAGACAACAACCAAAAAGCTACAGACTTTCATAAATGGGTGCTTGCGTAGAATAGAGGGATTGAAATGGTATGACAAGGTTACCAACGTGGAACTGAGGACAAGAACTAGACAAGTGCCAGTGGAACAAGAGATGAGAAGAAGACGATGGCGATGGATAGGACACACACTGAGGAAACCTGTTGATAGCATTACAAGGCAGTCCTTGTTCTGGAACCCCCAGGGCAAGAGAGGTAGAGGTAGACCAAGAAGCACATGGAGAAGAGAGCTGGAAACAGATGAGAAAATGATGAGGAGAACGTGGAAAGAACTTGAGATGATGGCACGTGACAGGAGGACTTGGCATGTGTTTGTTGAAGGCCAATGCTCCTTTGGGAGTGGAGGGTTATGAATGAATGATTTTATTATAAAATATTAACATTGTTAGGAATCATAACATAATCATAGTTGATGTAATTTTTTGTATATTATATTCCCAGTTTAATTTCCAGTTTTTGTGAGCATTTTTGAGTTAAAATTTGTGTATTGTTACACAGTGTCATAAGTCTGTCAGTACTGTTGATTTCCTTGTGTGCTAAAGACAGTACCAAATTTTTCTGTGCATCTTATCTCTCTGTCATTCTTTCCATCTTTCTGACCGATTTATTCCTTCATCTTTTTTCAGTTAAACTTGTAATTAAGTGATCGTAAATTTTTGTTAACTCTGTCATCAGGAAATGGTTGGCGATTTTAGGTCAGATTTTTACAGTGTCAACAACCTTATACTGGAATCAAAGAAAAGGTTTGTGCTAACCATTAGAATGAACTTAACATCTGTGATCAACCAACATACAGTTATTCAGAACTAGTTAGGAAGCATTCAGTATCAAGCTTGAAATGACTTGATTATATCTGATTTTCTAAAATAATGAAAATAACATTATTATGTTAATTGCAAGTATAAAACCTAAATCATATGATAGATGTGTTTTCTAAAACTGATCATGCATGGAGGCATATCTGGAGTCATCCTTACATGACCACCAACTAAGCACAATGCTGTAGTAAACAGATGTGGAAGTGAACCTCTGTGAGGCTAATTACACCCTCATCAACTCTTGAAATTATCCACACACTTCCAGGGATTCCCCCTGTGGTGAAACATGTCGAGAACCCAGCATTGTACACTAAGTTTGGAGAAGTCACTTGGAAGAGCTTCAGATGTAACTCTGGCTTTTACCTGGTTGGCTGCATGCAGGAGGATCTCACGATGGACCCATGATCAGCTGGGGAACTGAGAAGTGGCTCTGTGTAGGATGTGATGGTTCCTTAGGAGAACTCAGAACCAAAGCACATCATTTTAGCTCTGCATATTTGGAGAGCCTCAGTGGATGGCAGGAAATGCACATTATGCTACACGCTTCTTCCTTCTAGCTTGAGACCATATGTAATGATCCTTTAAATGCAGGCCAAGCTGGAGAAACTGGAGCTCATGACTTCAACTCAACACATTTTGGAATGGCAGAAAACCCACAGGAAGAGCCTAGATCTACAGTGTAGATAATGCCATGGACACTTCAACTTGTTATTGGCTGCAAAGAGCGAGAAGATCAGCAGTCCTAGTTAAGCAACAACAACAACAATAAAACTGATCAGTACACACATAACTTTTACCTGATGTACTGTGCATATGAAACCTGGCAGCATCACACTCCGGTCCACCTAGCTGTAAATTGGTACCTAACTCTGCATTTGAGTTAGGAAAGGCAAAGGTAGTGATGAAAGGAACTGATCACCCCCACCTCACAAAACTGAACCTAGTAAAGTGATGTCTCCAACACCTCACTCCAGGACAACAGTACTTGCTATAGGACTTCCTTTACCTTTACTGTGCATTTGTGAGTGTTATACTGCTGCAGCTGATGTGGCTTTCAAAATGAGGGTCTGTTTCAAAAAGTGTTTGAGTGGATAAAGATGCAGTGAAAGCATTGAAAATTATAGATGCCTTATAAGAAGAAAAGATGGCTACAATGAGTCCTGGAAATCAGATGGACATTGGTCAAACGTTAATATATCAGTTGATAAGAGACATACAGCTGCTGTTAGAAACCAGTCCTGAGACATAAAGCATATATGATCACAAAAAATACATATGAATATATGTAGAGTTGGATTGTGCCTGATTCAGTTTTTCATACCACTTTAATTTAGTGTTAAATCACATTAAGGCAATGTTTCCAAACTTTTCTTTCCATGGAGGAACCTTGCATTCACATCCAGAGTGATTGAAAGTTTGACACTTGTTATGAGACTTGAGTTTGTATCTTATTGCTCAGATGCTGAACTCTTGAACACAAACTGAACAGACCAGTATAGTGGGACAGATAGTACAGCGTATAGATTACCCCCAATGCTGATCACTGGCAGATAGTACAGCATATAGATTACCCCAGTGCTGATCATTGGCATATAGTACAGCATATAGATTACCCCAGTGCTGATTACAGCATATAGATTACCCCAGTGGTGATCATTGGCTGATCTTGCCTTCTGTATTCTTAATTTGACCTGTATTCTTAATTTGATCTGTATTCTTATTTTGATCTGTATTCTTAATTTGATCTGCATTCTTATTTTGATCTGCATTCTTAATTTGATCTGTATTCTTTTTTTGATCTATATTCTTATTTTGATATGTATTCTTATTTTGATATGTATTCTTATTTTGATCTGTATTCTTATTTTGATCTATATTCTTAATTTGATCTGTGTTCTTATTTTGATATGTATTCTTATTTTGATCTATATTCTTAATTTGATCTGTATTCTTATTTTGATCTATATCTTATGTATTCTTATTTTGATATGTATTATTATTTTGATCTGTATTATTATTTTGATATGTCTTCTTTTTAAAAAAAATCTATATTCTTATTTTGATCTGTATTCTTATTTTGATCTGTTTTCTTATTTTGATATTGCTCTCTACATCTGGTAGGGATGTTTTGCTGAGTTGCAATCTGGCTGTATTTGCCACATTTATTCTTATACTCTTTTACTTTTCTGTGTGTATTTTCAAACCCAGCTGCTGTGTTGCACATTCTCATTTGTCTTGCATCTGGTTACATCTATGGGACAGAAGAACCAGGACATCAGCAAAATCTAGATCATCAAGCTATTTTATCAGAGTCCACTGAATTCCATGTCTGTTGGTCCATAGTCAGTAAGAAGAGAAATGGTGAAAAGAGGCGTACCTGTCTCACTCCAGTGCTTATCTCAAGGCTCAGCAAGTTATTGTTACTTTTATGTTTGAACAGAATCGGCATCATTGTACTCCAGGCAAACCCATAGATGCTCAGTCTCCCTCAGTATATGTTGAAGAATGTGAATGCTAATGTCACGAAGTGGATTTATGTTAGAGTTTGTCTGCCTATATATAGACAAGACACTAGTATGAGGAAGTCTGAGAAGATAGATTTTGTATGAGAATGACAGTGACTGTGGAAAGATGAGACTTATAGCTTCGAGGGTGAGAACCGAGACTGACTCTCTCTCGCCACTTGTGACGTAAGTACTAACTACTGTCCCACCACCTCTGACTACCATATAGGAGATAAGGTTTCACTAAAGTCCACAGACACACTATACAGACAAGCATATAGGTACAGTATAGTTATAGAGATACTGATCCAGGGTACATTTTAAAGTTTATTAAACAACAACATCAATAACACAGCAAAATAAATAACGTGCGAAAAACAGAACAAGTAAAATGATAGACACTTGTAACCCAACAATTTCACCCTCTCTTTCAACCTGCAGGGAAGAAAGTTAAGGATTAACAAAATTCTGCTTGGTGGGGTCTCTAATTTAGGAGCCACCACTCCTAACTATCCTAGTATTATTATTAAATCTAACCCATTGTCCTGCTGCAGACGTATACCTAAATGTCTACACAAATCTGAATGCACTATATGATGTCCTACACAGCTAACCACTGTACCACAAGCACTGATTCCCTAACGGACTTTTTCAGTGCTAACTCAGAGGCTGTTCTCTAAGTCTGTCTATCTAACTCTCTACTCTGCTTCTGCTCAGTGTCTCTCTGACACTACTGTCTTCTGCTGAGTGGCGTCTCCGTTACGCCCCTCCTCTCGTTAGCATTCAGAAAGGAATGATTTTCCTTTCTCCTTTCCAGACTACTGCAGCTGATGACTTCGGTATTAATAACAATGTACTTGACTCGGGATGTAGATGCTTCACTGCTGATGAAACTTCTTTCAACTGCCCAGTTAACCCTCTTCGGGTTTAGGACAAACGGCTTTATTATGGCCGTATTAAACAACAACACCAGGCCACGCGCCTATGTGGTGTGTTATAACGAGCTAAGAGCTCCGGATTTTTTTTAGAAAACCCGTTCCCGCTGAAGAATGTGCTTCACTGCATGAGAATTGCTTTCTTTTACTGGTGCAGACGTACTGGGCGCCGGTATAACCGCTTCACCAGTTCTCTTCGCCTCTGGCGATGTCTTGAACCTTCTACTCCTGAGAAGGCAAAATATCGTGGTACATTGTAGGGCAGTTTACACCCTCCCTGTGTGCCGTGAAAAATGCTGTAAACGAAAAAATAACAACAAATATACAACACGTCAAAATATTCTCAACCCTAACATATAACCACCTTAAATTAATACATCTCCTGTCTTTCCCCTAAATTAACCTTATGCACGCTGCATTAGAATCCCGGAAATTTGCCCTGCTGCTGCATTCTTTCTCACAACGCCCCCGTTTTTTATAGTGGGTGACTTGTAACATCAATAGTTTCTTTGTTTCTTGTTCAATTGCTATAATTTTTGGAATGTATATAAATAAATGAATGACAAATCTGATGATATAAGTTTTGTTGGTGTATATGTTAGATGTGACAGGAAGAGAGGAATGGAAAGATGAAAAAAAAAACAACAACAAACGAAGAGACTGTACTGCATAAGGCTGGTCCTACCTATGAAAGCTATCATACTCTCATCAACACTAAGCTCTTTAGAGGGTATGTAATGGCTTTGCCATAGAGGGAGAAGAGCGTCGACGAACGATTTGATTTTGAAAGGGTTAGGTTTAGGGTGCCCTCGTAGTGCTGCAGTTGTATTGACGGGGCCCCGGGAATATCAACTTCATCAAAATCGTAGTCAAAAACGCTAGGCATACTACTGTCATCCCAATCTGCGATCTCAGCGCTAGTAAAACCAACAAACTCCTTCGTCATCGGAGTCAGAATCCATGAAAATTACAGCGAAATTGGCAGCTTGTTCCATGCCGATTGATTTCGATTTTAAAAATTCACAAAAAATAAACGCGAATGCACCCGTTACTAAATCTTGATCGGAAACGGAAGCTAAATCTCTCGCAAATAAGATTCAATTTTAACATCCGGGGGGATATGACGTGTACACATCTTATATAGCAGGAAATGACCGATATCCGAAAGTAGACTAAAGTCGCCTGCAGCTGGGAGAACATAGGGTACCTCCAGCGACAATTGTCGCCCGTAGCGTGCTGAAGGTTAATACATCTCCCCTACACAATCTACGCACAAGCGATAAACAAATATTCCTACCCATGCGTCAACTACTTCTACCGTCTTCTCCTATCTCTTCCCCCTCATCAAAGTAAATATCTGTCTGGTAGAAAAACTCCAGACACGGGCTGACCTGAATCTTTTGTGCTAGGCTTGCCTCAAGCGTCACAACAATTGTGTTCACTGCCAGCTAAAATCCCCAGGTATAATTCCCTGGCCCTACTTCCTTAAGGACTGACCCGGGAAGGCTATCAATTAACACAATATTAAACACACCGCTACTACACCATCTATGTAATACAAAATTCACTTCACCCCGTCTCCTGACTACAAGCTTAATTAACACACAATTAAATACCCAACCGTACATGCGTATATACACTACCAATTATCATAATCAAAATTGCGGATATCCACAGACCACATATTACAGAGCACTAATTTATCTTAGCGCTTACCCTCACACAGTTAATATCTCAAAGCCTCTACACACATTATAGATATTGCTACTATTATTCAGAGTAAAAGTATAGGCACAACTTCTCGTTTTATTGTATAAGATAGCAATTGATGGCACTTCAAATTAATAAATTTAATTTAACTCCCAGAAGAAAACTTACTTTAACGTGCTAAGATCTATTATTTTTTTTTTTTCTTAACCAGCGGCACTTGGGCTTTCAGCCCTTCGGCCCAATGACATGTCATTGCGAGGCTGGGGAACCTGAGGACTTTCCTTCCAACCCGGTCAGGAGCTTCGCTCCTTCCCATCCACAGAGGGTTTATCACAGGAGCCGTTCAGGCTATTCAGTCAAATTTCCGGCCGTAAACATTTCTTCAAACGCCGACGCCCGGGTTTGAACCATGAACACCTGGTCGCCAGTACAACGCCGAAGCCATTACACCAGCGCGGCTCCCGCTAAGATCTATTATAAAATGAACTATCTATGACGCTAATAAAGTTATACACATACCCAAATACTGAATTTCTCTCGCTGAGCACCCTATAACTCACTGAGCAGACGATAAGGCGTAGATTCATGGCTGGAAATTTTGAGACCAGAGAGCACTAACCGAGTTAGATGCCAACTATATAGTCTTAATTCTGATGCAATAACCTACGCTATGATTCATCGCATCGTGTCGCTATGGGCCACCCTGAGACCAATATTATTGCTGCAAATAACTTAACTCTGACCTCCGCCAATGATATCGTAAACAACCCGATGACTCAGTGTATATTTTGCTCCCGCGCTACTTATTGCGTCATCTTAGATAATACTACTGACCGTTCTCGTTACCAAAATAAATTTGATTGGTTCTGCGCTGGTTCTGCATACCTGGGTCGTGTTTCTGCCCCCATCCCTACAATTAACAGGGTAGGTGCAGGTTTTTCAGATTTTTCCTAGTCTGAAAAATCTACCCAGCCTAATAATATGAACTCCAACGCCTAATAAAATAACATGAACGCAATTACTTACAGAGAGAAGAGGACTGGGGCAAAATTGAAATTATAATCCACAGTAACTCCTCCTACATAAACGCAAATAATTACATAGAAAAGAAGAATGGGGCCCGTTCAAAATAAAATCACAGTAAATCCTCACAGCTAACTGATCCTATAGCTTGCTGGTTATATAAATGATGGATGTATCCTCTCATATGTCCATCTCTGCTCAGCAAGTTGTCCTTCATGAAGAATTCTTTATTTCATGTCTTCATATGTTTTCTTTATAAGGTTAATGAACTTTGGGAGGGGGGATTCTCGATAATGCTTCATCAGTTTCTAAAGTAATTCACTGTCTAAACTGGCAAATACCTTTTCATAGTCCATAAATCTGATATAAACAGGTGAGTTCAGGACCAAGCTGTGTTCACCATTTATGCACAGTATAACTATCTGGTCAGTCAAGATCTGCTTTGTCGAAAACTTGCTTGTTTTTTTCTTAGTTGTCTGCCTGTGTCCTCTTTTAAACTCAAGGATGATCATTAATAATTTGCGTGGCACTGATAGTAACATTAGTCCTCTATAATTTGTGCATTCTCGCTAATCTCCCTTTCTTTGGCAATTTAACTTACTTGTTCATCCCTCTTCTACCGTGAGGTGTAGAGATTTGGAGGAGGGAGTGCCATACTATCCAATCGGCTGTCTTCCTTCTGGCCTGGTTCCAGTCTAATCCTCGGTCCTTCAGAGATTGCTTAATGTTGTTCTCCCAACGGATCCTGGGTCGTCCTGGAGGCTGGATCCCTGGCTCTTAGTTTCCCATACTTGTCATGGTAGCTGATCTTCTTCCATTCTGCAGACATGGCCAAACCACTGTAGTTAATACTGTTTTTCTTGAGTCTGCAGTGGCTGAGTTTTGAGGCCTTGCCTTATCGTCTGGTTGCGGACCATATCTCTTCTTGTTACTTCAACCACCTTCCTCAGATACCTCATTTCTGAGGTTTGGAGCTGGCTCTTGTGGGTTGTAGTCATTGCCCATGACTCACATCCATATTTTAAGACTGGGACATAGGTGGAGCGGATACACAGCCATCTTCGTCTTCATGCTAACTTCTCTTTTGCTGAGGAATCCTCGATTTATGGCCTGAAAAAGTCTCCCTGCTGCTGCTCTTTGGGCAGCTAACTCTTCTTTGGTGCCTCCCTTCCAGTCTGTAACAGCTCTTGAGTTATTTAAACTGGTTGACCTGCTCCGTGGGCAACTTGACAGGACATCTATTCTTCCAGTCGGTTGATAATTGTTGATTAGTACTGATAATTCATCATCATCATGTTCCTTTGTGCTCCTTATGAAGCCATGGAGCCACCACTGCAGCTAACCCCCTTACAGGAGGTCACATCAAGCAGTCACATGCTGTGATGCTACACTGTAATTCTGACTTTCACCAGGCCCGATTCTGTTTTGAGTTTCACCATTTCTCTTCTCTTTTGTAATTATATGGGGTTTGCCTTGGTTCTTCTCATGTGAATATATATCGTGTTTGGTAATTTTTAGGAGGTAATTTAAATGGGTTCGTTTTATGATGGTAGGTTTATTTTATTCTAGCTTCAGTTTTACTTTCTTCTGATTTTTCGCGATTCCCGTAAATTTCATCGTTTACGAAAATCGATATTTTCGGGCACTCCTGTATGACGCGTCAGTAGCACGAGGCCGTCAGGTAACGTGACGCAATTGTAAGCACGCGGGATTTGCGTAGGTGGCCAGTATTGATTTTTCCTAGCGCTCCCATTGGTCCGAGTGAAAACTTAGAATAGGCGTAGGAGAGGAATTCGCGTGGGTGTTTTCTCTTGTATATAATGAGACAGAAAACGGGGATTCGGTCTCTGTGTAGAAATAAGTGTCAGCCGCAAGACTTCGCAATTATCGTCTCCATTGCGGGAAAAACCGCGATAATTTGGTATGTACCTATTTTATTAATCGTTTTACTTATTAGTGGGGTTTTTGAGAAATCTCGGCCCGTAAGTTAAGTCAGTGGGAGACATTAACTTAAAGTTTAAACGGTAGCGCCATTAATTATTATCTTTGTAGAACGATATAAACGTAAAAAGTGTGCATAAGTCTTTTTTAGGATTTTTTGGCAGTAGATCGGAGAGTCTGAAGTTATGAGAGACACGTGTGCTCCTTGTTGTAGAATGTTGGGAAACCCCCATTTATTCCTGTATATTTTCTAATGTAATTTTATTGGGAAATCCTTGGTGTGTACGTTAATTTTTCTGAGCCTTAAATGTGAGGGATGCAGTGAGCTTATGTTATCAGTGAATTATACGGCGTGGGGAAATAAATCATCCCTACAGCGAGGTTTAATTTAAATAGGAGTAAGCCGGGGAAACTCCTGTGTTAATGGGTAAAAGGATTTCCCTATTTTTGTCAAGTTTGAACACGTGATCGGCCATGCGTAACGGCCATGTAACGTGTCAGATGGTGTCGGGAGGTTTTGTTTATTTTACCTGGCAGATTTTAGTAGAAGGAGGGGGGATGAAGAGGCCACGTGGGATAGTGGTATTTTATGTATTGTGTGAAGAACGAGAGAAGTGAGAATGAAGAGACACGTGTATAGAATTATTTTCTGTATCGTATATGTTAGAGATAAGCGATTTTAGAGAGGGTGTACATTAGACGCTGTTTCTTTTAATTTCAGCGAGTCTCGGCGAAACAGTGGGGAGCATAATTTTGTCAAATAAAATTATCCACGGCAAAAGACATATTCAGGGTCAGAGTACTCGAGTATCGTCAGGAGCAAAAGAAAATTACCCTATGGTCTCTGGCAGTGAAGTCTCTATGCTTCAGCTGGACCGAGGTTTATTTATCAGACAGCCGAGAGCATCGCTATTATAGTCTCTAGCAACGGCAGGTGGCCGGGAGACTTGTTTCAATTTCGTACAGCCGGAAATCAAGGCTGTGTTTTTTTCCTCTAACTCCGGAGCGGGTTAAAAGAGGGAAGCTATTCAGCTGCAGAGAAGTTTGTCGACAGTTTATCAAGCACCTCAGGCTTGATATCCGAACATCGTCATCACCAAAATCAGGAACAGGTGACAGGGTTACCATACCTAGGTCCTGAAAGTAACGAGAGAAGAGCGTAACGGAGACGCCGCATCATCAGCCCTCGAGTGTTAGAGAGACACTGAGACCAAGAGAGAGAGATCGAGAAGAAGGGAGAAAATAGACAGGACCAGTAGGGTCTGGTCAGTATCCATTGAACGGATAGACACTGAGTCTGCGTTCGAAAAACCAAGTCTATTATTTTAGCATTTCTTGTGGTGTAGTTATCGGCGCCTATCGCCTAACTAGTAGAAAGCTGTGTAGCCGTTCGTCGAGGAAGAGTCACCAGGACTGAGACAATAGAAAGCTTATTAGTGGTAGAGAGTGGAGGCTAAAGTTGACAGCCCCACCAAATTAGATTTGGTTTAAATCACTAACCATTTTTATTGTTCCTCAGCAGGGTTACAGAAAGAGTGAATGCGAGTGGGGTTTTTTTTTTTGTCTCTCAATCTAATTGTTACTTTGATTTTTCCAGGCCGTGCAACAGTGCACGCTATCGACTGACTTGATGATGTAATATGCCATTTTATGTTTTTCTTGTATGTAAATAAATATATACATATATTATTTACTGGATCAGCTTCTATTCTTTACTATACTTACTCTATGTTGTCTGTATAGTGGTGTTTGTGGTCGTATTTATACACCTTATCTCCTTGTATTTAAAGGAAGTCAGAGGAGGGCGAGACTATAGCCAGTCTAAAGTCACGAAGCGGCAAGGGGAGATTCAAATCCTGGTTCTATCCCTTGAGCCAATAAGGCATGTCATTTTCCATCTAAATTCTATTTTCTCAGACTTTCTCATACTAGGGTCTTGCTTTCATTCAGGCACACTCTATAAACGTAAAACCACTTCGTGACAAGTGGGCGGCAATCGTCCGGTGGATCATTCTGGTGAGATCAATTCTGTGATCTATATTCATAGATTGTCTCTAGAAAGTTTTCTGAGAATAGAGTTTCTTTAAATATCCCCTAGACTTGAGCTATATTAGAACTGATCCAGTTATAGGTTTTTCCACAGGTTGCAGTCTAGTAGATTTTTGTGGTATTTTTGATTTATATGACTTAGTGGTAATTGATGGCATACCGACATATTTTTCTATAACAGGAAGGTAATTTAGTTTTTGGTAGCTTCTTAAAGAAATTTTTCTCAGGTTATTGTTCAGACTTGACACTAGTCTGAGTTCGGGTTTTTGGGACATCGGTTATAGGAGGAATACTTCCTATTACATAACAGGTAGTTCCTTCCTTTGGTTCTCCTTTCTGTCATTTTTCTGTCAGTTGTGAACTTACAGCAGTTTACAGGTAAGATGGCGGATATGGCGAAATTACGAGCTGCATGGCGGGAGGCAGCCCAGGACATGGGAATGGATAAAGAGGAGACGAAAGCCTACATGATCAGAGAAAATGATAGGCATAATCAGAGCGAGAAAGAGGAAAGGCAAAGGATAGCCGCCGCAGAAGTTGAGAAAGAGAAAAGGGAGGCAGAGATGGAATTTCGGAAATTGGAAGCCGAAATAGGGGAAAGGCAAAGGATAGCCGCCGCCGAAGCAGCAAAAGAGGAAAGGATAGCCGCCGCAGAAGCAGCGGAGAAGGAAGCCGAGAGACAAGCAGCAGAGAAGGCAGCAGAGAGACAGCATGAACTTGCCCTGCGTTCTCTGGAACTGCATTACCGAGCTTCGGAGGGCAGTTCAGCTAATGGCGATTCACCCGGAGCAGGAGTGACAGACACCTCAGGAAACGGAGGGCCCCGGATGGCAGCCATGAGCTTCCCATTTGACTCGTTCCCTAATGGGAATGAAAAGATTGACGTGTTTTTAGAAAAATTTCAACGGATGGCAAAGGCATACAGGTTGGATGAGAGTCTTTGGTGTCTGAAATTATCACAATCGCTCAAAGGTCATGCGTATGAAGTTTACAACAAGCTGCTCATAGATGACCAGAACAACTTTGAGGCGCTGCGAAACGCTTTATTACAAAGGTTTCAGTGGACACCCCAGAAATGCCAAACCATGTTCAGGGAGAGCAGGCCGGAGAAGGGAGAGAGTTTCGCACAGTTTGCCGAGCGGGTGAGAAATTACCTAACCCGGTGGAGGGAACTGTCAGGACTGGCGAAGACTTTTGAAGGGTTGGAGGAGTTAGTTCTGTGTGAACAAGTTAAGGCAAACATGTCCCCCGACTTGAGGCGGTATCTGGCAGAGCAGGGTGCCCAGCAACTCGATCAAATTATCATGTTCACGGAAAGGTACCAGACAGCACAGGCCGAAGTACTGGGACAGAAACGGAAAAACCCAGACCTGCCAGCCCCAGACAAAGGAGCTTCATCCTCGCAGTCGGTTACTCCACCAGCTCATCAGCAACCAGGGCCTTCTCGCAAGGAGCCTCATTCTGGTTATAACTTGCGCCCCCAGCAGCATAACAGAGCACCGACAACAACCTCTCAGGAACCCGCTAGGAACAGAGGAGATAATGAGAGGTATTGTCAGAATTGTAGTAGAAAACCACTTCCCACTGGACATCCCCGTGCATGAACAAACCCCCAGCTCATCATGCAGCTTGTTTAAGACCGGTGAGAATGGACTAAAGGGAAATAAATGGGAATGCGACGCTCAGTCCAGGCAGAGAAGTTGTTCTCTAACAGTGGACCAGCCGTAGTGAATGGGACAGCCACTACGTGTTTTGTTTGACAAAGCGGGCTTACTTACCCCAGTATCATCGCTCGTCATTTGGTGAAACCAGGGCAGTGGACCGGAGAAATAGTTGAAATTGGTGGCATTTTGAGAAGAGGATATCTCACAGCGTGGCGTTAATGGCCCGATCCACGCACTCAGAGCCAAGCCAATATTGAGGTGAAATGCAATTGAATGGGAAAGGTGTCTAAGGCAAGTTTGTGTAATGGCAATCAAGGCAGCTGTAATGGCACAGCCAGCACATGATTTCATCCATGAAGCCCATTACTTAGTTTGGGAAACCCAACCACACCGATCCTTGCTAATGAATAGGGGGCTACTGCAGGCCCAGAGAAGTGAAAAGGAAAAGGAAAGCCCCAAATTCACGGAGCCCCACGGGAGCTCAAACATCCTTGTCTTGCTATGAAGAAGGATTGACGCCTCTAGGTGGACGAGGGGAATGTTATTTACAGAGGCGTATTCGCCTGTCAGCCCAGTTCAGCTAAAGGTCAAACAGGGTCGCACCACAGGTTCCTTCAGAATTATCTTTACGCGCCGTGTCGCGAAAAGGTGACGCCTCTGATTTCGGAAGGCTTATGCTGTCCCAATCTCTTTCTTTGTCCGTCGGGATATTAGGCCCCCGATGGTATTAAATCCCTCAAGGGAGAAGGAAATACTGACAAGAAGGAACATGTGCACGTGAGTTCTTCAAGCAACCGTAAACAGTTTACGCCCTGTTACGGCGATGTCTGGGCCAGCCATGGTAGCCAGTCAGACTGTTTTTCAAAAACACTGAGGAGGGTCGCACCATTTGGTAATCATTATTTACCACGCGCCCGCTTCATCAAGGAAAATTCGTGGGGCCGAAGGAAACACATGAGAGGGAGGAGGAAGGGGCGACCAGTCATGTTGAATGAGGGCAGCAGTTCGACAGGAGAAAATCCCCTGGCGTGACCCTCACGATCCAGGGCTTGCAAAGATTCTCAAGGATATGGAGAGATGGGCCAGCGATTCCCGTAAATTTCATCGTTTACGAAAATCGATATTTTCGGGCACTCCTGATTGACGCGTCAGTAGCACGAGGCCGTCAGGTAACGTGACGCAATTGTAAGCACACGGGATTTGCGTAGGTGGCCAGTATTGATTTTTCCTAGCGCTCCCATTGGTCCGAGTGAAAACTTAGGATAGGCGTAGGAGAGGAATTCGCGTGGGCGTTTTCTCTTGTATATAATGAGACAGAAAACGGGGATTCGGTCTCTATGTAGAAATAAGTGTCAGCCGCAAGACTTCGCAATTATCGTCTCCATTGCGGGAAAAACCGCGATAATTTGGTATGTACCTATTTTATTAATCGTTTTACTTATTAGTGGGGTTTTTGAGAAATCTCGGCCCGTAAGTTAAGTCAGTGGGAGACATTAACTTAAAGTTTAAACGGTAGCGCCATTAATTATTATCTTTGTAGAACGATATAAACGTAAAAAGTGTGCATAAGTCTTTTTAGGATTTTTTGGCAGTAGATCGGAGAGTCTGAAGTTATGAGAGACACGTGTGCTCCTTGTTGTAGAATGTTGGGAAACCCCCATTTATTCCTGTATATTTTCTAATGTAATTTTATTGGGAAATCCTTGGTGTGTACGTTAATTTTTCTGAGCCTTAAATGTGAGGGATGCAGTGAGCTTATGTTATCAGTGAATTATACGGCGTGGGGAAATAAATCATCCCTACAGCGAGGTTTAATTTAAATAGGAGTAAGCCGGGGAAACTCCTGTGTTAATGGGTAAAAGGATTTCCCTATTTTTGTCAAGTTTGAACACGTGATCGGCCATGCGTAACGGCCATGTAACGTGTCAGACGGTGTCGGGAGGTTTTGTTTATTTTACCTGGCAGATTTTAGTAGAAGGAGGGGGGATGAAGAGGCCACGTGGGATAGTGGTATTTTATGTATTGTGTGAAGAACGAGAGAAGTGAGAATGAAGAGACACGTGTATAGAATTATTTTCTGTATCGTATATGTTAGAGATAAGCGATTTTAGAGAGGGTGTACATTAGACGCTGTTTCTTTTAATTTCAGCGAGTCTCGGCGAAACAGTGGGGAGCATAATTTTGTCAAATAAAATTATCCACGGCAAAAGACATATTCAGGGTCAGAGTACTCGAGTATCGTCAGGAGCAAAAGAAAATTACCCTATGGTCTCTGGCAGTGAAGTCCCTATGCTTCAGCTGGACCGAGGTTTATTTATCAGACAGCCGAGAGCATCGCTATTATAGTCTCTAGCAACGGCAGGTGGCCGGGAGACTTGTTTCAATTTCGTACAGCCGGAAATCAAGGCTGTGTTTTTTTCCTCTAACTCCGGAGCGGGTTAAAAGAGGGAAGCTATTCAGCAGCAGAGAAGTTTGTCGACAGTTTATCAAGCACCTCAGGCTTGATATCCGAACATCGTCATCGCCAAAATCAGGAACAGGTGACAGGGTTACCATACCTAGATCCTGAAAGTAACGAGAGAAGAGCGTAACGGAGACGCCGCATCATCAGCCCTCGAGTGTTAGAGAGACACTGAGACCAAGAGAGAGAGATCGAGAAGAAGGGAGAAAATAGACAGGACCAGTAGGGTCTGGTCAGTATCCATTGAACGGATAGACACTGAGTCTGCGTTCGAAAAACCAAGTCTATTATTTTAGCATTTCTTGTGGTGTAGTTATCGGCGCCTATCGCCTAACTAGTAGAAAGCTGTGTAGCCGTTCGTCGAGGAAGAGTCACCAGGACTGAGACAATAGAAAGCTTATTAGTGGTAGAGAGTGGAGGCTAAAGTTGACAGCCCCACCAAATTAGATTTGGTTTAAATCACTAACCATTTTTATTGTTCCTCAGCAGGGTGACAGAAAGAGTGAATGCGAGTGGGGGTTTTTTTTTTGTCTCTCAATCTAATTGTTACTTTGATTTTTCCAGGCCGTGCAACAGTGCACGCTATCGACTGACTTGATGACGTAATATGCCATTTTATGTTTTTCTTGTATGTAAATAAATATATACATATATTATTTACTGGATCAGCTTCTATTCTTTACTATACTTACTCTATGTTGTCTGTATAGTGGTGTTTGTGGTCGTATTTATACACCTTATCTCCTTGTATTTAAAGGAAGTCAGAGGAGGGCGAGACTATAGCCAGTCTAAAGTCACGAAGCGGCAAGGGGAGATTCAAATCCTGGTTCTATCCCTTGAGCCAATAGTCGCGTCTGTCCACAGGCATGTCATTTTCCATCTAAATTCTATTTTCTCAGACTTTCTCATACTAGGGTCTTGCTTTCATTCAGGCACACTCTATAAACGTAAAACCACTTCGTGACACATGCTCTTGTTGCAGTGGTTTCTGTGGCAACTTATTGTATGTGATGAGATTGCCAGCTCCATGCACAACCTCATATTAGTCTTGCTTGATGATAACGCTGGCGATGGATAGAACACACATTGAGGAGCATTACAAGGCAGTCCTTGTTCTGGAATCCACAGGGAAAGAGAAGTAGAGGTAGACCAAAAACACACGGAGAAGAGAACTGGATACAGAGGTGAAAATGATGAGGAAAACATGGAAAGAACTTGAGCTGGTGGCACAGGACAGGAAGACTTGGCATGTGTTTGTTGAAGGCCTATGCTCCTCGAGGAGCTAAAGGGTTTTGATTGATTGATTGATGCACAACCTCATATTAGTCCCCTTGAATGACATGCTTGATGATGCTGTTATCCTGTTCTTTATTTGTCTCTTCAGAGGTTCCGGGAACTACACAGACACACACACAAAATGTACAACAAAAGGCTATTTCTTCTTCTTCCTCGTTCGTCCTGAAAAGGACGTTGGTTTCATTGTGTCTGTTTCCTATTTAAAAGTACTCATAATTGCTGGACCAGAATTCCAACAATACTTGAAAAATATTTGAAGGTTTTCATGTTATTTTAAAATGTCTTACTTAGTCGTTCCCCTTCTACCGTGAGGTGTAGAGGTTATTTTAAAATGTCAACTGTCTTTATTCCATAATTTCTTGTAAAATCCCTGACCATTTTCTGAACAGCTTTTGGGACGCTGCCTTAAGATAATGCAAGTAATTGACAGGTACCCATTTTCGGTAAACAGGGAATTAGGGGAGGCATTTTAGTTCACATTTAGCCTCATTATTTTCAGACGAGAACATTTAACTGCCGAAGATGTCCAAAAGAATAAAGTTATCATGGAGAACATCAGCAAAGGTGCTTGGGACAGTGCCGAGGCTTCATCAGATGGAGTGAGTTTTTAATAATTTTATCAGTGTGTTCTATAAGATAAATGTTTTTCCCGTGCTGTGTCTACCAGTTGCAGCTGATTCTTAGGGGATGATGAAGTATCCCCTTGTGAACTTAAAAATAAAAATTTTCATTGAATTGTATGATCGTTGACTGACTGTTGGTGAAATTGTATCCTAGTATACTGATTGTTCACAACGGGCTGATCACCCGTTTGCCAGTCACTTCGATTACGGAAACAACAGCAAAGGGATTGATTTGCCGTTGCCCTAAAGACGCCATTAGGCGTGATGGGAAACAATGGCAAAGAAAACCTATCTGCTGTTGCCCTAAGACGCCACTAGGCGTAATGGCCACTGACTGCTTTGACGGTCAATGGCTAAGGACGGAAGAAGAAGAAGAAGAATACTGATTGTTAATTGTGTTGTATGATAGGTTGCTGAATGTTAATTGAATTGTATGATAGGTTGCTGAATGTTAATTGTATTATATGATAGGTTATTGAATGTTAATTGTATTATATAATAGGTTGCCTAATTTTAATTGTATTATACACAGCGGTTTGCCAGCGACACTTTAGTTTGACCTGTACTGCGCTGGCGCAACAGAGGTCACGGGGTCAAATTCGTAACTCGAAAAAAATGTGGCGGTGCTTACTTTTGATAGGGGTTAATTAAAGCTTTTAGGCTACTTTATTATTATAAATACCGGCTTTAATTTTGCGCTAAGCTAGACTCGAAATGTTAAAGTAAATTTTAGAACAATAACGAACATTTCATCATAATTAGAACAGAAGATATGAAATATTGTAAAAAGTACGTTTTTTTAATGTTTTTATATGGTTTATTTCTTATGCAATAAACAAAAACTATACCATTCAACATGCATAAAAATTACAGAAATAAAAAGTAGAAAACCTGCAGAACATGGATATTATAATTTTGTTTTGATTTCGTGCATCAAATATGAATTATTGAAACGTTAAATTGCAAGTCAACATTTATTACCTTAAAATAACACACTCAATTGTGCCTAAAACATGAGAGTTAACAATTATCTCTCAATCATACATCACGATGGTCATGAAAAATAAGTATGGTCATGAGTAAAATAAAATGTTCACTTTAATAAATAAAACATACACCTATTAAATTATTTCCCCACTCTGTTAATTCAGTCACTCTCCTGCAACAACTGTCATAATTTGCTCTAGCCCCAACATTTCGTTGAATTATCATTCACACTTCCTTTTTTTGATAGGAGGAATCTGTACATTCACAGATGGAGAAATGTGTAACAAATGAGTTTCCATTATAAATTTTAATTGTAACGTTATATTTTTAATACCAGCCGCGCGTCTTTCAATTTTGGAAATAGTGGAATGTACAAATTCTCCTCCTTGCTCTCCATGCATGTCCATTCCAAAGCCATGAGTTCTGATCCAGTCTGCGCAACGTTTTTCTAATATGTGCTGTTTAGGAATTGTCTTATTGGGGAACAGCTTTCTGAACAAAGCCATATATGTCTCTATTGATGCTGTTATTGATGATATTGATTCTTTACTAATTGGTTTACTGTGTGATATGTTGTTGTGTACTTTCTCAAATGCTTTGTTCAGTGAGTTGAATTGTTCTCTGGCAATAAAATAAATTCAGTTGTAAATCTTGTTTGTTTGTAAGTTTCAATGTTTGTGTAATGTTTGCTCTTGTAAGATCTTTATAAACTTTTGATGTGAGATATCAGTGGCAGTTATTTCCTATGAATGCTCTGCTATGATAAGACTGTGGTATGATTTTATGTTTGGCTAGTATCTTGTCCAAGTGTGAGCAAACTGGACCAGACCTAGCACACAGATCTTGAAACTGAAGTCTGGCCAGCGCATCTTGTGCATTTTCAAGTTTAACTTTAAAACTATCTGTCTCCTCCGTCTCCTCACAAAGTTCAATACATGTCTGAAAAAAATTCAATTTTAGCTTTTAATTCTTCTGCCTGTTTCCAGTTCCTACCAAATCTCTTCAAGTTCTTAACAGTACTAATGTTTGCGTGTATCTCTTGTGGATTCCCAAATATCTTGGCATCTATTGCATCAGCTACCTGTTCTAGAAGTATGTGGTGTTTCAAAACAATGCCTAATAAAATATGGTGAGGAGCTACATATTCAATTTCAATCTTTAACATTGGTTTGTGTAAACAATTATGGTAGCGTCCCATGCTTTTTATCCCCTTTCCCATATTTCATATATCTATTGTAATCTCTTATCAACATGGCCAAACTTCTTGGTTTGCAAGTTGTATGCTCTCTGGATGCCTTTATTTCTTTGTTTTGCTGGAGTCACCATAGACATGGGTATGTTCTTTGAGCTCCGGACAAACCATACATTTTCATCAAAAAGATATACTCCCCGAATAAGAAAGCAACAACTTTTTTCCCATCCCACTCTAAATCTTTTAGGCAATTATGCCTATTTCTTTACCCTGATGAAATAAAGATTTCGTTCTTTCATTCATTAGTGACTCTATCTGAGCTTTCCTGCCATTCATAAATATTTCTAAATTATCAAATGTATCTCTGACTCTAGCCATTGCTAAAAGGATGGTATTAGATTAGAATTTGGTTTCTCTAAATTTACTACCTGCATTGTAACTTTGATGCTTCCCTTTCATTGATCGCCCCCAATTTTAAGCCATACTTCATTTTCTAGAATGGAACCCTTATGCCACGTTAATAAGCTCTCTATCTTGTAATTGTTAAGAAGCCCACGAAAAAAGCTACATAAATCTTTGATACATGCAAATCGTGTCTCCAGCCTTTGTCCATTATCCCTACAAACTCTTTCATTTCCACATGCACCCATTCACGCGTAATCTCTCTTGTTCATTTTCTTTCTGCCCCTTCATGTTCCATGTCAACACCAACATGTTTCAATAATCTTCTCTGTTTTCTCTCTTGTGCCCACGTAAGGCCTACTGTTTCCTTCATGGCTATTGCTAATTCCTTGGATATTCGAACTCTACTTTCAATGCCTGCTTTCCTGCAAATTTCCTAACGAGACGTTTCTGAACAGCATCATAGTTCATGTGCCTGCTGCAGGTCTAGTGAGTCAGTTGACGTTCCAGCAATATGTTTCCTAACAGTGAGGAGAAATTGAGATCGCTTACGTTTTGTTGGCGTTCTGGTGACTGATGTTTCTATTCTATGTTTAATTGGTTTTTGTAGTACTATAGGTTGTCCTCTGGTTTTGCATTTTATGATATTATTTTGTGCTGTTGCTAGTTTTTTTCTAACAATGGATGTGAATAGGGTCTCTTCCTCTTGTGTTAGTGGTTGTGAAGGTGGCTTAGCAAGTAGCTGTTGTACTGTGATGTCGCTTTTGAAGACAGGTGAGGTGGCGTTCACCAGAACGCATAGCTTTTTGCACTTCATTCTAATATATGTTAACAACATTCTCACTTTACATAGCTTATCTTGAGGGTCTTCAGTCTTTGGGTCTGAAACTTTTAAAAAACTCATTATTGCTTTGAATCTGTTTCTAAACATAAATGCCCTGACCCACAGTCCATTGTCAAGACTTTTTCTTGACCAGAGGCAATCAATACTTGGGGCTGGTACAAGACCAGCATACATTAGCAAAGCACAAACATGATAAAACTCCAATGGAGTAACATCATACCATCCAGTAAAGACAGCAGGCTTGTTAGGTCCATGCTGCTGTGCATATTCATTTGTAAACTGACACAGGTAACCAACAATGTCAGCAGTGAAATACAGTCTGAAGAAGTCAATAGGCCTCAAAAACTGCTTCATATTTTCTCTGGTCCTCACCTCTGACAGTTGCAGACCTGGAACCCTCTCAGGCAAAAAGGGTGGAGGCTTGGAAGGTGGGCCTTCATCAAGTCCATCATAACCAAAACATCTGCAAGAAGAACAATTTAAAATTAATATTTACAGATCAACAATAGAATTCAAAGTTAAGTTTAGTGTACACAGGAAAATTGACACACATTACATTTTCCGTACAAAGGAATACTGTCAATCATAAAGTCAAATGATCTACACTAACATAATTACCAATGTATGTTACGTCGCTGGTCTCACTCAAAATAGTAACTCGTGCCAGAAAAAAAAGTGCACAGCGCACGGTGTGTAACTTGTGCGGCATGGGTGTTATATAAAACAAATACTTTGATTTTATTTTATTCTTTCACGAAGTTAGTTGCGCTCGACAAAGAAAAAGTGCGTAAAAATTGGTGTGCATGAGCCAATAACATACCAAAGTGAATTGTATTTGAACGGTTTGACACATAATGATCAAGATGATAAGATGGCTGTCCAATTTGTTAAAACCACTTATTATCAGGGAACACTCTTTGAAAACAATCCATGCACTTTCACACGAAATGTTGTCATCAAAGAACTTTTAAATTGAATCTAAAATAACATAATTCCCGCCGTGTGTACGTTGGTCACAGCTGAGGAATGCAATCGCATTGAAAAATTGTATTGTTTCCATTATATATACTCTCCCGAAAATAGTTACAACCAACAAAGAAAAGCGTTCAAATGACGGTGTTAATGAACAGTTTGATTACACTGTATAATGAAAAGAAACCAAAAACACTAAGAATGTACTTCTATCTGCTCATCCGGGAACGGAAACAGCACACTATAATTTTGATAGTGTTTGACGGGTTATTGCTAGTGTAAATAATAATTTTTAAAAGCAGAGACACAGGGCAAATGAGGTCAGAAAAATGGCTGATTCACAGGTTACGTCCGACCCCCTTTATATTTATTTCCTGGTGCCATGAGTTCTTTGTTAACTGTTTACATGGTGAAATATTTGTTTCTTTTTTTCAAAAACAAACAGAAAGCAGCTATACTGATTACAATAGCCCACTAAAATGACTGTTTTACTTCTTTTCAAAATCACCTGTTATCACTTTGGTAACGAAGTAACATTACCTTTGCATGTACGGCTAGTGATTTGAGTTGTTCTGAGCTGTATTTTCGCCATCTGACTCATCAGATGTTTCCAATTCCTCTGAATAATCATCAGAACAGGAATCTACATCACTAGATGCGTTGTAGTCACTATCAGACTGCATTTTGTTTATGATGTGTTAAGATGAGTTGTTCGCAAAATATCCAAAATGGCGGACGGACAAATGTGGTGTTTACGTTTTTCCGCGTGTAATTTCAAAGTCAAAATAAGTTAAAGCTGCATATTTTTTAGCACAAATATAATTGTTAACATGTATTCTTAAAATAAAACATTGATTTGAAGTCAAAATTAAAAAAATAAATGTGCTTTTTTTACTTCAAAAGTCATCGTTACGATTGGAACAATTTTTTTTTTTCCGGTTCGAAGAGTGTTAAGCTTTGCCAGAATGTATTTACAGTGATTTAAATGTTATAAAATCTGGTGACAGTATTCTTGTTCTTGTTATACCAGACTCACAAAACTGACTACCACACATTTTCAAGATCCGAAATCAATTTAAAAAATATATGAAAATAATCTTTAGGCTCCCCTCGAGAAGTCTATGTTATTAAGAACTCAATAAAATGGTACGCTTTTCAGATATTACATAATAAATACATTACCTCTGGTATGAATTTCCTCAAATGATGATGCTGTTTTCAAAAGCCTGTCACTCCGCCAAAAAGAATCCAAACAAATAAAAATCCAATCAAAGATAGTACACAGTACAAAGTTATAGCATTCAAAAGTATTTTAGCGCTCTGATTATCCAGAACGCGTGTGCAATGATTTAGATATTACCGATTTTACACTCAAACATCAGCTGATCTTTCCCGCCAAAACTAGGGAAATCGACCTTCTGAGCTGACAGATTTATTACATCGGGTCAGCATTCAGGTCACCGAACTAAGATAGCACTTCGGTGTACGGTAAAAACAGCCATGTATATGATAGGTTACTGAATGTTAATTGTATTATATGATAGGTTGCTGAAGGTTAATTGTATTGTATGATAGGTTGCTGAATGTTAATTGTATTATATTATAGGTTGCTGAATGTTATTTGAATTGTATGATAGGTTGCTGAATGTTAATTGTATTATATGAAAGGTTACTGAATGTTAATTTTATTGTATGATAGGTTGCTGAATGTTAATTCTATTGTATGATAGTTTGCTGAATGTTATTCGTGTTATATGATAGTTTACTGACTGTTAATTGTATTGTATGATAGGTTGCTGAATGTTAATTGTATTGGATGAGAGGTTGCTGAATGTTAATTGTATTATATGATAGTTTACTGAATGTTATTTGTATTGTATGATTGGTTGCTGAATGTTAATTGTATTATATGATAGTTTACTGAATGTTAATTGAATCGTTTAATAGGTTACTGAATGTTAATTGAATGTGTGGCATGTTACTGAATGTTAATTGTATTGTATGATATTTTACTGAATGTTAATTGTATTGTATGATAGTTTACTGAATGTTAATTGTATTGTATTATAGTTTATTGAATGTTAATTGTATTGTATTATAGTTTATTGAATGTGAATTATATTGTGAGATAGTTACTGAATGTTAATTGAGTTAAATGATAGTTACTGAATGTTAATTGTATTGTATGATAGTAACTGAATGATAAGTACCTTATGTACTCGAATATAAGTCAAGAAATGTTTTCCCTTTGTTGGACCTTAAAATCTTACTCCCGACTTATATTTGAGACAAAAAAAGATTTATAAAACCTCCCCCCCCCCAACCCCAACCCTTACCATCACAAACTGGTATCCTTCAAATTTTAACTTTCTGCTTTATTAAATGTTTTTATCAAAATGTCTTACGTACTACAATTTTGAACTCTTATTAAGTCACAAATTTCAACTGGAGTACGCCTTGTTGGCCAGCCTCCTTCATTTGATCTATCAGCAAATACCATTACTTCTTTCACTAGATTCAATTTCATCAGTCTCACTGTCAGAGTCTAAATCTGGCCCTGATTATTATCCACAGCTGATTCAGCCGCATGGTTAGCATCCTGATCAAATAGCAAGTCACTTCTCAGATCCCAAAGCCAATATTCAACTGCCCAGAAAGCCTTGGTTTTAAAAAAAAATCACGAAAAATCATATTATCGATCGCCTCTTAAAAAATATTTAAAAAAACATAAGCATTTTATTGTTATGGAAATCTATTTATAACTCAGGTATTGCTAATTACCGAGATCTTGTTGCTACTTAGCTACAACAGTAATTAGACTTTCTGGGCGAATGAACTTTATTTTCAAAGAGTTGAGAATTGGACATACAGGCCCATGTGACATTCTGCCCTTCCTTTCCTTGTTAATTGTGTGGTATGACAGTTTACTGAATGTTATTTGTGTGGTATGACAGTTTACTGAATGTTTATTGTGTGGTATGACAGTTTACCAAATGTTAATTGTATTGTATGATAGTGTACTGAATGTTAATTGAATTTTTTTTTTTAAATTAACATTTTACTGAATATTTATTGTACGAGGGCTATTCCAAAATCAACCTCCGATTGGCTGGTAAAAATTTTAAAAAATTGACAATAACATCTAAATACATACAAAAGTTACATACATCACTGCTTTACTTTTCCACATAGTCACCACCCAAATTCAGGCACTTGTCGTACCGTGGCACGAGTTTTTGTAACCCCTGGTCAAGGAATGGTGCCGCCAGGGTACTTAGCCAGTTGCTGACTCCATCCATGAGCTCCTCGGCGGTGTCAAAGCGCCAGGTAGCCAGCCAGACCTTCATCTTGCCGAAGAGATGATAATCGCTATTGTGGTCCCTGGTGTCATGAATTCCGTCAACAAAAGTCGATCCAAAACAAAAGGCGCGGAATGCTCACCAGTGGCATCATTATCCTGCACGACAACACGCGGCCCCACACTGCTGCTCGCACAAAGGCTTTACTTGAGCAGTTTAAGTGGGAAATTTTCAACCACCCCCCTTACAGCCCGGACTTAGCACCAAGCGATTATCATCTCTTCGGCGAGATGAAAGTCTGGCTGGCTACCTGGCGCTTCGACACCGCCGAGGAGCTCATGGATGGAGTCAACAACTGGCTAAGTACCCTGGCGGCACCGTTCCTTGACCAGGGTTTACAAAAACTCGTGCCACGGTACGACAAGTGCCTGAATTTGGGTGGTGACTATGTGGAAAAGTAAAGCAGGGATGTATGTAACTTTTGTATGTATTAAGATGTTATTGTCAATTTTTAAAAATTTTTACCAGCCAATCGGAGGTTGATTTTGGAATAGCCCTCGTATTTTATGATGTTTGTCAAGGGTAATCATAAATGCTCATGCCCATTATGTTTCAGCCTGGAAGACGCCATTCTTTGCAGTCACCTGACAAAGTGTCTTACAGCTGGAATGACTACATGACAGCACCAACAGGACAGCCTCCCTGTCTTGGAAGGCAGTGGGTTTCAAAAGAAAGTTCCAAGGCTTTCAAGGCAACAGTTGCTATGGTGAATACAGTTGATTTTCTCCTTCACACTTTCTCTTTTTTTTTTTCGCTCTCTGTCTCCCTTTCTTACCCCAACACACACAAACACACACACACACAAACACACACAGACACACACAAACACACACAGACACACAATATTTACATCTCTTTCTGAAGAATAGACCATTTACCGCACCCTTCAGTAAGTCCTGTCTTGACCATAACTTCGTGTTTGTCATCAGTTATTCCCTTATTTATTAATGCATATTTTTATTTGCTGATATTCTTTCTGTTTTATTTTTCCTGTTCACTAGGTTGTACTTGTTAATGATTAGGAGAGAGCAGTAAAGAAAATTACATTTTACTTGTTGTTTGGTTTTTTTTTTTTTAAATGGCTCTTTGGGCTTTCTTGTTGGCTTGACCGTCTTTCTTACTGGTGACACTTTTACCATGACAAAAGTTTAACTGCTTAGGACTGGCCATGGCAGATGCATTACACGTTATTACTGCTGATTGGCTTGTATTGGAGAGAGCCAGCAGCCAATATTGCAAGGCAGTCCATGTTCTGGAACCTCCAGGATGGAAGAAAGGGAGGAAGACTCCAAAACACAGAGAAGGGTATGTGAGACAAAAATTTAACATGTAGGACATGAAAAAAATCAAATTGAACAGGTAGAACATGGAAAGAATGAAATTAAACTGTTAGGACATTGAAAGAATCAAATTGAACAGGTAGAACATGGAAAGAATCAAATTGAACACGTAGAACATGGAAAGAATCAAATTGAACAGGTAAGACATGGAAAGAATGAAATTGAACAGGTAAGACATTGAAAGAATGAAATTGAACAGATAGGACATGGAAAGAATCAAATTGAACATGGAGGAAATGGAAAGAATCAAATTTAACAAGTAGGACATGGAAAGAATCAAATTGAACAGGGAGGACATGGAAATAATCAAATTGAACAGGGAGGACATAGAAAGAATCAAATTAAACAGGTAAAACATGGAAAGAATCAAATTGAACAGATATGACATGGGAAGAATCAAATTTCTCTGTAGAAGACAGGGCAGATATTACAAAGGCCTGTGGTTTTAAAAGAAACTGAAAGGCAAAGAGTTTTTTTTTTTAATGTTGATGTTCTCTTAGTGTTGAAATTTTATTGTTGTTGCTTTAACTCTTTCCGTCCACAGTGGCGCGCCTTGCGCCAGATAGGACTTCCGTTCCGACCAATGACGCATGGCGCGCCAGTGCGATATATGTCCAGTTTGAACGAAAAGTTATAAATACCTAGCAACTAGCTGGTTTTTAAATCATTTCATTGTATCCAGCACATGTTTATGGACGTTTGTGAGCGAAAAACAAATTTTTGAAGCTAAAATTGTGTGTTTTATATCCATTTCTATTCCTTTGTTTACATACAAAATGAATCGAGAATCTTCTTCTAAACATCTGCTTTCAGCTGAGCAAGCACGACGCTAATTTCTCAGTGGACAGAAGATAACTCGAGCAACACTGATTTTAGAAGTTAGGTTTAGTAATTCCAATGAAGACATTGTAAAGACTTTGTGTCAGAATATTCATGAAAGTGATCATTCTGAGGGTGATGTCGATCAGCTGATTGAACATGCATCAGGTAGGGCTGGTATAAAAAGAGCAAAACTTTCAGTCACTAAAGGAGAAGGATAAAGACTACTGGTCTACATCTGCAGAATTTTATACTCCTTGGTTTCTTCAGATGTTTTCAAGAAGTAGATTTGAAGCATTATATCATACAATGCTTCATGCCTCTGATGAAAATTCACAAGGAAAAGAAAAGATTGAACCTTTTATGAACATGTTGTTGCAAAAATTTCAGAGTGCCTTTTACCCATTCCAAAATCTCAGTTTGAATGAAATGGTAATAGGGTATAAAGGCAGATGGCAATATAAGCAGTATAATCCAAGGTTTTCCTTGTATCTTCTCGGGCCAAAGTGGAAGCACATTGTCAAACCAAAAATGATAGATAAATACAACAGTTCAATGAATGGGTGTGATCTCCTGGATCAAAAAGTTGGTTATTATGTCAGCGCTCTCATTATTATTGCACTGGATGTCCAGACCAGCTACATCTACACCCACAATGTTTTTATGACTACCATAAAAGCATGTGAATAGTGGCAAATTCTTCTGGGAAATGTAAAATAGAATATAGTTGGTGTAAATAATATTAGTCATAGTTGTTTGGTATTTACAAAAATTTGTGGTGTAGGAAAAAAATCATATAAATTATATATTTGAAGTGATTGTGGTAAAATGTGTTGTGTTTCAAAATGGATGTGCACTGATATTCTGAGATTTTTCTGCTTTGGATTAAACTGGAGCTGACATATGTGAGTACAGTTTATTTATCTTTTTTCCAGTTATTTTTGATTAGGTCTACACTTCACATAACATGACAGACTCTTTTCCTACATCAAATAATTATCTACAGCATTTCACAAGATTCTTCATCCAATTTCCCACATGTTGATGTATAACATCAACACCTAGTTAAATAAAATGTGTATCTACTGCCTGTTTTTAAAATATAACCTGAAGAGAAAAATTGCACATATTTTGAGCGGTTGTTTTTACAAACATATGTGGTTTTGAGAACAAAAATCATAAAAATTACATCTATGAAGTGATAGTGCTAAAAGTTTCTAGATATGTTTCAAACTAAATGTGCACTGATATTCTTAATATTTTATTGCCATATATTAATTGGGAGCTGAAATATTTAAGTTTAAGTATGCAATTTTATTTTATTTTTTAAACATTTTTAAAATCAAGTCTACACTTCACAAGACATAACACACCTATTCATATCAATTAATTATATGAATCGATTCATAAGATTCTCCAGTCAATTTTGCACATTTAAATGTATAACATAAACACCTAGTTAAATAAAATGTGTATCTACTGCCTGTTTTTAAATATAACCTGAAGAGAAAAATTGCACACATTTTGAGCTGTTGTTTTTACAAACATATGTGGTTTTGAGAAAAAAAATCATAAAAATTACATCTATGAAGTGATAGTGATAAACGTTTCTAGATATGTTTCAAACTAAATATGCACTGATATTCTTAATATTTTATTGCCATATATTAATTAGGAGCTGAAATATTTAAGTTTAAGTATACAATTTTATTTTATTTTTAAAATATTTTTAAAATCAAGTCTTCACTTCACAAGACATAACACACACCTATTAATATCAATTAATTATATGAATCAATTCATAAGATTCTCCAGTCAATTTCACACATTTAAATGTACAACATAAACACCTAGTTAAATAATATGTGTATCTACTGCGTGTTTTTTAAATATAACCTGAAGAGAAAAATTGCACACATTTTGAGCGGTTGTTTTTACAAACATATGTGGTTTTGAGAAAAAAAATCATAAAAATGACATCTATGAAGTGATAGTGATAAAAGTTTCTAGATATGTTTCAAACTAAATGTGCACTGATATTCTTAATATTTTATTGCCATACATTAATTGGGAGCTGAAATATTTAAGTTTAAGTATACAATTTTATTTTATTTTTTAAACATTTTTAAAATCAAGTCTACACTTCACAAGACATAACACACACCTATTCATATCAATTAATTATATGAATCAATTCATAAGATTCTGCAGTCAATTTCACACATTTAAATGTATAACATAAACACCTAGTTAAATAAAATGTGTATCTACAACCTGTTTTTAAAAATATAACCTGAAGAGAAAAATTGCACACATTTTGACTGGTTGTTTTTACAAACATATGTGGTTTTGAGAAAAAAATCATAAAAATTACAATTATGAAGTGATAGTGATAAAAGTTTCTAGATATGTTTCAAACTAAATGTGCACTGACATTCTGAACATTTTATTGCTATACATTAATTGGGAGCTGAAATATTTAAGTTTAAGTATACAATTTAAAAAAAAAAATTTTAACACTTTTTTAATCAAGTCTGCACTTCACAAGACATAACACACATCTATTCATATTAATTAATTATATGAAGCAATTCATAAGATTCTCCAGTCAATTTCACACATTTAAATGTATAACACAAGTACCTACCGAACTTATGTATTTGTCCACTGTCTATTTTTAAAACCTCACCTGTCTGAAAAAATTGCATCCATTTTCGGGCCTGGGTAAAACCCAAAAACAGCCTGGGGGGGAATGAGTTAAACTAACATAACATTTGTCTGTGGTATGTCTTCTCATTTTAAAAAAAAAAATGAAACTTACTTCAGGTCTCTATTCTTGAATTTGAAATGCTCAAGGACAGCCGTGTTTTTGGAAATCAGATTTTTTCGATTTCCAAAAGTCACCCAAAATGTGTTCGAAAAGTTAGCAAACAAAATATCCGATTTTTTTAATATTTCAGTTTTCAGGTGTTCGGACTTGTGCTGAAAAAAATGTTCTAGATTAAAATATTTAGTCTCAAATTCATTCATTCTTTCATTGCTCTTCAGCTCCCTTGGGGCATAGGGTCCCAACATATTCATGCCAAGTCTTCCTGTTCTGTGCCATCCATTCAAGATCTTTCCATATCTTCTTATTCACTTAGATGTCTGTCTCAAACTTCCTTCTCTGTGTGTTTTTTCACTGCCTCTATATCTCTTGCCTTGGAAATTCCAGAACAAGGATTGCCTTGTAATGCTATCAGCTGGTTTTTTTGTTTTTTTTCATTGTGTGTCCTATCCAATGCCAATTTCTTTTCCTTACCTCTTGTTCCACTATTTAGTAACTTCAGAGCAGAGGCAGAGGCCTTAAAAACTGCATCAGAAATTCTAATGACAGAAGGAAGCTCAGAGAGACCAATAGCTATCTTCTCAGATGCGCTGTCAGTGATTACAACGCTGAAAAGTCAAAGTAATGCTGAACTGGATGACCTAAGAGTAACACTTCACAGACTATGTCAGCAATACAAAAGAGTCGTGATACAGTGGATCTGTTCTCACTGCAACATCCCTGGAAATGAAGAGGCTGACAGATTGGCAAAGGAAGGGGGTAAGCTTCTTCAACTTGACACAAATATAACTTATGTGGAGGCCAAGAGTTTTATCAAGCGCAGGTACAGGCACAAGTGGGAAGAAGAGCATCCAGGCCACACAAAAAATGATCCGTATTACTAGCTCAGCAGAAGTGAACAAGTAGTAATCTTCAGACTTCGCACAGATCATAACAGATTGAGATACCATCTATTCAACAAATTAAAGATAGGAACTACTGATGAGTGTGACTGTGGCACTGATAAAATGACTGCCGAACATCTGCTTCAAAGGTGCCCAACATATGAGGAACAGAGAAAACGCATTTGCCCATCACCAGTACCATTCCTGGAGAAAATCTACGGAGATATCAACAGCCTCAGGCTGACCACTGCTTTCTTTGAACTTATTCAAGATGACATCTGAGGGTGAACGAAGAAGAAGAAGCACTATTTAGTCTTAAATTTAGAAATGTTATCTGTTATTTTGATAATAAAAGAAAACCCTCTTGTAGTGCAGCTTTAAGAGGTGGTATCTATGTAGTGTATTACTTGTCCCACTTTTTTATTCCTCTGTGGCGTTTTTTTTTTTTTTTTAACACTTCTATCCTCAATCATACAGCCAAGTCATTGTTGATTAAATAGTTCTTTATAGCAGAATATCTAATGTTCAATTATTGTCACTAGAGATTTAGGTTTCAGAATGTTCTGAGAGCCACACCAAGCATATCAGCTTCAATTTGGTGTATCATTTTCAATTTTCAGTACCAGCTTTACACCAGCCCCCTAATTTATTTACTCATATCTTTTTCAGAGTGATGACTTTCCAGTGACTGTGGATGTGTAAGTAGTGCATACAGGTGGAAGTTTGTACAGTTAAGCTTTTGAGAAAAATTCTCCTGTTCCACACAAAAAAGTCTAATGAACCAACATCAATTTACAGCTTAAAGTTCTGTAATTCTGTAAAGCAGTGGAGGCAACTCAGAAGCCATGGGGACCTACTTTAGAAACACTGAGATCTCCAAAGATATTCCTAGATAAAACCATGTCTGCTGAGTTAGGTTTAAACTGTAAAATTAACAGTTTTAAAATGTCTCTCAGCATTACCTTTTCTTGACAAAAGTAATGACTGCCTCATACATATAAATCGTTGGGATACTGTGGTTTTAAATGCTGGGGGAAGAGGGCTTGTCGAACGTTCACTAGCTTAAACATTTTTTTAATATTTTATCCTCCTCCATCACCTAAAGATCTACCAAGTCATCCCTATGATTTAGCGGTAGATCACGATTAACCAGTTGCCGACCTCTGCTTTAAAGTATTAGCAGTATGTTTAGTTCTTTAGTAATCTTCGACTCAAATGTCAAGTCAGTCCTATTGTATGGCTCTGAGACATGGAGATCAACAAAATCAACAACCAAAAAGATACAGACTTTTATAAATGGGTGCTTGTGTAGAATAGAAGGACTGAAATGGTATGACAAAGTCACAAATGTGGAATTGATGACAAGAACCAGACAAGTGCCAGTAGAACAAGAGTTGAGAAGAAGATGCTGGTGATGGATAGGACACACATTGAGGAAACCTGTTGATAGCATTACAAGGCAGTCCGTGTTCTGGAATCCACATGGAAAGAGAGGCAGAGTTAGACTAAAAAATGCAAGGAGAAGAACGAACGAACGAACGAACTTTATTTTCAAAGGGTTAAGAATTGGGCACGCAGGCCCGTCTGACATTCTGCCCTTCCTCTCTCTCTCATCATATATACTATATCCTTTCATCCTCACATTTACTATAAGCATAGTTAAGGCATTTATCATTATAAAGTAATATTACATTTGCAATAATCATCATAATTAAAGTACGTTTTTAACATTAAAAAATAATAATAATAATAATGAATGTACAAATAAAATAAATAAAAAAAGAGAACTGGATACAGAGGTGAAAATGATGAGGAAAACATGGAAAGAACTTGAGCGGATGGCACAGGACAGGAAGACTTGGCATGTGTTTGTTGAAGCCCTATGCTCCTCGGGGAGCTAAAGGGTATTGATTGATTAGTTCTTTAGTAGCATCTTGTAGTCATTCACTTTCCCTTCATTGTGGAGCATAGAACCAACACAGGTGGAGCATAGAACCAACACAGGTGGAGCATAGAACCAACACAGGTGGAGCATAGAACCAACACAGGTGGAGCATAGAACCAACACTGGTGGAGCATAGAACCAACACTGGTGGAGCATAGAACCAACACAGGTGGAGCATAGAACCAACACTGGTGGAGCATAGAACCAACACTGGTGGAGCATAGAACCAACACTGGTGGAGCATAGAACCAACACAGGTGGAGCATAGAACCAACACTGGTGGAGCATAGAACCATCACTGGTGGAGCATAGAACCATCACTGGTGGAGCATAGAACCAACACTGGTGGAGCATAGAACCAACACTGGTGGAGCATAGAACCAACACTGGTGGAGCATAGAACCAACACAGGTGGAGCATAGAACCAACACTGGTGGAACATAGAACCAGTACAGGTGGAGCATAGAACCAACACTGGTGGAGCATAGAACCAACACTGGTGGAGCATAGAACCAACACAGGTGGAGCATAGAACCAACACAGGTGGAGCATAGAACCAACACTGGTGGAGCATAGAACCAACACTGGTGGAGCATAGAAACCAACACTGGTGGAGCATAGAACCAACACTGGTGGAGCATAGAACCAACACAGGTGGAGCATAGAACCAACACTGGTGGAGCATAGAACCAACACTGGTGGAGCATAGAACCAACACTGGTGGAGCATAGAACCAACACAGGTGGAGCATAGAACCAACACTGGTGGAGCATAGAACCAACACCAACCAACACAGGTGGAGCATAGAACCAACACTGGTGGAGCATAGAACCAACACTGGTGGAGCATAGAACCAACACTGGTGGAGCATAGAACCAACACTGGTGGAGCATAGAACCAACACAGGTGGAGCATAGAACCAACACTGGTGGAGCATAGAACCAACACTGGTGGAGCATAGAACCAACACAGGTGGAGCATAGAACCATCACTGGTGGAGCATAGAACCATCACTGGTGGAGCATAGAACCAACACAGGTGGAGCATAGAACCAACACAGGTGGAGCATAGAACCAACACTGGTGGAGCATAGAACCAACACTGGTGGAGCATAGAACCAACACTGGTGGAGCATAGAACCAACACTGGTGGAGCATAGAACCAACACTGGTGGAGCATAGAACCAACACTGGTGGAGCATAGAACCAACACAGGTGGAGCATAGAACCATCACTGGTGGAGCATAGAACCAACACTGGTGGAGCATAGAACCAACACTGGTGGAGCATAGAACCAACACTGGTGGAGCATAGAACCAACACAGGTGGAGCATAGAACCAACACAGGTGGAGCATAGAACCAACACAGGTGGAGCATAGAACCAACACTGGTGGAGCATAGAACCAACACAGGTGGAGCATAGAACCAACACTGGTGGAGCATAGAACCAACACTGGTGGAGCATAGAACCAACACAGGTGGAGCATAGAACCAACACAGGTGGAGCATAGAACCAACACTGGTGGAGCATAGAACCAACACAGGTGGAGCATAGAACCAACACAGGTGGAGCATAGAACCAACACTGGTGGAGCATAGAACCAACACAGGTGGAGCATAGAACCAACACTGGTGGAGCATAGAACCAACACTGGTGGAGCATAGAACCAACACTGGTGGAGCATAGAACAACACAGGTGGAGCATAGAACCAACACTGGTGGAGCATAGAACCAACACAGCAACTGGTCCACTGTCAGAAAGTTTTTCACCAAAGCAAGCTCTTGCAGCAGTTGTTTTCTATAGCAGTTTGTATTACATCATGAGGTTGTCAGTCTCAAGCACAACCTCATGTCATCTGCCTCTCTGTGTCTCGTCACAGCCCTGTAAGGATCCCGTTACACGCCCATTAAGGCATATTGGGAATATGGTGTTATGACCCATATTTTCTTGACCATCTGCACACTAGGGGTGATGTGGTCAGCATCACGCCGGCCGCCTTAACCTTCCCAGAGTTGCTCTGGTACCCAATTCATGAGGCTGGGTCGACCCCAGAGCCGTTTGTGGTACAAAAAAATCCCACTTCAACTGGGGATCGAACCATGGACCACCGAGCTAGGAAGCCAGTGCACTAACCACTGTGCTACGACGGCTCCTCGCAGTCCTGTAATTGCAGTAAATAAATAGCATTATATTTTGTTTTCTTTCTAGCTAACATTGCTGTGTCTTGATTATTTCATTGGGTTCACCTTTGTTGACACTTGCAGTCTGTTAGCGCAAAGTAAAATTAAAAATCATGACATGTGAAACTTCAGCTGCTGAAAATGACTATCAGAAAAATCATGTTGCCGTTGAGCAGTAATATCATCATTGCCATTAAGGTAGTAGGCTACCCACAAAAGATTTAAAAAAATAAAAATCCAACAATTTTCATTTTCATGCTTTAAATCATCGTCAACATGTTCTTGTACTAAAAATAATTCATAGAAGCTTAGAGATACTCTGGTATGATAGGAATCAGTGTTTTTCTACACACACCCCCTTGAGTGATTTGCATAGCAACCAATGTTTATAGTTGGTTACCATGTGAATAATGACCCAACATGAAGGTGCGTAATTGTAAAACTGCGAAATTATAATTATACTGAGGCAACAGGAAAAAGATATTTATAACTTTTCCAAGGAGAATCACTCAATGATTTCTTATGAATTTTTCAAAAGTGTGTATCTAGAAAGCTTTGATCGTAAATTTCAGCATTTGTTACATGCATTGTGCATTTTCCCCCACATCAACTCTATTTATTGCTAGTTTTATACTGATTCTGTATAATAGTAGTTAGCAGAGCTTCTTTTGTTCACAATGGGAAATAAGACAAAGTAAGTTCCTTGGAAATCGGTACATCAACAAACCGTTGCCTGAAAATGAGACACCTATTGTCGATAGTGACGCTATAAAGCCTCTGTGCTCCTCAGCAAAGAAAATAAAGGTCCAAGAAAGTGAAGGACAAGCTAAAAATGACAACAGAGGAAATGTGTTTATCCTTATGGATGTAAAACTGCTGTTTGGGTTTTTATGCGCTAACTTTAGATGTGACAAATGTTATCAGTACTCACTGACCTGTGAGATCGTCGAAGAGACTCGGGATGGCTTTTGTCATGAAATCAGTATCAAGTGCACAAACTGTGTCGAATGGAATGCCAATTTCAATACTTCTGATGTTTCATCTCCATCTACTCACAAACACAATGAAGTAAATGTGCGAATGGTGGCATTTGTGCGTTCTATTGGGAAAGGCCACAGTGCATTGCAGAATTTTTCGATATACATGAACACAAGTCAACCCATGGCAAAGAAAGCATACAGGAGAACGCTGCACAGGATCTATTCAGCAAGTAAGGACATTGCAATGGAAAGACCCTAAGAGCACCGAAAAGGGGATTCATAGACACTGCAGCTGCAGTTGAAGGAGACCTTTATTCAACAGGAGCTCATTAAACTTCATTTTGTGAGTTCTTTTTCTGTTTTTCTTCGATTTCTCGGAATTGTCTTTTTAACATAATTGGTGATCTTTGAAACAAGATATCTCTGCATCTGTACATTCAATTGACATGAAAATTAACACAGTTGGTTGTCATATAATCTTACAGATTCTGACCTAAAATGGATACAATTGAATTCAAAGTTTTAGTTTTATGACCATCATGCATATATAATGAGGCACAAATATCAAACATTCCAGAAATATAAATTTTGAAAATTCATTAAAAATTAACCTTTCTGTCAATCTCTGTCATTTTAGGTCATGACCTCACGCTATATATAATGATTCAATTTGCCAAGTTTCAGTCAGATCCTTGTACAAATAACATAGTTATGATGTTTTGAAAAAGGTGTATAATTTGTTCACTACGGCGGCCATATTGGATAGCTAATTTGCATAATTAATGAGGTCATTATGTGGACAAAAATTTTAAGTCCATACTAACACTATACCCATGGTTGTTTATTCTGAAAGGACAATTTGTGTTTTTTACCCTATCAAGGTAGCCTACTACCTTAAGTTGACCTGAATAGTTCCCAGAGATCTATGATGAAACAAAGAAAGAATAGGAATACTGCCCCCCCTCTCATGCATGTCATAAGAGGCATTAAGTTTGCTTTGATGCAAACTTCTTTCAAGTGGGTCAGCTGCATTGATGGCTTTGTGCTGTGTATGGAATGAAAAAAAAGGAGATAAACTAATTAAATTAAATGTGATATTACAGTCTCAGATTTTAAGGGACTTGTTTATTAGTGACTCATTTTACTGTGAAAGGCTCAGAGATGTATCACTAGGAAAATGCAGGCTTTTGTGAAAAAAAAAAAATATTACAAATGATCATAGTAAAGGATTTCACCACGTATAATAATTTTAGTCATTCTTTTAAACTGCTATGTATGGTGTTGCATGTACTTTTTGGGGCTCTTCTGAGGAGATAAGGAAAGAATACGATTACTGATACCTCACACACGTCATAAAAGGTGACTATTGAGAGGCTGGAGACGGGCTCAGAGATTATCACTTGGTAATTACAAGCTTTTGTTTAAAAAAAAAAAAATTTATAATTATGGATATGATGGTCATATGTGTAGTAGTATTGACTAAGGGCATAAGACAAATAATATACCTCATACAGAAAAAAAGATCCAAAAAAAAAAAAAATAAGGGAGCTTTACAAAATTCACCTTTCAACTAATCAGAAATAGCTCAGCCATGGAGTTCACAAAGAAGCCAGACCAAGAAACACCTGATGAATAATGACAGACCATGAATAGAGATAACTCTGGCTGCTCAAAAAATAAAAAGGGCAAAGATGAGCAGTTCATGAAAGCACATGCAACCAGACGATGCGTCAAGGCCTAAAATCCCACCCCCTGCAGACCCAAGTAGAACAGTCCCAACTAAGATGGTTTGGCCATGTCTGCAGAATGGGAGAAGATCGGCTACCACGACAAGCATGGGAAACAAAGAGCCAGGGATCCAGACCACCAGGACGACCCAGAGTCCGCTGGGAGGACAACATTAGACAATCTTTGAAGGACCGAGGACTAGAATGGAACCAGGCTAGGAGGAAGACAGCCGATAGGATAGTCTGGCGCTCTCTCTTCCAAACCTCTACACCTCACGGTAGAAGGGGAACGACTAAGTAAGTAAGTAAGATGAGGAGCAGTTCATGAAAGCACGTGCCTTAACAGGATTGATAGAACTTGATAGGGATCGTCATCATAAGAGCAGTTCATGAAAGCTGTCACATAGGTTATGGTCATTAAATTGCCTAGATCTTCTTCCTATTCTCTCACGCGCATCTTTTTATTTTATTATCTTTCCATACTTGTTTTTCCTGTATTTTTCGCATCACTCGGTTGCGAAAAATATTTTCTTCAGTATTTTTAAACTTTACCTGTTTTGTTTCTCAAAACTGAGTATCGCACTAGATGGTATTACGTGGATGTCAGTCAGACGAGAAGCGTTATAATGCATTCCGTCAGACCGGGAGAGCCGACAGCTGTCTGCTGTTCCCCCGGGGACAGTGTTTTCTTCGGCCGAGTTCTGGGCCGTAGTGTGAAAATTCACTCCGCCAGAACGGGCAGGCAGACAGAGGGTCTGGTTTTTCGCATATGACACTCATGCTCCACGGGCCATGGTCAGCTTGTAGTGTGAAAACTGCCCTGCCTTTCAGACAAGTTGTCTACCTTTGAAATTGACACGCACGTTTCTCGGTCAGTTTGTTAAACGAAGGGTGAGATTACTCGTGGCACGGCAGACGGTTGTCTGAGATTTGCAACTGACACGCGCTTTTCCCGGTCAGTTTGTCAACGCAGGTGCGTAATCGCCCTGGTGGCAGTTACGACACGCCTCTAAGTTAAACGTAGCTGTTATGAGAAGGGGGAGAGATCGGGGCGGGGGAGATAGTTCATCCTTTGTCTGTTTCAGATATTAAACCTAGTTTGAAACTTTATCTTCATTCTTTCTCTATAATCGCAGTAGACAGGTGGTTCGCGAAGAGTAGAGCTGTATAAGCGAAGTTTCTTAGTTTGTTGCGACAATTTGTCGAACTTCTAGACTTCCATAAATATAAGCGTATAATTCTTAATTTGCGATATCCTGTAGTGCTGTGTTTTGAGGTAAATATATTATTATCTAGTATTTTGTGAAGTGATTAAGTGTTAAAATCGCGCATTTCATTTTAACTAGTTTCTTTTGAACTGAGTGCTTAATTTATAGTTTGTTATATTCTCTAAGTCGACGAGTTACAGTGGAAATACATAATAAATTATATCTTTAGCTTACTAAACTAGTAGCTATAAGGAATTTAATTTAACTGTTAAGTACTCAGTCGAAACTGTTTTAATAACTAACTTACAAATGCTAGATGCGACATCAGTGAATATTGACGGAATGCGCAGATATTCCTGAATTCATGATGATTGATTTTATAACTTATTACACCGGAAAATTTAAATGATAAGTCAAGCGGTCGGCTTGCTATTTAAAATGTAAGTTATATTGAGTACATATATGTAAATTATTTGATATGTGTTCTTTCTTTTATATAGTGAAACGGTGGTACCCAACTTGCCAGCGTTTAGTAAAGAGACATATTTGTGTGAAGCATAGACAGTTCCTATCTTTAACCACGTGGGTGTTTTTTTATTGTTTCAAGTAACACTGATCTGACAGTGCTTATGCCATCAGAGAGAGAGACAGTAATAGCAATCCCACTAACGGTTTCTAAAGACTAGAAATATATATTGGGCTTTTGAGCCAGTTCATATTGCTCCACAAATTTAAATGTACATGCTGCCTGGCGGCGAGAATATTACAAGATTAACATTCCGACAGAGATTGTGACTAGTATTGTGGTGACCAAATATAGTACCCGCCTGAAAGTAGACACCGATCTGACATTCCTTAAATTCTAGAAACCAAAGCTAATGACATTGTGCTCTGCTAACTTTCGTGCCTGGACAAATTTCCTGTGACGTAATCAGACATTCGAAAAATTAGAACACCCAAGGAATCGTTCCCTGAGAGTTTAGTACGTCTTTTGGAACTGGGGATTTCTTGGTCAAGGACTGCATTTTCGGGTCTGTGTGAAGGTCCTAGAATTATTATGTTCCCAGAGGCAGCGAGCAAAGTTGTGAGTATAACTGTGTACCCATGGCCATGGCTGAATGAATGAGTGTACGCAGATCAGAGTGTTATTTTACCGTTATATCTTGTCACCCATTTACTGTCTTAATTCTTTTTTTTTGTTTAACCTGCAGAATTTGTTACTATTTGCTAGAGTTTCTTTATTTCTTAGGCTAAATCAGATTATCAAACTCTGTTCATACATTTACGAGAAAGAAAGAAACCTCTTAGCCTCAACCCTATGTATCTATAACTCTTTGGGCCATCATCTGTTCTCTTAACGGGGCTGTGGGTGAAACCTAGAGCTAAGATCATAACGGGGCTATCATCCTTGTAGCATTTTCCTTGAATTCTATGACTATCTGTATATGTTTTTCCTTGATGTATTTTTTGGTGTTGTGAGAAGATTTTGTTTAGATGATAATAATAAAAATCTCTCTTGAACTAAATCAGTGCGTTGGTCAGCTCGTTAAAATAATATATATATACATTGTTATAGTTTTCCCACGTCTGTGTGTTTACCTGTCGTCACGTGTATGTGCGTGCCCGTGAGTAGATAGAGATATATTCATATATATATTTGTGTTTAGACTGTCTGACGCCTTTAAAAGCGGTTGTAGAAGATAGGTGAGAGAGAGAAGATTATCTCGATTCTCAAAGACAGCCTCTATATCACATCCTATCATCTCACGTGGGGAAATTCTATTTTTTTTTTACCAGCTCTCACTGTGACTATCACTCACTCCAACCTATTCAGAAGGGACCTAACCCAAGTCTTAATACTCCTATCTAAAATCTACGACAAATGGGGGCTCGTCCGGGATTTGAACCCAAAATCCTAAGGCGATACGACAAATGGGTTCTCGTCCGTAGGATTTTTGAACTTAGAATAGGAAGACGAGTACGACAAATGGTTGCTCGTTTCCGGTCTTTGAACCTAGAATAGGAAGACGAGTACGACAAATGTGGACTCGTCTATCTGGATTTTGAACTTAAGATTCTTTATTCTGATATAGAGTAAGAGTGTGATGTCTTGTGAGTTTTGTATCTTTTAAAAATAATTTATCCCCTAGACAACGATCTGTTTACGGGCGTGCTGACCACACAAACTGATAAGTTTTTTTTTCCACAGCATTAAGAAGCATTATACATTTGGTTTACAGGTTGATTTTGTCGGAATATATGTTAATTGTGGATTTGTAATACTAAACGCTGGTAAAGTTTTGTGAGTGTATAACATTCACAAGGGTTCTTTTTTTTTTTTTTTTTTTTTTTTTTTTTTGCGTTCGCCCGCTAATACTCGAGGCGAAATCTCAGGTTATTAAAGTTAAGGAGTGCGTTTCAGGACTATTCAGGCAAATACTCGCCGATTAATTGCAGCTTGCAGGAGCCCCTGGTCGACGACACTCCTTCCCTAACTCGACGAAAAATCCTCAAATGCCGTCGCCCGGGTTTTCACCCGGGGCGGTAAAACTTGCTCCCTACAAGGGTGGCAGGAACTTGGTAGTGGATTAAAATTAAGGGGACTATTTTATTTTTCTTTCTCAGGGGTAAACTTGGTAGTGGATTAAAATAATAATTTTAGTTTTATTTTTCAGTGAGTAAATCTTAACTACCATTTATTTGGCGTAGTCGTGTTTTGCATTAGGTGCTTTATTGCCGATTAAAACCAGCGATAGCTAGATTTTTATTTTTGGAGGAGGTATCCCAGGGTTAAATATATCATCTTTTGATTTTTTGGTAATTTTTTCTCGTAAGTGGTAGGAACCAGTGTATCCCTTATCCTTATCTTTTTCTCGTCTAAGTCTCAGTCACTGACATAATATGGCCGAGAGGGCAAAGCTTAGACAACTCCTCAGGGACGAAGCGAGAGAGGAGGGACTGGAAGGAGAGGAAGCGAAAGCATTTGTCAGAGACGAACTTGAGAGATATGATGCGGAGAGGAAAGCAGCTGAAGCTAGAGAGCAGAAGAAGATGGATGAGGAAATGGAAATTCGCAGGATGCAACAGGAGGAAAAAGAGAAGGAGAGACAGCATGAGAAGGAGAGGGAGGAGAGAGAGGAAAGAGAGAAGGAGGGACAACATGAGTTGGCTCTTAAAGCTCTAGAACTTCAAAGTCGTGGTGCTGCCTCTACCTCCAGCAATGAAGAGTCTTCTCATTCTTCCTTAACTGATCCTTCTAACAGTCAATCTCTTCACCTCACTGCTATGTCTTTTCCGCTAGAATCTTTCCCTTGTCCAAATGAGAAGATTGACACTTGGCTAGAAAATTTTGAGAAAATTGCAACTCTGTACGGTTTAGAGAGGTCGCGTTGGAACATGAAGCTTTCCCAGGCTTTGAAAAGTTCTGCTTATGATGTTTATTCTAAGCTGGAAAGCAGCCAACAAGACAACTATGATCTGTTGAAGAAAGCGTTACTGGAGCGCTTTGAAATGAACGCTCGCAAATTTTTGCAACTGTTTCGCAACAGCCGGAAAGAGAATTCTGAAACTTTTCACCAGTTCTCTTCCCGTCTAAAGGGATACCTAACAAAGTGCCTTGAGCTTTCACAGCTCCCCTCTACCTACGAAGGTCTTGAGGAATTTGTTCTAACAGAACAAATAAAGAACACTTTGTCTGCGGACACCCGGAGATTTTTGGCTGAGCAAGGTGCAGAAAAGCTTGAAGACATCTTAGAGAAGTCTGAGCGTTATCACAATGCGCTGGCTGAACTACCGGCCACAAAGCGGAAACCAACAGAGGAGCATTTTCGAAAACATAACCTAGAGCAATCTTCTCAGGCTTCTAACCAAAATAACCACAGAAAAACTGGACCTCAAAACCCCCCTCCTGAAAAATCCAAGTTCTACAAGAACAAGTACCCCAACCACCCCAAACCGTCTGATCAACCCGACCGCCCTACATGGCAGCGCAGCCAGAAAGGACAAGGTGGCAAAGGGAGAACCCCTGAGCACGGGACATATGATCAGACCGAGCACACCGAGCCTAAACGCATCAGATGCTTATTAACAGTCTCGCAAGGCGGAATTATTGACAGTGATTCCCAACCTGTTGGGGATGGACCCTCAACGCGAGGTACGGTTACTTTGAACGGTTCTCAAACTTCTTGCTTATTTGACACGGGGCTTTCTTATGATTGCATTGTTGCCAGAAACTTGGTTAAACCCGGTCAAGAGACAGGAGAGACCGTCAAACTTTGTGGAGTTCGTAAGAGTGATGCACCTACAGCGCTTCCCATCGCATTGGTGGAGATACACTCTGACTTTGTCAGAGGTGTGATCAAAGCGGCTGTTATGGATGATCCCATCTACCCAGTCATACTTGGCGGGAGATACGTGTGTATTGGGAAACCGGAAGAGCCGATTGTGGCAGCAGTAACTACAAGAGGGCAAACCAAGAAGGAACGGGAGCCTGCGCCTAATTTGTTACCTATGGAACTTAAAGAAGCGCAATACAAGGACCCTACTTTGGCACCTTGCTTTAGGAAACTGCCCATGGCTAAGGAACCCAAACAGCACAGGGACATTTTTTCTAAGGATGGCGTACTTTATCGGAGAACGGGCAAGCCTGACCAAGGTTACAACCAGCTCCTAGTACCGAAACAGTACAGAAGCCAAATCTTAGAAATGGGGCACTCTCTTCCCTTTAGCGGACATATGGGACAGAACGCCACAAACCAACGTATAACCACTCATTATTGTTGGCCAGGAGTAAATACTGATATTATCAGATATGTCAAATCCTGTGCCCAGTGCCAACGTGTACCACCCAAGCAACGGACACCCCCAGTCCACATGGGTGAAATGCCAATAGTGGGAACACCATTCGAACGGGTTGTGATCGACATTTTAGGGCCTTTCGAAAGGACTAAAAGAAGGAACAGGTTCATCCTGACCTTAGTCGATACATGCACTTTATGGGCAGAAGCTATCCCGCTAACATGCGCAGATGCCAAGCATGTCGCAGAAGCCCTCATGCAGATTTTCACTCGGTTGGGATTCCCTCAGCAAGTGTTGACGAATAACGGATCCCCATACCGAAACCTGTTGATGGATGAGATCGTTAAGATCTTGAGGACCCAGCACATCCACACTAAGCCATATACTCCGGCCGGAAATGGGCTCGTGGAACGTGCTAATGGAAACCTCAACATGCTGCTAAGTAAACTGGCACAAGTGAAACCTGAAGATTGGGACCTTTGTATTCCTGGAGCTTTATTTGGCTACAGAGAATCTCCTCATACTTCCACAGGATTTCCGCCAGCGACACTCTTATTCGGCAGACCCATTAAGGGCCCGCTTGAAGCCTTACTTCAGTCTCTGACAGACGAGAAGGCGGATGAGACAGTTGTCTCAGCAAGTAAATATGTGTCGGTTTTAAAGGAAAGGTTGAAACTAGGGTAAAAAGATTTCTAAGGCTAACTACCAGATATCTATTCAAGGAATGGAGAAGGTTTTCCATTTAAATCTCTTAAAGAGATACTTGGAAAAACCAGTGCCAACCTCCGACCATCTCCTGACGATCGCCAGAGCTGACGAAGATGATGATAGTGGCAGGGATATTCCACCGCTATCACAGGAAATCTTTCAAAAATGTCAGAAGCGGCGACGCTCTTTCAAGCGCGCATGGGAGACATTCCAGAGGAAGGAAACTTTGGGGAGTAGACTTGAGTAGGAATTGGAGAGAGATGGAGGGGGAAGATGAGAGGGAAGAAGACAGACACCCCGAAGCTACGGTTATAGGAAATTTAATTCCATAACGTAGACATGGAGTGCTTCCATATCTTAAAGGGGGGACGTTCTGTCACATAGGTTATGGTCATTAAATTGCCTAGATCTTCTTCCTATTCTCTCACGCGCATCCTTTTATTTTATTATCTTTCCATACTTGTTTTTCCTGTATTTTTCGCATCACTCGGTTGCGAAAAATATTTTCTTCAGTATTTTTAAACTTTACCTGTTTTGTTTCTCAAAACTGAGTATCGCACTAGATGGTATTACGTGGATGTCAGTCAGACGAGAAGCGTTATAATGCATTCCGTCAGACCGGGAGAGCCGACAGCTGTCTGCTGTTCCCCCGGGGACAGTGTTTTCTTCGGCCGAGTTCTGGGCCGTAGTGTGAAAATTCACTCCGCCAGAATGGGCAGGCAGACAGAGGGTCTGGTTTTTCGCATATGACACTCATGCTCCACGGGCCATGGTCAGCTTGTAGTGTGAAAACTGCCCTGCCTTTCAGACAAGTTGTCTACCTTTGAAATTGACACGCACGTTTCTCGGTCAGTTTGTTAAACGAAGGGTGAGATTACTCGTGGCACGGCAGACGGTTGTCTGAGATTTGCAACTGACATGCGCTTTTCCCGGTCAGTTTGTCAACGCAGGTGCGTAATCGCCCTGGTGGCAGTTACGACACGCCTCTAAGTTAAACGTAGCTGTTATGAGAAGGGGAAGAGATCGGGGCGGGGGAGATAGTTCATCCTTTGTCTGTTTCAGATATTAAACCTAGTTTGAAACTTTATCTTCATTCTTTCTCTATAATCGCAGTAGACAGGTGGTTCGCGAAGAGTAGAGCTGTATAAGCGAAGTTTCTTAGTTTGTTGCGACAATTTGTCGAACTTCTAGACTTCCATAAATATAAGCGTATAATTCTTAATTTGCGATATCCTGTAGTGCTGTGTTTTGAGGTAAATATATTATTATCTAGTATTTTGTGAAGTGATTAAGTGTTAAAATCGCGCATTTCATTTTAACTAGTTTCTTTTGAACTGAGTGCTTAATTTATAGTTTGTTATATTCTCTAAGTCGACGAGTTACAGTGGAAATACATAATAAATTATATCTTTAGCTTACTAAACTAGTAGCTATAAGGAATTTAATTTAACTGTTAAGTACTCAGTCGAAACTGTTTTAATAACTAACTTACAAATGCTAGATGCGACATCAGTGAATATTGACGGAATGCGCAGATATTCCTGAATTCATGATGATTGATTTTATAACTTATTACACCGGAAAATTTAAATGATAAGTCAAGCGGTCGGCTTGCTATTTAAAATGTAAGTTATATTGAGTACATATATGTAAATTATTTGATATGTGTTCTTTCTTTTATATAGTGAAACGGTGGTACCCAACTTGCCAGCGTTTAGTAAAGAGACATATTTGTGTGAAGCATAGACAGTTCCTATCTTTAACCACGTGGGTGTTTTTTTATTGTTTCAAGTAACACTGATCTGACAGTGCTTATGCCATCAGAGAGAGAGACATTAATAGCAATCCCACTAACGGTTTCTAAAGACTAGAAATATATATTGGGCTTTTGAGCCAGTTCATATTGCTCCACAAATTTAAATGTACATGCTGCCTGGCGGCGAGAATATTACAAGATTAACATTCCGACAGAGATTGTGACTAGTATTGTGGTGACCAAATATAGTACCCGCCTGAAAGTAGACATCGATCTGACATTCCTTAAATTCTAGAAACCAAAGCTAATGACATTGTGCTCTGCTAACTTTCGTGCCTGGACAAATTTCCTGTGACGTAATCAGACATTCGAAAAATTAGAACACCCAAGGAATCGTTCCCTGAGAGTTTAGTACGTCTTTTGGAACTGGGGATTTCTTGGTCAAGGACTGCATTTTCGGGTCTGTGTGAAGGTCCTAGAATTATTATGTTCCCAGAGGCAGCGAGCAAAGTTGTGAGTATAACTGTGTACCCATGGCCATGGCTGAATGAATGAGTGTACGCAGATCAGAGTGTTATTTTACCGTTATATCTTGTCACCCATTTACTGTCTTAATTCTTTTTTTTTTGTTTAACCTGCAGAATTTGTTACTATTTGCTAGAGTTTCTTTATTTCTTAGGCTAAATCAGATTATCAAACTCTGTTCATACATTTACGAGAAAGAAAGAAACCTCTTAGCCTCAACCCTATGTATCTATAACTCTTTGGGCCATCATCTGTTCTCTTAACGGGGCTGTGGGCGAAACCTAGTGCTAAGATCATTGTCGTGTGGTGAGTCACTGGGGCAACTACGACAGTAGTTTTTGCCAGGAATAGTCTATGAGATATTAGATATAAGGTCTCTAGAAATTGGCTCGTTAAGAAAGAAAAAAAGACCTATTCGAGATAGGGACAAGAAGACAGGAATGCGAATGCTTTCCACTAGACAGTGTTTTCTAATAAATTATGGAAAGAGTTCTGTTTCCCCACGACCTTAGCTTCTGCCCTTAGATCCCGTAAAGAAAAAGCCCCCAACCTCATCTGAGTAGAGAAAGGTTCCTATAGGTGAATATGTAACACCGACAGCACGAGTGATACATTAACAAACTCTTGATAATGATCAACTGATCGTTGGGTTTATTAATGAAATATCCACACATATAGGGTTAGTAATGGTTAGAACGTGATGATGGTGAAAGACGATTCACACAAAACACACAGATGAGATAATAAAATTACAGTTAATTAAGTAATAGTTAATTAAGGATGAACTGGTGTAGAGTGAAATGATGATGTGATATGATACGTGTTACCAAAATGGTGAGTACTCTACACAGTCCATGTGTCTCTAAATGCTTCTCCTAGATATGAGGATTCACATGTATGCATAAAATGTCCCAAGTTGTTATACGTTATGTCGAATGGGGTATCTCTAAGTCGAGGACGTTCTGATGAATACTGTTGTCGTACGGAGAACGCTGACGAGATATTTATGTATATTCCTTCACTGTTTGAGTATATCTCTGTAGTGTGGATCAACAGTTAATAGTTGTCATATGAACAAAAGGTCTGTGGTCTAATCTCCCGACGGTACTGGTCAGACTGGATATCTTCACGAAATGTTAGTGATATGTAGACTCATAATCTTGCGTATGTAGTCGTGATTCATATACTTTCGAGTCTGCTTCATAAAATGCGCTTAAGAGTGTGTTGCACGTGGTATAAATATGCGATTCCTCTTTTGAGCTCTTTTGCTTGACTTCAGATAATAATGATCTTTCGAGTGATTAGAGTTTATGATGACTCTGTATTGAACTTGTGATAACGATGTATTGAACTTGTGATAACTCTGTATTGAACTTGTGAGCAAGCAGTATATGGTGACGAAAAATGCTGCGTCCACCTTATGACTTGTGGGTGAGACAATATTCCTTTTAAATTGAGGAATGAAAGATGTCCTATGGCGAATTCTGCTAGCCAAATGTCCGTTTTTGATAACTTATTTCTGGTTAGACGTCAGACACGTTGCGTGTAGACTCAGACTTCTGATGAACTGAAGACACACAAAAGTCTTCGTAAGTTTTTTCACATTTAACATCACTGGTTGACTTTCATTTAAACTACTGCTCATTATTCATCTCCCTCTCTCTGAGTTCAATTCTAATGATGTTAAATATCTTGTGCATGAGAGTGTGTGCATATGGGAGACTGTGATGATGATAAAGGTGAAATATGAACTATTAATTACCTTCTATCATCCTATCATCTTCTATGAAAATCTTCTGATTTTATTAATCAGTTATGCCAAGAATTATTTGAAACTTTATCTTCCGCACATTTTAGCTGTGAGGTTAAAATAAACAAAATTAAGAAAATGTATTAATAAGTATAAGATCTACTAACCTTCTTTTCCCTTCGCAAAATCCTTTAAGAACACAATTAATCACGGAACTGAATTATCATCCACTCTGAATAAACACGTGTATTAGGCTATGCGTTTTTGGGTTTGATCTCTTCCTCACAAGGTAAAAACCTGGACTGCCTCACTCTAGTAGATTATGCGGTATTATATATTTCTGGAAGTCACCCTGCCCAAGCTGGGCGTCCAATGTGGTCAACCCACGCTTGTCTGAACCGCGGCCACGTTTTCCCCTGGCCAATCTGGGCGTCCAATGTGGTGTCACAGAAATTACAGTTTGATTAGGATGACCATATGTGTTTTTACCAGATTTATCACGATACAATGTGGGCTTCAAATGATAATGTCAGGCATGTGGACTCAATCAAAGGACTTTATTTCCCCCGATGAAAGAACAAATGTGGTTCTCTAGATACCGGTCGCGAGTAATCACAACAATGAAATAGCAAATGTGGATCGCAAATATGAGATGAGAGAGCAAATGTCGGAGAAAATACAGTATGAAGAATGTAGGAAAAGATGGAGCAATAAGGCCTTTGCGCTCGTTTATCACAATAGCCCCTCCTCAAGTGTGATGTCAATCGTACTCAGGAGAGCTTAGACTTCTTGCTCGGGATTCTTTAATCCTTTTCCTCATCTTCGTTTTTCTCTCCGGTTTCCACCCTTTCCTCTACTTTTCCGTGCTCTTCGTCCTGCCTCATAGGATGACGGCTTAAAAAATCCGCTCCTACGTTATGTTTTCCTTGGATATAGTCCACTTGGAACGTGTAAGGTTGTAGAACAAGCGACCACCTCATCAGTCTAGCATTCAAATTCTTTGAATTGGCGAGGAAGGTCAGAGGTTGGTGATCACTCTGGATTGTAAATTTCCTTCCGTACAGGTATGCTTGAAATTTTTGTATTCCCCAGACGAGGGACAAACATTCCTTTTCGATTGTGGAATAGTTTTGTTCTGCTCGGTTTAACTTCCGACTCGCATATGCGACCGGAAATAGATTTGGGGGGCTTCTGTCATCTGGCTGTAGTAATGTAGCCCCGATTCCAATGTTACTGGCATCTGTGCGCAAGATGAATTTTCTAGTTAAATCCGGAAGCCGTAAAATAGGTTTTGTGGTGAGTTTCTCTTTTAAGAGTGCATATGCATGTTCACATTCTGCTGACCATGTCACTTTATCTGGGTTTCCTTTCTTGGTTAGCGACGTAAGCGGCGCACAGAGGCTATTAAAATCCTTTATATATCTCTGGTAGAATCCACAGAGAGATACAAATGACCGGACATCCCTTTTAGTGGACGGTCTCGGTGCATTTCTCAGCTTCTCAACGTTTCGAGTCTCGGGAAACATGGTCCCATGGGATATAGTATGTCCTAGGAATTCTAGCTGTTCACACCCAATTTGACATTTGGTTGGGCGGGCGGTTAGTCCCGCTTCTCTGAGTCTGTTAAACAGCAAGGATAGCGCTGATATATGTTCTTCAAACGATTCAGTAGCTACTAGGATATCATCCATAAAATTGCTGATGGCGGGATGATTCAAAGGATCCAATAACTTTCGCATCATCCTTGTGAAGACACTAGGAGCATTGTTCAGTCCAAATGGCATCACATTAAATTCGAAGTGTCCATCTGGAGTACTGAAGGCTAACAGATTCCTCACCTCAGCTTTTACCGGTATTTGATAGTACCCTTTACTGAGGTCGATCTTTGAAAAATAGCGAGCCCTGCTCAGCTTAGTAAATAGCTGGTTCTGGTCCGGTAACGGTTCTGGCTGGAACTGTGTTAACGCATTCAGCTGTCGGTAGTCGATGCACAGGCGGTGTTCTCCACTGGGTTTGCGTAACAGCACCACTCCCGCACTGTAAGGGGACTCCGACTTCGAAATTATGCCTTCCTTAAGTAAGTAATCAATTTCTTGCTTTAATGCGTCGCCTTGGCATACGGAATCGGATAGGTTCTCATTCGGACGGGCGTAGGATCCGTGACTTCCATGTCAAACTCCATCAGGTTTGTCCGGCCCGGTTTGTCTGTCAGAGAGTCGGCGTGGTTTTCCATCAATCTCCTCACACTTTCTTGCTGGGCTTCCGTTAGGGTGGAGCTTATTTTCACATCTAAATGTGATTCCTCCTGTTTCACCGGGTACTCTACGGATGATAATGGCTCTTCTTCCATTTGCATAGCAATGGCCATAGTCATGAGGTGCGCTGGTTCGGCAGGGGCTCGCTCGTAAAACTTCTTAAGCAGATTTAAGTGATAAATTTTCTGCTTTCCGTTCACGGCGATTTTATAGTTGGTGCGAGAAATCTTTTCCGCCACTTTGTAGGGTCCCCTCCAGCAAATCTGCAATTTATTACTGCTACTTGGCAGAAGAAGTAGCACCTTCTCTCCTACTGCTAGTTCTCGGTCCTTCGCATTGCGATTGTAATATTTGGCATGTTTCCGCCTAGCCTCCCGTACTTTCGCTGTGGCTAATTCCCAGCCAGTCTTCAGGCGTTGTTTCAAGTCTGTGACGTACTGGAAGGCTGATGTGACAGTGTCGTCTGCCTTGGCATCTGTCCATGTTCTTAGTAATGCTTCTAATGGACCTTTAATAGGTCTTCCGAAGAGTAATGTGGCCGGAGGAACTCCAGTTGACGCATGCGGTACTTCCCTATAAGCAAATAATGCGGCAGGAAGATACTGATCCCAAGTTTCTGGCTTCTCCTGTGCCAACTTCCGAAGAATAGAGGTGAGCGTCCCGTTAAACCGCTCTACTTGCCCGTTACTTTGGGGGTGATAGGGCGAAGTATGGATATGCCTAGTCTTGAATATTCTAAGCACCTCCTCTGTCAACTTGCCTCTAAATTGTGACCCGTTGTCTGTGAGAATTTCATGCGGGAAGCCCAATCTAGTAAAGATATTCAGTAAAGCGTCAGCTACATGCACTGAGTCGCATGCTGGCATGGCTATGGCTTCGCCCCACATGGAACAGGTGTCCACTAAGGTAAGGATATGGGAGTTCCTCTTCTTAGTTCTCAGCAGAGGTCCAATTATATCCACGGCCACTCTTTCAAATGGGGTGCCCAAGATTGGCATCTCCCCAAGGGTCGCGGGTGCCGTCCAGTGTTTTGGTGCAACTTTCTGGCACTGAGGACAAGACTTGACGAAACGTTCAATGTCGCCGGTGATCCCTGGCCAATAATAGTGGCAGGCAATCCTTTGAGTCGTGGCGCTCATTCCCATGTGTCCACTAAATGGGATAGAGTGGCCCATCTCAAGCACCTGGTTCCTATAGGTTGCAGGAACTACTAATTGGTTGTGTTCCTGTCCTTCATTTCCAGCTCGGCGATACATCAATCCATTTTTCATAAAGAAGTCTCCCTTGGTAGGTGGGTTGTGTGTTCTAGGTAATTTTTTAAAACAGGGCGCCAGTGTGGAATCTTCCATTTGGGCCCTCTTCAATTCCTCGGGGAGGATATTGGTAGGAGGTTCCTGCTCTGCGTCTTTTCTTGACTGTCCTCTAGTCTGTACGGCCGCCATGACTAGTGGTTGAGTAGGTTCTCCAAGGAACACATATCTACATCCCAAGATTAAAGAGTAGATTGGTTCTTCCATGATAGCTGCACGAATCTCTCCTGTCACATAACGAGATTCCACTCTGATAAGTGCAATTGGCAGTGTCATGGGTGCAACATCCTTCGTCGGACCTTGGATGTCGACACTCTCTTCTGTTATCTGGTCAGGGGTGACAAGAGATGCCCTGACCACCGCATCAAAAGCAAGTCCTGTGTCATAAAGGCACTCCACAGATTGTCCGTTTACGAGGACTGATTCGATGACAGGAGGATGAGAAACGTTTCCGGTTCTCTGCTCCTTCCGGGGTGACGATTTTGTCTGCAGACAGGCAGCATGTTGGGGAGGAGGTCTGCGCTTGCACTCATTAGTGTTGTGATTGTTCAAGCGACAGTACTTGCACCATTTATCTCCCTGTCTCTGGTGTGGCGCAGCATTTTTCTTGTTTTGCTCTTTGTAGTTATCTTGTTTTGCGTGCTGTTTATGCGAGATGTGTGGTCCTTTGCTTTGTTGGTCTGGTTGGGAGCGAGCAGGTTGCTTTGGCGCCTGATCCGAAAACTTCTTTCTGGCTCCTTGAGACTCCATGAGAGCATTTTGGAATCGCTCTGCCAGTGTAAGAATATTTTCTAACCGGTCAGCGCCGTTTTCAGTGAGAAATCTACGCATTTCCACCGACATAGATTCTTTCAGTTGCTCTATCACAATCAGCTCTTTCAACCCGTCATAGTTCTCGGCAAAGTTTCCCAGTGTACACCACTTCACTAGGTAGTCTTCAATACGGGCTGCGAACTGTGAGAAAGTCTCTCCTGCATCCTTCCTAGAACCTCGAAATTTTTTCCGGTAAGCCTCTGAATGAAGCTCGTACCTCACCAAGAGAGCTTTTTTCAATGCCTGGTAGTCATCTTGCTCTCCGGCCGGAAGTTTATTAAAAACTTCGTAGGCGGCTCCTCTTAGGCCCTGGGAAAGTTTCAAGTTCCACTTCCGTTCTTCAAGTCCAAACCCTGTTGCAAAGCGTTCAAAGCGGTCTAAAAAGGCGTCCATGGTATCATTCCTTTCTGAAAAAGGTTCCAGCGGAAAGTTCATGGCATTGGGTGGCGCAGGTTGCGAAGTAGGCACACCATCTGAGCGGGGTGAGTACCCTCCATCACAGTTGGAAGCCGCTGCACTTTTTGCCAGCTCTATTTGATTGGTCTGTCCCTGGATTTCCAGTTGCTTCATCATAAGTGCATGCTCTGCTGCGGCTTTCTCTTTTCGCTCCGCTGCTTCTGCTGCTTCTTTCCGCTCCGCTGCTTCTGCTGCGGCTTTCTCTTTCCGCTCCGCTGCTTCTGCTGCGGCCTTCTCTTTCCGCTCCGCTGCTTCTGCTGCGGCCTTCTCCATTGTAAGTTTCTGCATTTCCATCTCTCTTTCATGGAGTTTATCAGTTTCCTCGCTTACATATTTCATCAGGTCTTTTCCACTTAACCCGAATTCACGCCCTGCCTCCATCAAACTATTTCTAATTTTCGCAGCATCTGCCATGATATGCAGTACGGGTTTGCGAAGGGAAAAATTGGCAGTGACCTCCAAACAAATTTAATAGACTCGCACAAGTAATTATCTCTTTAAAACCAGCTAGGTTTAAATTAGTAATCAAGTTCAAATAGTTCTTAAAAATCACTCACTCAGCGTATTCTGAAAAATTAATTAACAGATTATCTCGAAGTTTCTATGAAAAATTTACTAAATATTTATGATAACAGTTTCTCCAGCAGTTACTGAAAAAAAAAAAATTTTCTGTTCCCTACAGTATCCTCTGTTCTCAAAAAGTGTTTACTCTGTCCGTTTGATACTCAATTTAAAAAGTATCACTCGTGCTTTAGAGATATAAATTATCCCCCCTATGAAATAGACAAATTATAGTAAGTGTCAGTCTAGGAGATAATCCCTCGAAATGCCAACAAATTTTGCAATTATCGCAATTGTAAAGCAGGGATGAAAATGTGATTTATCACACTTCTAAGTCCGGGTTCACTAATCCCAAGACGAGCCCACAATTGTCGTGTGGTGAGTCACTGGGGCAACTACGACAGTAGTTTTTGCCAGGAATAGTCTATGAGATATTAGATATAAGGTCTCTAGAAATTGGCTCGTTAAGAAAGAAAAAAAAGACCTATTCGAGATAGGGACAAGAAGACAGGAATGCGAATGCTTTCCACTAGACAGTGTTTTCTAATAAATTATGGAAAGAGTTCTGTTTCCCCACGACCTTAGCTTCTGCCCTTAGATCCCGTAAAGAAAAAGCCCCCAACCTCATCTGAGTAGAGAAAGGTTCCTATAGGTGAATATGTAACACCGACAGCACGAGTGATACATTAACAAACTCTTGATAATGATCAACTGATCGTTGGGTTTATTAATGAAATATCCACACATATAGGGTTAGTAATGGTTAGAACGTGATGATGGTGAAAGACGATTCACACAAAACACACAGATGAGATAATAAAATTACAGTTAATTAAGTAATAGTTAATTAAGGATGAACTGGTGTAGAGTGAAATGATGATGTGATATGATACGTGTTACCAAAATGGTGAGTACTCTACACAGTCCATGTGTCTCTAAATGCTTCTCCTAGATATGAGGATTCACATGTATGCATAAAATGTCCCAAGTTGTTATACGTTATGTCGAATGGGGTATCTCTAAGTCGAGGACGTTCTGATGAATACTGTTGTCGTACGGAGAACGCTGACGAGATATTTATGTATATTCCTTCACTGTTTGAGTATATCTCTGTAGTGTGGATCAACAGTTAATAGTTGTCATATGAACAAAAGGTCTGTGGTCTAATCTCCCGACGGTACTGGTCAGACTGGATATCTTCACGAAATGTTAGTGATATGTAGACTCATAATCTTGCGTATGTAGTCGTGATTCATATACTTTCGAGTCTGCTTCATAAAATGCGCTTAAGAGTGTGTTGCACGTGGTATAAATATGCGATTCCTCTTTTGAGCTCTTTTGCTTGACTTCAGATAATAATGATCTTTCGAGTGATTAGAGTTTATGATGACTCTGTATTGAACTTGTGATAACGATGTATTGAACTTGTGATAACTCTGTATTGAACTTGTGAGCAAGCAGTATATGGTGACGAAAAATGCTGCGTCCACCTTATGACTTGTGGGTGAGACAATATTCCTTTTAAATTGAGGAATGAAAGATGTCCTATGGCGAATTCTGCTAGCCAAATGTCCGTTTTTGATAACTTATTTCTGGTTAGACGTCAGACACGTTGCGTGTAGACTCAGACTTCTGATGAACTGAAGACACACAAAAGTCTTCGTAAGTTTTTCACATTTAACATCACTGGTTGACTTTCATTTAAACTACTGCTCATTATTCATCTCCCTCTCTCTGAGTTCAATTCTAATGATGTTAAATATCTTGTGCATGAGAGTGTGTGCATATGGGAGACTGTGATGATGATAAAGGTGAAATATGAACTATTAATTACCTTCTATCATCCTATCATCTTCTATGAAAATCTTCTGATTTTATTAATCAGTTATGCCAAGAATTATTTGAAACTTTATCTTCCGCACATTTTAGCTGTGAGGTTAAAATAAACAAAATTAAGAAAATGTATTAATAAGTATAAGATCTACTAACCTTCTTTTCCCTTCGCAAAATCCTTTAAGAACACAATTAATCACGGAACTGAATTATCATCCACTCTGAATAAACACGTGTATTAGGCTATGCGTTTTTGGGTTTGATCTCTTCCTCACAAGGTAAAAACCTGGACTGCCTCACTCTAGTAGATTATGCGGTATTATATATTTCTGGAAGTCACCCTGCCCAAGCTGGGCGTCCAATGTGGTCAACCCACGCTTGTCTGAACCGCGGCCACGTTTTCCCCTGGCCAATCTGGGCGTCCAATGTGGTGTCACAGAAATTACAGTTTGATTAGGATGACCATATGTGTTTTTACCAGATTTATCACGATACAATGTGGGCTTCAAATGATAATGTCAGGCATGTGGACTCAATCAAAGGACTTTATTTCCCCCGATGAAAGAACAAATGTGGTTCTCTAGATACCGGTCGCGAGTAATCACAACAATGAAATAGCAAATGTGGATCGCAAATATGAGATGAGAGAGCAAATGTCGGAGAAAATACAGTATGAAGAATGTAGGAAAAGATGGAGCAATAAGGCCTTTGCGCTCGTTTATCACAATCATAACGGGGCTATCATCCTTGTAGCATTTTCCTTGAATTCTATGACTATCTGTATATGTTTTTCCTTGATGTATTTTTTGGTGTTGTGAGAAGATTTTGTTTAGATGATAATAATAAAAATCTCTCTTGAACTAAATCAGTGCGTTGGTCAGCTCGTTCAAATAATATATATATACATTGTTATAGTTTTCCCACGTCTGTGTGTTTACCTGTCGTCACGTGTATGTGCGTGCCCGTGAGTAGATAGAGATATATTCATATATATATTTGTGTTTAGACTGTCTGACGCCTTTAAAAGCGGTCGTAGAAGATAGGTGAGAGAGAGAAGATTATCTCGATTCTCAAAGACAGCCTCTATATCACATCCTATCATCTCACGTGGGGAAATTCTATTTTTTTTTACCAGCTCTCACTGTGACTATCACTCATTCCAACCTATTCAGAAGGGACCTAACCCAAGTCTTAATACTCCTATCTAAAATCTACGACAAAAGCGCATGCCTTAACAGGATTGATAGAACTTGATAGGGATCATCATCATAAGAGCAGTTCATGAAAGCGCATGCCTTAACAGGATTAATAGAACTTGATAGGGATCATCATCATAAGAGTTCATGAAAGCACATGCCTTAATAGGATTGATAGAACTTGATAGGGATCATCATCATAAGAGCAGTTCATGAAAGCACGTGCCTAAACAGGATTGATAGAACTTGATAGGGATCATCATTTATCTTTTGCTCCTCATGAATATGGCGCCACCACTGCAGTGACCCAGCCCCCCCATTTCAAATCAGGAAGCCTGGAAAGCATTCACTTGCAGCAGTAGTTCTGTAACAGTTTGTTTTACATGATGATGTTGCAAGTCTGTGCACAGCCTCCAAATCGTCGCCTTTTACAACATGTGTGAGGGCATAGTAGTTCTATTTTTTTTTTGTCTCCCAAGGAACTACTGCATCATCTGTAGCAGTAAAATAAGTGACTAAAACCATTGATCATGGTCATATTATTAACTCTTTGACTCCGGAATTATTTTCCCACCCTGTTCCGTAATTTAAATTCGTGATAGACTAAAAACAACTCTCAGAGCGTTGTTTTGGCATGGGTGGCTCTCTGAGCGTTGTTCTGGAGTCAAAGAGTTAACCATGATCGTTTGTAAGCAGTAACAAAACGTGTGCATATTCCAGTACTGTTTTTCAGTCTTCTGGACGTTCTAGAGGTGGTGGCCCCTTTCAAACAGTTTCAGAAGTTGAGAGACTTCATGACCTCGAAGCTCCCGCCTGGTTTTCCCGTGAAAATAGGTATGTTATGCCCAGGCTGGGGTTTGTCTGTTAGCTATTCCTCAAATTGTTTAAATTCCAGATCTTGTATAGTCAACAAGGTGTTGTCTTCATGGTCATGCTGTGCTATTATCTACTGTCTATTTTGTGTTGACAGTAATCCTTTACCACCTTTGTGTTAATAATAATCGTTTGCCAACTTTGTGTTAATAGTAATCATTTGCCAACTTTATGTTAATAGTAATCATTTGCCAACTTTGTGTTAATAGTAATCATTTGCCAACTTTGTGTTAATAGTAATCATTTGCCAGCTTTGTCTTTATAGTAATCCTGTATCAACTTTGTGCTTATAGTATTTCTGAATGGTATAAACAAACAAGGAGGGGAAACCCGAGGCCTGTAAACAGTAAATAAATAATACACAAAGGTACTCGTGAGAAATAAAGAAGTAAAAGACAAGACAACAGAAAAACAACAGAAGTGATGGGCTTACCGGTCACCGAACCCAGGACCTTCTGAATGACACCACCGCCAAGCTACAGAAGCGAATCGCTATTATCCTTTCTGCCAACTAAAATATAATTAGTCTGGGTCATCCTTAGGTACATATCCGGGTTACGTGGAAAGTTTGTGCTAGACCTCAGTCTACGAAGCACTATTTTAGTGGTGCCTAGTTGACAGAGAGGATAGTAAGGATTCGCTCCCGTAGCTAGGCGGTGGTGTCGTTCGGAAGGTCCTGGGTTCGATTACCGGTGAGCCCATCACGTCTGTTGTTTTTCAGTTGTCTAGTCTTCTGCTTCTGTATTTCTCATGAGTGCCTGAAAGATACTTTTATGTATTATTTATTTAGTATTTCTTCACCAACTTTGTGTTTATAGTTATCCTTTACCCATTTTTGTTTATAATAATCCTTTATTAACTTTGTGTTTATGACATTCCATTATCAATTTTTTGTTTATATCTTCCTTTACCAACTTTGTGTTTATAGTCTTCCTTTACCAACTTTGTGTTTATATTATTCCTTTTAATAAGGATTCTTCTTCTTCTTCCTCATTCGTCCTGAAAAGGATGTTGGTTGCGTTGTGTCTGTTTACAGCGGAGCTGCGATATCTGCGCCTTTCGACCGGCACATCCTACTTCAGCACGGCATTTTTTGGGACCGGGTTTGCCTTCCCTCTTCGATCCCTACTCTTTCAGTCAGACTGCAGGAATGCAGCCTGTTTCCAGGACCACCACGTGGAGGTGGAGTAGGGTCTTGGTCAGCTCTGGTTCACTGACCCTGACGCAAGCAGTCAAGCTATGGGTCGCTGACTGCATTCTCTATTGCTGCGTCTTTGGGTCCCTTAATAAGGATTAAGTTTCTCAACTGTGAGAATTAGGTCCTAGGAAAACCAAAATGGCTTAATGGTAGACAAACTTTGATTTATTTATTGCTTTATGGAGGAGGCAATAATGGAGAAACCAATGTTGTTGATGTACTTGAGACTGCTTCTCCCCGAGTCTGCAAACTCAACTTATTTAAGAACCTTTCAATAAATGAACACAGAATATGATTGATATTGAAAGGAAATGCAATGGAACCAGGCAAGTGCAAGTTGAACAAGAGTTGGATAGGACACAATTTGAAGAAACCTGTTGTTAGCATTACTAGGCAGTCCTTGTTCTGGAACCCCCAGGGTAAGAGAGATAGAGGGAGACCAAGGAACACAGTTGGAGAAAAGAACTGGAGACAGACATTGAAAGAACTTTGAGCGGATGTCACAGGACAGGAAGATTTGGCATACGTTTGTTGAAGGCCTATGTTCCTTGGGGAGCTGAAGGGTGGTGATGCTGATTGATGGCATATCCATTGAATTAATATTGGAACAATACACGTTTCAATGTTGTCCTTAAAAGTGTAAATCTTGTGTTTGTCTGTAGGCAGTTTGGGCTTTAATACCGAAAGAGATTTGTTAAACACAAGGTGAAAATGATTTTTTTTTAAATATAAAAAGTAGTACTAGTAGTTATCATCATCAAAATCATCATTTTCCTTTTTGCTCCTTATGGAGCATGGAGCCACCACTGTTGCTGGTCCTCTTGCCAGACGTCTGAACCAAGCATTCACATGCTCTTACAGCAGTGGTTTTTGTAGCAGTATGTTTCACATGATGAATTTGCCAGCCCCTCAAACACATATACTGTATTAGTACAACATGCCTGACAGTGCACTTAGTCCTATTCTGTCATTGTCTCTTCAGAGATCCTTGGGAACTACACGGGGCAGTATAGTCATCATCACAACCCTTTAGCTCCCCAAGGAGCATAGGCCTTCAACAAACACATGCCAAGTCTTCCTGTCCCGTGCCATCCGCTCAAGTTCTTTCCATGTTTTCCTCATCATTTTCACCTCTGTTTCCAGTTCTCTTCTCCGTGTGTTTTTTGGTCTACCTCTGCCTCTCTTTCCCTGTGGATTCCAGAACAAGGACTGCCTTGTAATGTTATCAGCAGGTCTCCTCAATGTGTGTCCTATCCATCGCCAGCATCTTCTCAACTCTTGTTCTACTGGCACTTGTCTAGTTCTTGTCATCAATTCCACATTTTTGACTTTGTCATACCATTTCAGTCCTTCTATTGTACACAAGCACCCGTTTATAAAAGTCTGCAGCTTTTTGGTTGTTGATTTTGTTGCTCTCCATGTCTCAGAGCCATGCAATAGGACTGACTTCACATTTGAGTTGAAGATTCTTATTTTCGTGTTGGACTTGATTTCTCTTGATCTCCATATGTGTCCCAATGCAATGAAAGCTCCTCTTGCTTTTTGTAATCTTATTTTGATATCACTGTCTGTCCCTCCAACTTTGTCTATATTACTGCCAAGATATATGTACGATTCTGCATCTTTTATTGGTGTTTCTTCAAGTTCAACCCTGTTATCATTTCTTGCATTTATTCTCATAATCTTTGTCTTTTCCCTGTGTATTTTCAGGCCCACTTGTTGTAGTTGACTTGTCCATGTTTGTTGAAGTTTTTTTGGTAAAAGTTTTTTACGGGATGGGGTAAGCAGCCCCATGCCCAACCCTCCTTAGTCACTTTTTACGACATGCATGGTAGTGTACATTATAGTACTAGTTGAAAATAAAATAGATTGTTACAGATACAAAATAGACTGTATCTTTTGTTGTAGTGTTTACATTTCACAAATATCCCAATTTTGTTTTTCCTGGGCATATTCTGATCTTATTCTCACTGATGCATTTTCCATCTGTTATAATCATTGTAATCATTGTAATCATTATAATCATTGTAATCATTATAATCATTGTAATCATTGTAATCATTAGAGAGCAGTAAAGGACCCTGTCTGTTGATGCTTTCACCATGGCACCCCTACGACCCATGACGGGTTACGGGTTGAGGTGATGATGATAATCATTGTGCCAAGAGGTTTTAAATAGAGTTTTTTTTTTTTGTTTTTTTTTAAATATTGGGCAGTTCATCATATTTCAGCATGTAGGTAAATAAAGAGGTAAACCCAAGGCATGTAAACAGTAAATAAATAATACACACAAAGACATGTTTCAGGCACTTGTGAGAAATAAAGAAGTATTTGCAGCTAGGTGCAAGCACTTTAACCAGAACTTGATTAAATTTTGGGCTTTAGAAAGTCCCTATTTTCATGGCTGCAGTGGTGATTAATTATCAATCACAGCTGCATTTAACTCTTGCGATATAATTTTTTTTTTTTTAACTACATTTTGCATTGTTTTCAACAGGAGCATTGTTCCTTATAAATTTCTATGACTTCTAATAACAGTATTTGTCTTTTCCCTTAGAAATTCCAACATTTCCAGCAGTAACAATTTTCCCTCGAGAAACTTCAGTGTTTCAAACAATAGCATTTTTAGCCAGGAAATTCAAGTGTTTCCAACAATAACATTTTTTTTTCTTTCCAGAAATTCCAGTGTTTCCAACAAAAACATTTTTTTTCTTCCCAGAAATTCTAGTGTTTCCAACACTAACATTTGTTTCTTCTCAGAAATTCCAGTGTTTCCAACAATAACAGCCAAAGTGACATTCACCAGCTTTCAATGGAGGGATGATCTAGACAGGAGCTTGTTCTCTATACCTCCACATTACAGAGAAGACCCAGGTCGCTTTCCTGATTTGTGACAATACATGGAGCTCTACACCATGCATATCATCTGCAGCTTGAGAGTGGACCGCCCATACATCTTGCTTGAGAAAGATCAGCAGAAGTATCCAACAGAGGCAGATGAAACACCTGACCATATGACTGATATGTGGAAGAAAGATTTGAACTCTGAGGAAGAAATTTTAGGTCCAGAAGTCATGTCTTACAGACCTAGTCTTAGAAAGCAAAATGGTGATTCAGGATGTGGTCAGAAAGACCCAGTGACAATTGATGTGATAGATTTTGACAAATCTAGACATAATGATATGGTCAAAACAGTTTTTCAGTCCATTAACAGAACTGACCATCCTGAATTCAGACAGACAAACAGACCTTATGCACTGCTGGAGACAGGAAGGCAGAAACTGCAGAGCATTCTAAGGAAATTTACTTATGGAGATGACTCAAGCAGTGATGCTAGCTAGTCATCACTGAAGAAAGTAGTGTGAATCAAAAACAGCATAGGACAACTTTACAGCATGAGCATCATCTAAAATCGTATACTGTAAATTTTTCAGAAGAATTGTTAGTTAAAGGCCTGCATGATGGCAGGCAAGCTGACCAAAGACGCCCAGTATCATTGTACAACTCTGCTCAAGATCAAGTTTTACCTTCAGAACAGATACTTCAAGATAGTGTAGCAAATCCCCAGAGCAAAAAGTATTGTGGTTCTATAGCTTGGACAGTGTGCATGGGGTGTCAAGAGGAGTCAGAAGCTCTGCCATTTATAGATGATGAGTCTTTAGATAGTCTAAGTCAGTCTGAAAGGGCAGCGTGTAAAAATACAATTTATATTACTCGGAATGAAAGTAAGCTGTCCAGTTTAAGAAGGTGTAGGTTAAATCAAGCCAGTAGGCAAGGGATATCTTCTGGATACATTAGAATAAACCCCAAAGAAAGCAAAGAGGTCTGCATTGAGAATAGGCAATGTAAATGTTCAGAGACCCATGATAGACAGTTACTTAATGAAGAACATGTCAGTCAGATATCCTGCAAAGCAAGAACTGTACAGACATCTTGTGTTCACATAAAGGCAGCAGACAACGATATACAAGGGGCAGAGCTCTGTGGTAGCACATATCAGCCTGAAAATGATGAGAATTGTGATATGGTTTGCATGGATCTACCTTTGACTAATTTTGGTTTTTATAGTGGCGAAGTCACAATCTTGATGTAATCTCTCTCTCTTTTTTTTTTAAACTTTTACCGTGCGTGTATTTTATATTTGAAGATGTAAGTTTATGTGTGTTCAAATTCTGTTGCAGCTTTACTTAATTACTTAGTCATTCTTCTTCTACCGTGGGGTGTAGAGGTGTGGAAGAGATAGCGCCATACTATCCCATCGGCTGTCTTCCTCCTGGCCTGGTTCCACGGCAGCCGGCCGATAATGTGTACTGGTAGATTTCAATGAATGATTTGGTAGATCTTTAGGTGATAGAGGGGGTAAAATGGTCACATTTTTATGATAGGGAAATTTGTTTTACATGGCGAGGTTGCCAGCTCCACGTACAACCTCTTTCTCCTTGTACGACATGCGTGAGGGAGCAGTTGACGTTATTCTTTCTTTGTCTCATAAGAGATCCCAGTGAACCACTCCCCACCACCCATCCCCCTTTTTTTTTAAAGTCTGTACAGATTGCATGTCCATGCACGAGAGCTGAATAAATTTAACTCATCAGCGTTTATTATATACAAAAGTATCCAGTTCATTCAGTTTTCTTAACATTGATATATGCACACAAAAAAACCAAGTGATGCGTGATGCCATATGATGATGGATGGTATCCGCATGTCTGGTTTTGTGTAGTGTGCAGATGTGTTCAGTCAAACAATGCTCATACAAAAATAACAGGGCAATCCACATAGGACGTCAGTAAACTCACGACGTATAAAGTCAATGATTCTTGTAACAGCCGTTGACGTTTTTCTTCATTATTTATTGTGGACGCCACAGTGACAAAATGGTTACGCGAATATGTAGGCACATCAAACAGTCATTATCACAGCAACATTCAATACAGCAATAGACGGTAGACAGCATTACAATGATGAGTCAGATGCATGTTATATTTCATAGTGCTGTAAATGTAGTCAGGTGAAAAACTCCATCCTTTTCTATAACAGCCAGGAGATAACCAGATGTATGAGATCAGTTCACTCTCCTTAGTCTGACTTCAGCAAGACAGACACGTCTGCCGAAGTATAAATAATGTCCTCAAAAATATCCTCTAGATAATAAAGGTTTTCCAAACCTAGTTCATTTAACAAAGTAGCAAGTAATGGTCCTTGGGACATGCATCAACCGATGCAGTACAATACAGCGACATGTGAGCTGGGAAAACATCTCGTGACGACGACTTTCGAAGACAGGCTATGAATCGAAATCGCTCACGACCCAAAATCGATAGAGTTAATGAAAAGTCAATTTACCTTGCCTTCAGGAAATACACAGAAATATCACGCCTCCCGACATGTGGGAAACACTAGAGGTATTATCTCGAATAAACGAAATATCCATTAAGAGGACTACACATCCCTGACAGAACAAAAAATAGCGGAGATCCCCTCTTCAACGAGGCATCTCTTTCGCCATTCAAATCGCTCACTCCACTAGTGGTGGGCGGAAACCGATCGACCAAAAAACAAGACCAGTCATGCGCAGTCCAGCGCAAAAAGACCACAGCTCAAAACTTAACTGCATTCAATACCAACGCGGGAAGACAAATGCTTACCGAGAAAAGTGACTATAAATTTCAAGCAGTTGTTGCCCTTGCGTTATAAAATAGATATTGTAATAAAACGATGTTGCGAGAATTTATCACGCAACATATCACCACCTCCTCCCGATAAAAAAAAAATGTGGAACATATTTTTTTTTTTTTTAAAATATCAAAGAGCATGCGATAAGCGGCTCAAAACGCACGAATTATGCGCTGATAATTAATTAAATTGCCTAACATGAGGCTAAATATAGAGTGTCTGGTGAGGATATACCTCAACAGAAAAATAAATATGTCTCAAAAAATATTCACATCGGGAGGTGTCACCAACACACATCACGTTAGCATGTAAACACAATATACGTATGCAAGTTACCATAATCATCATTAAACAGCATACTCTAATATTGTCTTTAAAAATGGATGTACAAATCTGATAGGAAAATTTAAATAGTACATTCTTTGACATGTAATGACATAAGTACATAGTAAAGTTAAACTACATGACGATCCAGGACATATGCTCTGGTATTCCGAGGGTAAGTACACAATCTAGAACTCGTCATGCTTGATACTAGTAAGGTAAGTCCTCAGCTCAACAATGACATTCTGAGAAAGTACAAGCAATATAATGCTAATTAATAACTAATATGCTTCATAAGGTACAATACATTATTAATAATTGTGGCTGTTTAGTAAACTAACGGCCCTTATATTAACTACTCAGTCCTCCTCTATCATCTTAAAAAACGAACAGAAGAAGATGACAACAAAGCACGATAGTGTGTACATATAAAGTAAGTACAGATGTGCTAATCTATTGTAGAAATATAGGTGTGTTATGACTCTGTAATATATGGAAATATAGGACAGAAGTATTAGTTGGAGTCATGTGGGCATCTAGACAAAATGTCAGCCATCACATTATCCGCACCACGGATAGCTCGTACCGTGAAGTGAAAAGGTTGAAGAGCTATAGCATATCGAGTGGATCTCGAACTCTTCAAATTCTTAGTCTGAATAGCTGTAAGAGCTTTCTGATCAGTCTCTAGAATGAAATGTGCGCCCAGGAGGAATCTTTGTAGCTTTAGAATTGACCAAACCATCGCTAACAACTCACGGTCTAAAACCGAGTAGTTCCTCTCTGCCGCATTTAGTTTTCTAGAAATGTACATAACAGGATGCAGAGTATTTGCATATTCTTGCATCAGTGCTGCTCCAATCCCAGTGGATGAAGCATCACTCCGAAGAACACAAGTCCTATCAAGAGTAGGTAATCTTAAGATGGGAGGAGAAGAAAATATATTCTTGATTTGGTCTAGTGAAGATTGGCATTCTTCAGACCAACGGACCAGATTAGGCGAACCTTTCTTCAACAATGTTGAGAGAGGTGCCATGATCGAAGATAAATTTGGAATAAATCTCCCATAAAATTGAATTAAACCTAAGAGACTCCTAACTTGTTTCTTCGTTTTTAGGAACAGAGATGTTCAGTATTTTGGAAGTATTGTGGTCTTCTGTCTTCAAGAGACCATGACCAACACGATGACCCAGGAAAGAGATTTCACCAAAACCAACAAAAGCTTTAGAAGGTTTCGCTGTCAAATTATTCTCACGTAGAGTGGACAGTAAGTCATATAACCCTAAATAGTGATCTTCCCAGGTATCACTGAAGAGACAGATGTCATCTAAGTATGCGATGACATCCGAACGATGTGACAGAATTCGACGCATCATGCGAACGAAAGTGGCAGGGGCGTTCATGAGACCAAAAGGCATAACATTCCATTGAAATAGACCCCTAGGTGTAGAAAAAGCAGTAAGAGGTTTGGCATGCTCTGCTAAAGGCACTTGCCAATAACCTTTAGACAAGTCAAGTTTAGTGAAGAATCTAGAATTAGAAAGTCTAATCAGTAGATCTTCTAACAAAGGCATCGGTTCAGCATCGAACTTTGTGACCTGATTCAATTTGCGATAATCAACACAAATTCGTATGTTCTTATCCTTCTTCCGGACAATAACCATGGAAGAAGAATATGGTGAAGTCGATGGTTCAATTATATTTAATTGAATCATTTCATCCAATTCCTTTTCCACTTGCGACTGAAAGTGTATAGGAATAGGATAAGGCCTAACCCTAATTGGATTATTGTCGGTAAGAATTATGTCATGTTCTATGACATCTGTGTGTCCAGGAATGTCAGTGAGAACATCCTGAAATGTTTGTAACATCGACGCGACTTGTCGATGTTCGTCACCAGAAAGATTAGGAGAAACAGAAACGTTTTTCCAAGATTCCGTGGAATGTAATGGAACCACTGGAAGGGGAAGATTAACATCAGAGAAGGTAGATTCCTCATCCTGTATGACAGACAGGGATGAATAATGACCGTGAGGTGCAGGAGCATCATCCGTTGCCTGGAAAATAGGCAGCAAATAGTCCGGACGTTCGTGAAATTCCGAAAGCATGTTTATGTGGAAAGTTTTATGCTTTCCATCAATATCGACCACATAGTCAACATCGGAAATCCGAGAGACTATTGCATACGGACCTTTCCATGCAATAAGAAGTCTATTTTCCCTACTGGGGAGTAGGACGAATGCTTTGTCACCTGGACAAAGTTGTCGTAGACATCTATTCTTGTTAGCAAACTGCCTTGCCTTCTCTTTAGCAATTTCTGATGAAGCAGTTGCTAGCTTACATGCCTCAATGATCTTTTGTCTAAGAGCAATGACATACTCATATGAGGATTGAGTTTCATCGCTAATATCATCGGCAGTGATGAGATCGTGTAATAAAGACATAGGGCCGCGTGGACGCGCGCCAAAGACAAGTTCGAAGGGAGAAAATCCTGTGTGTTCATTAGGGACTTCTCTATAGGCAAAGAGAGCCGCGGGTAAAACCCTGTCCCAATCTTGAGGATGATCTTCAGTTATCTTACCAAGCAAAGTCTTGAGCGTTCTATTCAGACGCTCAACTAACCCATTAGACATAGGATGGTAGATACTACTGAGAGATCGTTCAATATGTAAGGTAGACATTACCTGTGACATAGTGTCAGATATGAGTTGAGTGCCATGGTCTGACAATATTTCTCTGGGGAACCCCAAGCGAGAAAATATCAACCAAAGAGCATCTGCGATATCTGTAGTAGATATGCTCTTAAGAGGAATAGCCTCTGGCCAACGTGTGCACATATCGACACATGTAAGGATAAACTGATGTCCTCTGGCCGACTTGACCTTAAAAGGGCCAATAATATCTATGGCCATTTTCTGAAACGGGCCGAATAGGAATGTCAGCAGCCTGGATAGGCGCAGCATGTCGTGGTCCTCTAGATTTGACCTCCTGACATACCTTGCATGATCGGCAGTAAATACGAATGTCCTTATTGACAAAAGGCCAAAAGAAAGCCGCAAGGACTCTCGACTTCGTACGCGAAAAAACCCATATGTCCAGCACATTGCGAGTCATGAGCATGTTGTAATATTTGCACTCTCATGCTCTTGGGAACAAGAATTTGCGAATGTGCCGACGTAGTCGAATCTTGTACCATACGTACAAGTACGCCGTTTCTCATTGCAATCCAAGATTTTCTATTTGTATCCTGATTCGGATCACCTTTCTTCGCAAGAACGAAGAATTTTTTTAAAGAAGGATATTCATCTTGCAATTTTATGAAAGAGTCACGAGTGATTACTAAGTGACTATCTTGGCTATCAACTTCATTATCACTATTCAGTGAAGTTTCGGGTGTTTGTAGAGCTTGTGCTCTTGTAACCACTGCATTTGTAGCTTGCATGTTATTATCTTCCCAAGCAGCAATCTGCTGTGGGGTACACTCCCTAACTCCGTGAATACGACCAATAATAAGGTCCGCAATAGGATTAGGTAAGAGACAAGCATGCACATCTCCAGTAAAGAAAGGAGTGGCAATGCGAATTACAGCAGTAGGATATTTTTCTAGAGTGCCGCCAAATGTGACACATTTAATAACCCTTCCTGTAGCACAAGATGGATCTACAAGCGATTGTCTAACACCAATAGTGGTGCATCCGGAATCGAAAAGTAGTGAGACCGGAGTATCATTAACAAGACCCTTATGTAGAATTAAAGAACCCCTCCCGTCATGCGCAACAGCAGCAGGAAGAGCGGGAAGTGGGTGACCACAACTCAAAGTAGTTATGGTACCCGGTTCGAATAAAGTACTGCATTGGGGGCATTTGTTTGCTCTCTCAAAGTCAAAAGCAGAACCAGTGACAGCATCAAAGTTTTTACTATCAACAACATGATTACAGGCTCCCTCAGTTTCCTGTTGTACAGCATTAGCCTGCTGATATCTCTTTTTTTTGTGTTGAGATCTACCCCGACTATTATTACCTCTGAAGTTATCAGAGTTATTATTATCTCTGCAGTTATTATTGTCTCTATTGTAATTGTTATCCTGGTTCGAATTCCAGTTTCCACGATTACTATCATGTTCACATTGATGCGAACATCTATTTGTTTGGTTCTGAGGTCTTTGGCAGGAATAACCTCTATTACCATATCCTCTTTTGAAATGCTTATAATTATTAGGGTGATAGTAACGAGTACTATCAGGTTGTCTCCAATTCTTCGAAGAAGAATCACCATGAAATTGGTTTCCATGATTTTGACAGAAATTACCGCTACTCTTTCTATCAAAATTTTGTTGGGATCTACGAGCAAAGTTTTGGCCATACGGAGCTGCCGAAGCAACTGGTAAACCTTCTTTCACCTTAGAGTTACCCATGGTTATGTGTGGGTGCGCAGTTACGTATTGGCAACAGAAATCTTCCATTTCTTTTATTGTTTTAGGTTTACGTTCATGAAGGAAAGCAAGGAAAGACTCATTGACAGACGACATGACTTTGTCTCTAAGTATTAAGTCCATAAGTCCTTCATAAGTTTTTTCCGTCTTAGATAGTTCAACCCATCGTGAGAAAGTAATGCGTATTCTTGCAATAAACTCGGAGAATTCAACTCCATTTTCAGGTAACATGTTTTTAAATTGTAGACGATAGCCGTCTTCGTTAAGCTGATATTTCTTTAACAAAGCGGCCCTGACAACCTCATAATTGTTCTTGTCAGGTTCATCCACCATATTTAATATACTTAGAGCTTTACCTGTCAGTATCCCTGATAACTGATAAACATATTTTGCTTTGTCTATGTTATGAGCTGTACATGCTTGTTCAAATCTGTCCAGATAGAACATTATGTCATCACTGGAAGGACTAAATGTTGGTAACTTAATCTTAAAAGTATCATTATTAGCCTTACCAGAAGATGAACCCTTGTTTGAATCATTACCATTACTCATGCTCGTCAATTTCAATTTTTCCAACTCTAAAGCTAAGACCTTTTCTTCATGTTCCATTTTTTGCTTTCTCTTTCCTCTCATCAGACTCTCTCTGTAATCTTCTTTCCTCAGCCTGAGCCTCTTTTTGAAGTCTTTCATTTTCAGCTTCTTTTTCAAGTCTTTTAGCTTCTAGCTGTAGCTGGAGTTTTCTCTCCTCAGCTTCTGATTCCCTTTTTTGTTTTTCCATTTCCATTTGGAATCTTTTTTCATCCACCTGCATCTGCAGTTTCTTTTGTTCAGCTTCCATTGCTTTATCATATCGAGCAGTTGCAAATTCTTCTAACTTATCACCAGTCTTGCCAAGCAATTTACCCTGCTCAATAAAGTGCTCAAATGTAGACATGTTGTCTAACATATGAGTCCAAAACCTGAAATAATTAACTAATTTATTTCAAACCTAAGTGTAACAAGTCTTAATTAAGCACTTGTATATTCACATCACATTATATTATCCCAGTCTCTGTGGGAAACAAGTCTCCAATCAAAGAACTTGTATATGAAATATCAGCACTCAATTCTTGATCATAAGTGCACTTCTCATTCAATAGTGCACGACACTATTCATCATTCATTTATCATCAGTGTAGTAGTAACAGTGCATTAGCATAGCCCATTAACTAATTACTATAACTGTAAACAATGACTATGTAAACACATGCAGAATGTAAACATTGAAAATGTAAACAATGCAAACAATGTAAACAATAACAATGTAAACAATAACAAAGATCAGCAACAATACAAAAACGTTCGCAGAAATCAACTAAAAATAAAGCAGAAATTAATGAAATATCACAAAAAATGTGACGATATCTGCGCTATAATTAAACAAAATACATGACACCACAGTGTATAAACAAAAATGTTGTATGAAACTAAATTATAGACAAGAGTAGGCTAACAAATACAAACAAATCAAAACAAAACTAAAGAATGCGAAATAATAACGAAAACAATATTAAAACATGTCATCACAGCTAACATAAATAGCAACAGAAGTCGCTTAGCAAATTCCAGTATCGGAAATTTGCAAACCCTACAGAAAACGCTCACAATAGACGACCTCTATGACGTGGCATAATCTAACGGAGACACCACCCAACCGAGAACCCGCTGAAATATAAACATATAAATATACAAATAACATATAGACATATAACATATAGAATGAGATGATACACAGAAGACTCAGCAGAAGTATAAGGGCACAGTTTACATACAAACAGGCCACTTAACTTATAGGCTTCCAATCGTAGAACAGCAGAAAAAATGGATGTCAATCAACGTCCTAAAGAGCAAAGCTCCAACGATGATGGCACATCTGAACTGCTTCCACTGCTAACACGATGGTACAAGAGCTTCTGAAATACTGTGTGTTGAGTTGTTTCGGCACTTGACCTTCTAATCCAAAAGTAAGTTGATGGAAATCGGTACTTGGCCTTCTTCAGAAAACAACCCGTTTCAACCGGCACTTGACCTTCACAAAAACGACAGCACTGGAACCTTGACAGCAGCAACTTGCTTGACTTGCGTAAAAGATAACAGCAGTCCGAGTTATCCGGCAACATGTAACAACGCCGGGTACTGTCAAATTCTTGTTTCCGTCAAAAAGTTGAAATTTTGACTTTTACCGGGCAACGCCGAGTACTTTGAAAATTTTGAAGATGTTGACTGTATTGAAGAATGTTAATTTCTTGAAGGATGCTGATGAATTCTTGTTGAAAATGAAGTGGGTAAGGGACCCCGTGTTTGCTGGTACCAGAATCAAACCAGCTTATGGCCACCAAATGATGCGTGATGCCATATGATGATGGATGGTATCCGCATGTCTGGTTTTGTGTAGTGTGCAGATGTGTTCAGTCAAACAATGCTCATACAAAAATAACAGGGCAATCCACATAGGACGTCAGTAAACTCACGACGTATAAAGTCAATGATTCTTGTAACAGCCTTTGACGTTTTTCTTCATTATTTATTGTGGACGCCACAGTGACAAAATGGTTACGCGAATATGTAGGCACATCAAACAGTCATTATCACAGCAACATTCAATACAGCAATAGACGGTAGACAGCATTACAATGATGAGTCAGATGCATGTTATATTTCATAGTGCTGTAAATGTAGTCAGGTGAAAAAACTCCATCCTTTTCTATAACAGCCAGGAGATAACCAGATGTATGAGATCAGTTCACTCTCCTTAGTCTGACTTCAGCAAGACAGACACGTCTGCCGAAGTATAAATAATGTCCTCAAAAATATCCTCTAGATAATAAAGGTTTTCCAAACCTAGTTCATTTAACAAAGTAGCAAGTAATGGTCCTTGGGACATGCATCAACCGATGCAGTACAATACAGCGACATGTGAGCTGGGAAAACATCTCGTGACGACGACTTTCGAAGACAGGCTATGAATCGAAATCGCTCACGACCCAAAATCGATAGAGTTAATGAAAAGTCAATTTACCTTGCCTTCAGGAAATACACAGAAATATCACGCCTCCCGACATGTGGGAAACACTAGAGGTATTATCTCGAATAAACGAAATATCCATTAAGAGGACTACACATCCCTGACAGAACAAAAAATAGCGGAGATCCCCTCTTCAACGAGGCATCTCTTTCGCCATTCAAATCGCTCACTCCACTAGTGGTGGGCGGAAACCGATCGACCAAAAAAACAAGACCAGTCATGCGCAGTCCAGCGCAAAAAGACCACAGCTCAAAACTTAACTGCATTCAATACCAACGCGGGAAGACAAATGCTTACCGAGAAAAGTGACTATAAATTTCAAGCAGTTGTTGCCCTTGCGTTATAAAATAGATATTGTAATAAAACGATGTTGCGAGAATTTATCACGCAACACCAAGGTTCGAATATTTCCAGATTATTATTACAGTCTTTTTTCACCAGTTCATTTCAACATTTCTTTTGTATTCGTTTTAATTTTTTTGCCATTTAGCAAACAGTTACCTCTACTGTTAGTACAGTTACTGATTACTTTACTTTGGTAAGTAAGTAAGTATTAACTCTTTCCGTCCCAAGTAATTTTTTGGTTTTATCCAGGTATCAAATTTATATCCAGATTGTCTATAGTTGATGTTTTAACACTCAGTAAACATTTATATTTATGGGTCACCTCTTGGCGAGTTGTGTCGCGTTCAACCTAAGCAGAAGGTCAGTCGGTTATAATAGAAAAAATCTCATTCATTACTCTGAGCTCCCCAAGGAGCATAGATCTTCAACAAACACATGCCATGTCCTCCTGTCATGTGCCATCAGCTCAAGTTCTTTCTACGTTCTCCTCACCATTTTCACCTCTGTCTCCAGCTCTCTTCTCCATGTGCTACTTGGTCTACCTCTGCCTCTCTTGCCCTGAAGGTTCCAGATCATGGACTGCCTCGTAATGCTATCACCAGGTTTCCTCAGTGTGTGTCCTATCCATCGCCAGCGTCTTTTTTCCATCTCATGTTCCACTGGCACTTATCTAGTTCTTGTCTAATAATATATTTAAAATTGTTGTAAATTCGCTAACGAACATTTTGAAGAGTTACAAGTCTTAAATACGAAAGTAATTTTGTTTTTTATCGCGTAAAGAGCAGACATGAGGACATCTGGCTATAATCAAATGGGAGTACAGGGTAACCCTCAAGAGAATAATATACCGTATAATGACGCATTGCACGCCTCGTGGGGTAGAAAGAGTTAACTCTTAATGGCCGCAGTGGTTTTCCAATACCTGTTGCGAGGAATTTTCTGTCACTTTGACTTTTTATATAGTGTTGAAGTTTAAGAGTTGGTTCATTCCCAATTATTTGTGTGTGTGTTAAACGTAGTTGTAAAGGAAACTGAAAGAGGAGAAATAAAATATAAAAGTGGAACCAACAAAAAGAAATGCTTAGTTCAAATACACAGGCCCCAAAAACTGGCCTCACGTCATCAGAACTTAGGAAAATTGGCCTTGAATCCTGGCCTGTTGTTCTTTAAGAGTTAATACTGATTGTCCTCGACTTATGACGTATGTGACTTACTATGATGGCCATCCCAGCAGAACTGTACACTCATATTTCGTTATTTATTTCTGTACAGTGCACACTACACCAAATTTATGTTATAATTTGTACATTTTATTATTTTACTATAAACAAGGAGGAAAATTAGTTAACAATGTAACAAAACAGATCTACTTATTTTAGCATTCAGGTGTTTTAATTGTTAACATATTCTTGTGTGTCATGTAGAATGGAACCCTGACCTAAGCAGAGGACAGCCTGTACTGTTTTTTGTTTATGCTGTGTTCATTTGATTGGACAATTTATTTTCTAATGATAACAATGTCCTCTGTTTTAATGCATTAACTGATTTTATAGTGATGAAACCATGTTTGTTATTTGGCATCATTTTAGAGTGAAATGTTGATAGAAATGAGCCAGACTTTTATTACAGCCAACCTTTGATGCAGAGATTGTACTTGATCTGATGTTTACTTCATGGATATATGGAGTATCAGGTGGTAACATTTGAAGGTGTCATGTGATGGGCATATGACGAGGAAAAGATGCTGGCTGTGGATAGGACACACATTGCAGAAACCTGTTGATAGCATTACAAGGCAGTCCTTATTCTAGAATCTCCAGGGTAAGACCATAGAAGGCATGGAAAGATCTTGAGCGAATGGCACAGGCAGGATGAATTTATTGAAGACCTGTGCTCCTGGGGGAGCTTAAGGGCATTGATTATGTGATGGATATATTGATTATATGATGGATACATTGATTGTGTGATTGATATATTGACTGTGTGATGGATATATTGATTATGTGATGGATATATTGATTGTGTGATGGATATATTGATTGTGTGATTGATATATTGATTATGTGATGGATATATTGATTATGTGATGGATATATTGACTGTGTGATGGATATATTGATTGTGTGATGGATATATTGACTGTGTGATGGATATATTGATTATGGGATGGATATATTGATTATGTGATGGATACATTGATTGTGTGATGGATATATTGACTGTGTGATGGATATATTGATTATGTGATGGATATATTGATTATGTGATGGATATATTGATTGTGTGATGGATATATTGATTGTGATTAATATATTGACTGTGATGGATATATTGATTGTGTGATGGATATATTGATTGTGTGGTGGATATATTGATTGCATGATGGATTTATTGATTTTTTTGTGTGTAACAGAATTAGGCATTGTAGATATTTACAGCAACTGAGCCAGATAGAAAACACACAAGTTAGACGACAGATATTTACAACTTTAAGATGGTTAAAAGTTAAAATACATAATTTCTTCTTCATTCACCCTCAAGACTTCTACATTAATGGCTCTAATAAAGGCAGTAATCAGCTCAAGGTTCCTGACATCTTCAAACAGTTTTTCGTGGAGAGAAGTGGGTTGTTACTAAATGCCACTTCATTCACTGTTGTAAGTTGGGCAGGACTGTAGCTGATGTTTGGCTTATGTGGGGCTGGTGCCACAGGAACAGAAATCTGTTGGACCAATCCTGTACTTGTGATATAGATGGTACCACATCTTATTGTGACCAGTACGTAAACAGAAAATGATGACCTGGTCTCACCTAGCTAGCTGGTGATAGGCATCATCTTTTATGTCACCTGGGTATTCTCTGTCCCATTTGGACTTGAATATGGCTTTTATAGTTGTTTTAGCTATTTCATAAGTTTCAACAAAACAATATAAATTACATACAATGATCCTAGCCTTTGCTCCAGGATAATAGATGTTACTTGCGCACTGACAGTATGCCTGCTTACCATGTTTTATAATATCTTTGATACATTTATGCTATGTGCGGGTGACCAGACAAATGTATTTGCTGTGCAGTATATTATCATCAGATGGTAATATATAACGTAGAGGGAGGCCAAGGAACACATGGAGAAGAGAACTCGAAACAGACATAAAATGGGTGAAGATGACACGGAAAGACCTTGTGCTGATGGCACGGGACAGGAAGACTTGGCATAAGTTTGTTGAAGGTCACTGAACTGATGGCACGGGACAGGAAGACTTGGCATAAGTTTGTTGAAGGCCTGTGCTTCTTGGGAAGATAGCATGTAACATACCACACTTGCCCCTTGGGATAGTATTGACCATTGTGTTATGTTTGTCTATGTTTTTATACTTTATACAGTAATTTATGTACTGGTAATACTGAGGTTTGTTTTTTTAAAGCTATTATTTGTGATTGTCATAATAATATTTTTAATTGTTGTGTTTGGGATGCTCATAAAATGATCCCTCACTTATTAAGAACTGTACATTTTATGTGTTTTTCGCGTGTGCTGTATGTGTGTAATTTTGTACGTACATTGACGACTCGGTGTCTTTACATTTATTTGTTTGTATGTGTGTGTGAGCATGTTATGTTCATCATCATCAGCTGCTATCTCCATGACAAAGGTTGGCTGCAATGGATCAACTTCTTCTGTCTCTTCTCTTGATGATGCACACTGATATACTTAATCCTGTCCATCTCTTGATGATGCACACTGATATACTTAATCCTATCCATATCTTAATGATGCACACTGATATACTTAATCCTGTCCATCTCTTGATGATGCACACTGATATACTTAATCCTATCCATATCTTAATGATGCACACTGATATACTTAATCCTATCCATCTCTTGATGATGCACACTGATATACTTAATCCTGTCCATCTCTTGATGATGCACACTGATATACTTAATCCTATCCATCTCTTAATGATGCACACTGATATACTTAATCCTATCCATCTCTTGATGATGCACACTGATATACTTAATCCTATCCATCTCTTGATGATATCTTCCCACTTGTAGTGCTGTCTTCCTCTTGCACATTTGTCTTCAATTCTTCCTTCTATTATGGTCTTCAGTGAGGTGTTGTCTTTTTTACATGGCCAAAATATTTTAGCTATGTAATTTTGGTATCCTGTGCTAATTCTCTTTTCATTCCTATGTGTCCTAGTACTTCTTTATTTGCTTTATTCTCTTTCCATGAGACATGCTCCAGTCTTCTATATATCCACATCTTAAGGGCCTCAATTCTTTCTTCTCCAGTAGCATGTTCATTGTCCATGTTTCTACACCATACAGTAATGAAGAACATATATAGCATTTGATGTTTCTCAGTTTGACTTTGTGCGTTAATTGTTTAAATGTTAGTGTTTGTCTCATGCTGTTGAATGTAGCTTTGGCTATTCCTATTCTCTTCTTGATTTCTGTTTCACATCTGCCATCTTCTGTTAATTATATGACCATGATATGAGAAACTCTTGACTTGTTCCAGTACCTTCCCATTTATTCTTATCACAAACAGTGAGCAAATGTTGAAAAATGGACCCAGTTGTTCGCTTGTCGAAAGTGAGAGGATGGTTGCATTCTTTTGCTTTCCTTTGCTGCCTATTTACTATGTAGCAAGTCAACTGAACCCCAGAACATTAAATGCCCTGTGTAGTTCTCCAGGGGTCTCGGAGAAGTCAGCCAAAGAATAGGTTCCCCCTTGTGTATGTGGTAAAAGGTGATTAATGTGAAGTTGTGCATAGGGCAGGGGTGTCCTCAAAGTATTTGGCACCCAGGGCAGATCCTACCTTTGGCACCACGCTGCCATTAAGAAACACAGCTGTAAGTATATTTTTAACGTTAGTAGTTTGGGACCCCTTACGGTGTGGGCGCAGTACCCACCGGCGAGTGGGCCATGTTTTGGCCAGCACTAACCAAAACCCCAGGCATGGATTAAATCCTGGGTAGATGAAGCTCCTAAGCATTGGAAGGCAGTTCGTCTAGGAGAAGGAAAACTCTGATTTTAAACCACTTGCAGGTAGACTGGGGACAGTCAAGGGCTAAGGAACGCAACCCTACAGAAATGCCTTTTTTGAAATCGGATGCACTGGGCTACATGCTTAACGAAACAGTGCAACGTACTTCGCTTAATGAAGATGTCACGAATACAATTTAAGCAGAGTGGTGCTCGTCCCGTGAAGTCCCGCCAGGCGGCGAGAGTGCCGGACCCCCCGCATCGAAGGGGTCCAACCAATACTACTGGTGGTCACCTTCCCCTGAATTGTGGAGTCAAGGTACAGAGGGAAAGGGCAAAAGCTATTTACCAAACACCAAGAATACTCAACATTCTGCAGTGGAATGCCGAAGGAGTTCTCAACAAAAAAGTCCCCCTGAAAAACCACCTTTATGAGGATCAAATCGATGTGGCTTGCATCCAAGAAACATCCCAACAGCAACCACAGATTCTCAATAAGAGGATACCAGGCTTTCCGACTTGATCGAGAAGGACACAAAGGAGGTGTGCTATTACTTACCCGAAACTCAATACCAAGTAGCGAGGTATCCGTGAACTCCAACGACCAGTCGGAAATTTTAGGGGTTGACATTAAAATAAAGGACACGAACATGCGTATCTACCATTTGTATGGCCCACCGAGCAAAGACCTGTCACTTGCAAGTATGGAAATAAAGAACTTCAACAGCCACTCGGAAAGATGGGGATATCCGGTTACAAGTAGAGGAGAGGAAGTGGAGAACTGGGAGATAGACACAAACCTTCACCTTATCAATAGGCCAGATGATGAACCCAGTTTCTACTCTAGAAGATGGCACACCACTTCCACTCCAGATCTAGCTTTCGCCACAGGGGACATCCTTCACAAAATTGACCGACAGGTACTTGGCCAGCTAGCAGGCAGCGACCACAGACCAATAAAGCTAGTAGTTAATATGGAGTATGTTCCCCATGAAGTGAAACCATTGCCCCGATGGAATTACAAAAGAACTGACTTTGACAATTTTGCAGTGCTGACCGACAGTCTTTGCGAGACCATCAACACACGAAACAACAGCATGAAAAATATGGTTGAAGTTTTAATAGAGCAATACTTCAAGCAGCTATTGAGACCATTCTGGGAGAGGCAAGAAAGAACTACAAACCATAATGGACTGAAGAACTGCAAAAACTTGAAGATGAGGTAACAGAAGCCAGAGACACGGCAGAAACAGAACGAACAACTCAGGCAAACATCTTACTCAAAGCAACCACTGCAAAGTACAAAAGAACATTAAACCAAACAACAAGAGACTGCTGGAAGCAAACAACAGAAAATCTCAACCTAGATAAAGAAGGGAACAAACTGTGGAAACTAGTTAGAGCATTGAGCAACGAAGAACCTTACAAAAATCACATCACAATCAAACAAGGTGAAAATATGCTTTCAGGAAAAAAAGCTGCAAATGCACTCATGGAACACTATGCTGGTGCAAACCACATTGATGTCCCTATAGACAGAAGAAAGGCCATCATTGATGAATAAAGGAGTCATGACAACAAAAAGTTTGCACCAGAAGAACACATGATGGCAAAGTTAACAATGAAAGAGGCAAATAAAGAAAAAGAAGTCACCTGGAAAAGATGGGATAACCAATGAAATGCTAACAGGCCTAGGAATAAAGGCCAAAAAAAAGCTTCTGGTCATCCTAAACTGCAGATGGAAAAGAGGAATAGTACCACAGGCATGGAAAGACGCCATACTGGTTCCAATACCTAAGAAAGACAAAGTTCAGACAGAACCAAATGGCTACAGACCAGTCAGTCTACTTAGCTGTGTTGGAAAATTGATGGAGCGCATGATTAATACCCGACTGATATGGCATCTGGAGGAAAAACATCTCTTAGCCCCACAGCAAGCAGGATTCAGAAAACAGATCCACTGAAGATCAGATCACTTATATAACTCAGAAAATTGAGGACGCTTTCCAAGAGAAAAAGCACACACTGGTGGTTTGGGTGGACTTAGAAAAAGCATTTGACAAAGTGTGGTAAGATGGACTGAAAGTCAAGCTGCAAAGAAGTGAAGTGTGTGGGAGAATGTTCAAATGGATCAGCCACTATCTTGAGAACAGAATTGCCAGAGTCCAACTACAAGGACAGACCAGTAGGAAGATGATATTGGAGCAGGGTGTTTCCCAAGGGGGAGTCCTGTCACCCACGTTGTTCCTCACATATATAAATGACATATCAGAGAAAATTCCAAGAAGAACCCCTAATGATTCCTTTGCAGACGACTTAGCCCTGTGGATCTCAGAGGAATATATCACTACGGCAAGCATTCGGATGCAGCAAGCCCTAACATCATTGGAGGAGTGGGCCAAGGCATGACTAGTAAAGATTAATGAAGGGAAAACATCATACACAGTGTTTTCTCTTTCTAACAAACCACACAGCTCCAAATTGGTGCTAAATGGGAAAAATCTACATCTGGGTGAAAACCCAAACTACCGAGGCATTACCTTTGATCGCCGCTTGACTTGGAAAACCCAGATTGAAACAGGACAAAAGCAAGGCAGAGAATAGCAATCATAAAAAAAACTTGCTGGTACGGATTGGGGGGCAGATGAGAGAGTACTAAAGAAGCTATTTACTGGGCGAGTGAGACCAGTCTTAGAATATGGCATTGCAGCATGGTCAACGGCAGCAAAGTCGAACTTTGGCAAAATAAACAGGACCCAAAACCAAGCAGTAAGAATCATAACAGGGGGCATGAAGTCAAAACCCGTTGAAGAGTTGGAAAAGATTACTCACCTCCAGCCTATGGAGGATAGAAGAGATAGCAGAGCCCAGCAACAAGCCGAGAAATTCAGGAGGCAGATAGACCACTCAGTGTACCAGAGAATAAATGGACTTGGAAGGGGAAGACTGAAGCGAAGCAACTTTGTAGAGACAGTAAAAACAAAGATGAGAGCAGACCCCATAAATGCAATATCAACAACTACGCCCATATGTACTGGATGACCTCAGAATAACACTTCACAGACTATGCCAGCAATACAAAAGAGTCGTGGTACAGTGGATCATTTCTCACTGCAACATCCCTGGAAATGAAGAGGCTGACAGATTGAAAAAGGAAGGGGGGAAGCTTCCTCAACTTGACACAAACATAACTTATGAGGAGGCCAAGAGTTTTATCAAGCGCAGATACAGGCACAAGTGGGAAGCAGAGCCTCCAGACCATCCAAAAAAAAACAACGATCCATATTACCAGCTCAGCAGAAGTGAACAAGTGGTAATCTTCAGACTTCGCACAGGTCATAACAGATTGAGATACCATCTATTCAACAAATTAAAGATAGGAACTACTGATGAGTGTGACTGTGGCACCGATAAAATGACTGCCGAACATTTGCTTCAAAGGTGCCCAACATGTGAGGAGCAGAAAAAAACGCATATGGCCATCACCAGTACCATTCCTGGAGAAAATCTACGGAGATATCAACAGCCTCTGGCTGACCACTGCTTTTTTTGAACTTATTCAAGTTGACGTCTGAGGGTCTTTGAACTTATTCAAGTTGACGTCTGAGAGTCTTTGAACTTATTCAAGTTGACGTCTGAGGGTCTTTGAACTTATTCAAGTTGACGTCTGAGGGTCTTTGAACTTATTCAAGTTGACGTCTGAGGGTCTTTGAACTTATTCAAGTTGACATCTGAGGGTCTTTGAACTTATTCAAGTTGACATCTGAGGGTCTTTGAACTTATTCAAGTTGACATCTGAGGGTCTTTCAACTTATTCAAGTTGACATCTGAGGGTCTTTCAACTTATTCAAGTTGACATCTGAGGGTCTTTCAACTTATTCAAGTTGACATCTGAGGGTCTTTCAACTTATTCAAGTTGACATCTGAGGGTCTTTCAACTTATTCAAGTTGACATCTGAGGGTCTTTGAACTTATTCAATTTGACATCTGAGGGTCTTTGAACTTATTCAATTTGACATCTGAGGGTGAACGAAGAAGAAGAAGAACCTACCTGTGGCACCACGCTGCTATAAAGATACACAGTTGTAAGTATATTTTTAACGGTAAGTAAAATCATAATAGCGTCCGATGGCATCCACCTCGCATTCTCCCCCCCCCCCCCCCCCCTTCTCAGTACGCCACTGGTATCGGGATGGCAAAATCACCATGTAAAACAAATTGCTGGAAGAGTATGTGATTTGGCATAGGCTTCTGGCAAGGGGGTGAAGTCACAATGGGTAGGCTATGTAAGTGCCAGTCAGAAAAGGGCAGATTAAAGTGTAATATGAAAGGAGGTTACAATAAAACTGCAGCTCTCTACGCTGAGTGGAATGTAGAGAATTTGAGCATTAAATATTTGCATCACCACAAGTATATAAACCTCATATTGAGTTAAATAAAAGTGGATACAAATCTAATGTAAGGCTTGCGGGTACACAACAGAAAAACATGTCATAAGCAAAACTTTACTAAAACACAGATACAAATTCAAACTGAAGGTGAGAAACTAATTCGAAATCCTGGTTTCCCCATCTTAGAAGATTCATCATTGTGGCAGACGAACTCAGCCGACCCTGAAGTGTTGGATGATATAGTACGACCTTCGTAGCGACCCCTTGGATAACATCAGTGCCCCCGAATATTGTAACCTTTCGTCAAACGGGATTTTTTTTCCATCTGGACTCATTAGCTATGCAACCGTTCCACACGTTTGCTGATTAATATGTGGACAGTTTATCTACCGTTCATTCTGGTCATTGCATTGATTTAAGGAGAGATTAAATCACGCCCATGGACATCTCTTGAGCAATCATATGCAGTATTTTCATTAACTTGGCCCAGAGGGGGGGGGCGCCAGAATCAAACAGATAGTAGCGACCACGATCAAAGACACGGACTGGGGGATCTCAGGAAAGACTAGCGCCACGATCAAAGACAGTAGTGGTCCCTGAAACGAGCGACGCAAGTTCCTGCAGGTATTTCGCATCTCGGTGTTAAACACAGAACCGATCGCAGCAGCGAGCGGAGATACGAAGACCAGGGGCGGCATCTCACTTTAGTCTGGCGGTCAGATCCCCAAAAGTGTCCTGAGATCTAAAAAGGTGTCAATTTTCTCATGTCCCACTCATCTTACAATTAAGTTAGATATATACAGACCACGTAGAAATACACTTTATCACTCGTTGGCCAGACCTTTACAGAAGCACTAGCTATATTTGAAATCCTGCTAGATTATCCCCTGGATTTTTATATATATTTGCAGTGAATTCTATTTCTGTGCAAAACGGTAAAATATATAATTGTGTAAAGTGATCAGTGGTCTAGTTCATTCATTCTATTACACTGGATTTTGTGTTAATTTAAATCTATTAAATTAAACCATCTCAATAGTTCCCAGTTGTAAATGTAATGTTATACCTGTTATATTATTTCCAAAAATAATAGAGGCTTAAATGTTAAAGTAACTTTGAAAGTCGCGAAGGAATTTATAATTAATAAATTTAGTTAAGTCCTATATATACATAGCTGTGTGTTTTAACCATTAGAACTCACGCAGTGTTTTACCAAATACAGAATTAAATACGCGAGGGTATATATAGATAGTCTTAACGGGAAATTCATCGCAGTTTAGAATGTTATTTGATTTTTCGGTATATTACATGTCTTTTTCTTTCATACAGAGTGATCGTACCTTTGCGATCCCAGCATAAAGAAAGCAATAAAGAAATCATCTTAAAAACTTCCAGACATATTGATGAAACATTTTTTAAATTTAGTCTTGTGGCGGTTTGATGCGACCTAGCTATCATACTTACATGAAAGAAAGCCTACCCAAGACTATTTAAAGAACAATCATCATATTAAAATTACAAATCTGTAAGATAAACTGGAAGTTGAACAGTGCCAGTAGCGATACTTGATTTACTGCCCTACTGTGAGAGAGTACATATTTTCCTGAACTGTGACGGCTTAAGTTTTTCCTCACTGGATTAATAAACTTACCGGTCAGTTACTATCATCACGCATTGAATGAATTTTACCATAGCGGAAGATTAAAGAGACCACTTCATTTTCACCCCTGTGTCGAACTGTGTCAGTGCCATCCCATAGACTCCTTTTTATATAATAAAACACAATAACTCTTAGGCTTCAAGTCCGGTGATAAGTGAGAATAGTTGCTGTCAGCAAACCTCGCAACATCTGGGGCGGGACACGGAAGTACCAGACCTTTTCATGTGTCAAGAGTGTAATTGCTGTTTATATAATTCTATTGGAGTGTCTGATGCTGTAATCGGTAAGTGTGTGAATATATGAGTGTGGATCCTCACGCGCGTGTATGAATGACAGGAAATTTAATCTTTTTTGTAACCATTTTGTTAACTTTCTTACCTGGTAATATAATTTTCTGTATACCCTGCATTGTTCCTTTAAGTGGGATAGTTGATAATTTGTTAACTCTGTTTAAAACCCCCTCCTTTTCATTTGCTTAGTAAAGGGAAGAACAATTGGGAAGAACAGGATTCTTTCTACCACCCATACCTAATTTTGAAACACCTCTTTCAGAGTAATTAACTTCACTGTTAGGTTAACGTACCTATGTTCCTGATAACTATCTATCTTTGTACTGGGTTTATCTTTGTCTAATAAGCGGGACGGGCTTAGTCGATACCAATCTTCTTCAACCCCTCCCTACCTTGTTATTTGCATTTTTCTGTACTTATGATAATTTTTGCTGTAAACACATGATTATTGTAGTGATTGTTTTTTTAACTTTAATAAACAACATAAACTTAATGGTTACTGTGTTGGAATACCCAAAGCCCAAAATTTCCCTTATTTGTTTAAGATAGTTGTATCCACGTCGTCTGTGTGTTTGAAGCACCAAATCGGTGTGAGAGCAGGTGTGTGTCTGGAAACTGGCAAATAATTGTTTGACCAGGAGAGCCTGAAGAGTAGATTGAGAGAAACGAATTGTCGTAAATAAGTCTGTCTTTACTCTCCTCCAGCACTCTGTGAAGCAACTATTTACTCTCTACATTTCTATCACTGAGCTTTCACCATCATTCTACACTCTAAACCAGACCACTATTTCTAAGACTCTTTCTCTCAAAATAAATTTACGACAATCATCATCATTCTTCAGTTTTCCAATATGCATAGTAGAGATGGCTACTGTGTGTGTGTGTCGAAACAATGCTTCGAAACAGCGCCGAGTCCGACTGTTTCGACACATCGCCTGCTTCGTGTATCGAGTTATCGACACAGTTTCAGTTTTGCAAAGAGGCACACTTTCTGACTGTCTCACCTTCCGTGGGCCTTGTAAAAATTTGAGTCAAGCGTGAGGTACATTAGGCGTTCATAGATAGTATGTAAAATCAAACAAGTCATAATTTTTTTTTTTTTTAATAATTCCTCAGGACTGAAAAAGGCTTACTACTACTAGGTGTCTGCTCGGTTTGAGTTGAATCATTGTCGCTGACTGTACCTATTCTAGTTTTATATAATGTGTCATTATTACTGTTATTATTTTTTTTCCCACTTTTACTGCAGCTGTCAGCATGTTCCCCTTGCATATCATCATAATGAAAACGACTGTGTAAAATTCTTAACAGTGGTCACACGAAATACCATAAATTTGTACTAACGAGAATAAGTAAATCTGCATTCTAGGGTGTCACGACTCATGTCTCATTGTTTCAGTTAATTTACTTGTAGTCTGCTGTTTCGAAACAGTTCCATAGTTCTATTTCATCCAAGCGCTCATTATACGCATGTTACGGTACTCTTGATTCCTGACTTCAGCCGCTCTCGTAAGAAAACGTGTTTTGTTTATACATAAAATAGTGTTTAAAACTTGTGTTCAACCTCATTTAATTTTAATTTATGGCGGGGAGAAGCCCTGTTTGGGATTATATTGTAAAGATCAAAGACAACAAAGTAAAATGTAACGTGTGTTCTGGTATTTTATCATTCAAGGGTTCGTCAACTTCAAGTATGACTAGGCACTAGAGATGGCTACTGTGTGTATGTGTCGAAACATTGCTTCGAAACAGCGAGCGATTCGACACTGCCGGTTTGTTTGTTTCGACACAATCTCAGTTCCGTCTGCCTCGCTGTTTTGCAGAGATACACTGTCTTAGCCTTTGTAAAATTTGAATCAACGGTTCGGAACATTAGTATGGAATATCAAACATGTCATATTTTTCAGGGATGTGTTATGATGACTTGATTTTACAAGTGATATTATTTTTGCTGAGAAGTTATAGACACTGGAAATTGTGTCAGTGCTGCAGTTGTCAATGTTTTAGGCACTATGTTAAAGTTGAAAGTGTCCGTGTGTTCGTATAAATGTAATGGACACTTTATTAGCTCTGCTGATATCTATGTACTCGGTGTGTATTTGAATCATTATCTACCAAAACTAGCTTACTAAAGTTTGATATCATGTGTTATTATTACTGTTATTATTATTGTTGTTTTTTATTTTTTTCACATATACTGCAGCTATCATCATATCTCCGTTTTATTTCATCATACTGAAGACTTGTGTAAAAATATTGAATTGTGGTCACACGAAATGCCATAGATTTTCACACACGACAGTAGCATCGCAAGTAAAAACAGTTCATGTATAGTAATGAATACTGTCTATTAGAGACTTCTTTCTCCCCGATACGGGCAATTGTGCCGCTGTGTCGACGCACTGTTTCGACACAATATAAATCATTGAGCCGACTGTCTCGAAACAACGGAGTGCGTCGATTCTCCCACCTCTAATGCATAGACCTTCAGCCATCTTACGCCTAGTCTTCTTGTTAAGTATAAACATTTATAACACATAAGGAAGTCCTTTCTTTCGTCTTCCTCTCTCTCTCTTACCCTGGGGATTCCCCCTGTGGTGAAACTTGTTGAGAACCCATCATTGCACACTAAGCTTGGAGGAGTCACTTGAGCCCCAGACGTAACTCTTTAGCTTTGACTTGATTGGCGGCATGCAGGAGGATCTTACTGTGGACCTAGTGATAGGCAAGGGGAAACTGACAAGTGGCTCTGTGCAGTACGTGACAATTCCTTGGGAGAGCCCAGAACTAGGGCGCAGTATTTTAGCTTTGCATAGTTGGAGAGCCCCCTTGGATGGCAGGGAATGCACAGTATGCCACATGTTTCTTCCTCTTAGTTTGAGACCAGACGTGACGATGCTTTAAATGTAAGCCAGGCTGCAGAAACTGGAGCTCATGACTTCAAATCAACACGATTTGGAATGGCAGAAAAGTCATGTGACATTATTGGGTCGATCTCTGCTTCACGCCAGCAGTAATCAGTTACATTTGTTGTACTGACTTTAATACGTGCTTTTCAGTGGTCAGCACCTATTTTCTTTCTCTGCTATGTAGCAGATATTTTGTATTTTCAAACATTCTTACACTCCTCTCAGCGATAAGTCATCGTGTCTGTTTGCTTACCTGTTCCTCCCTGCTGGGGAAGGAACTGATAAGATAATATTAACCGACAACCATGTTGGTTAATTATAATGCTACGGAGTAACATTAAAATCGCCCAGCGCAGTTGTTTAATCGATGATAAGGCCAGGGTGCGTTCTCTGCCAAGATGGTAAAGAGAAGGATTTTGTGTGTTCAAGCGACAGATAACGAGATTACTCGTCTGTGTGATATATTTTGGACAAACATGTATGACATCATCGTTTCCGGCACACCTTGTTACAAAGACATTACTTTACATTAAAGTAATAATAAGTTATTTGTAAACATGGCCGAGAGAGAATCAGAAGTTTTCATTCCATATATGGGAATGCACATTTATGCATCACGCATATTATTTCAGGCTGAAATAATTTTGAAATTACCCCACACAACACGCATGTTTGAAACGATTGGAGCTTTCTTGGCATCGTAACAAAACAAATGCGGGGGAGGAAGGGCCATATAACCTGGCCATTTTGCAGTTTTAAGACACTGTGAAGATCGCTTGCCAAGACGAAACCAGACTGCAAGAAGTTAGAATTCAGAATTCCATTTTTCAGACCGGACTTTAGTTGGAGAATTTTGAAGGACTTAAACAGCACAGGAAATCTCTATCATTTAATAAGGAACCGGGATCTGAGGAAACTGAAAACACGGAGTCAAAGGTGGAATTCAGTGTTAAAATAACGACCCCCCAAGAACACGTGTAAGAGGCCTAGTCAAGTGTCTTTATATATCTGAGCAAACAGTCTCTGAGCCAAGATTGGCGTAAGTTGTGCATTTTACATTTTATAATTTTCATTACTAACACGTGAACTAATATATATATATATATATATATATATATATATATATATATATATATATATATATATATATATATATATATATATATATATATATATATATATATATATATATATATATATAGAATCACGTGAATATTGATATGTGAAAATTGCTAAATGGATGTCCCAGTCATTTGAGGCTGGCACCCTCATCATATAGAATGATGAATTCATGAACCACCACTGCAAGGGCTGGTAACTGCTTTATTTCTCGTTTCTTAAAGAGAACTAAAAAGCGTAGGTAGTCCCAAGTTCCATATGGAGCAGGGAGGGAAACATGAAAGAAATGATGTACATTCTAATTATAATATTTTATTTTCAAACCAGTGTAAATGTCTATTTAAACATATGCACTTTAAAATTAGTGAAAGTTTCAAAGCTTTTCAATCAGTATAGATGTAAATGAAAACATATTCAATCTATATTGTGAACACTTTCCAATCAGTGTAGATGTTAATGTACACATATTCTATCTATACTATTAACCTTTTCATTTATATGTAAAGTAAATATAAAGCTATTCAATTTAAATGTAAAGAAAGTTTCAAATTGAGGGATTAAGTTTAATTCTCATCGAGGGTAAAGTCTGAGGTAGATGGGATGGTGGAATAGGAGAAAGGGACCCATAACTATGTGTCGGAAAACGCAATACTCAGGAGAGCGTTTTGTTTCTATTCTTTTACCATAGTTATTGGTTGTGCCAGTTGAGGGTACTATCTCTGGAACAAGGAGGGAAAAGTGGCCTGAACTTTAAGACGAGGGACCAACGTTGTAGACACTCACTGACACTTCTGGTAACGTGCTGCGTCCTACAACCTTGACCAGCGATGAGCGTGATCAGTCTACCAAGAACCAACCCATCAGAAGGAGCAGAACCGTCACTGGTAGCTAAGTAACCCTTAAAAGCTGCAAAGTGACCTCCTTTACACACTTCTTTTCCATCACAACAGTGATGATAAACTTTTTTTTATAAATAATTATTCATTTTTTTAAAACCTTGTTAAAACCTAAATGACAATTAAATCTGTTATTTGTAAATATACAAATTTAACGTCGATTTAATCATTTTGAATGTTCTGCTTGTTTGCCTCAGTCACTTTACTAAATACACTCTAAACAGAGCTATACCATAATAAGAAGAATTCCACTGAGTAAATCAGGGTGGGGGCTTGAACGAGCTGAAATTAATAATTGCTTAAGTTTTCATAAAAGGCGGCGGACAGATATAAAGTTAACGAATGCCCTGCCATTGCAGCATTGTTCTTGACTTCGGAAATATCTTATGAACACTGCCTTGAGATAGAAGCGTCATCATCCTTCTATCTACAACTCTGCCAAGAGTAATCTTATGCGAAGGTAGACACCTTTGAAGGCCCATATTAGATACTCTTGAGTTTTGGCCATTGTTGGACCACTACTGCAAAGCGGCAATTCCGTGACAAGCCACAGGAAAAGTCTGGACCTACAGTGTGGATAATACCAAGGAGTATTTAACTTCATATTGGCTGAAAAAGAGCGAGAAGCTCAGCAGCACTAGTTAAACAGCAACCCTGGGGATTCCAGAACAAGGACTGCCTGGTAATGCTATCAGCAGGTTTCCTCTGTGTGTGTCCTATCCATCTCCAGCGTCTTCTTCTCGCCTCTTGTTCCACTGGCACATATCTGGTTGTCGTCATCAGTATTACATTAGTGATCTTGTCAAAACACTTCAAATATTTATATTCCATGCAAGCACTCATTTATGAAAGTCTATAGTTTTTTTTTTGTTTGTTTGTCGAAGTTTGTTGGTTTAAAACTTCTACAGGATAGGGTAACCAATGTTACTATCCTTTGCCCCCCTTCCGGGTCCCATAAACTCGAGTGATCTTGGGAGATACCACCAAATAATCAATGGTGCAGACTCAGCAAATATTCTGAACACCTGCAAAGTTTCGTTTAAAAAGTATGCGAAACACATAGAATTATTCACAGACAATACACGTTGCCTGACAACAAAAAAGAAAAGCTGTGGAGCAGGAAGTCAACAAATATGAAGAACAAGACAGAACAGCACAATACTGGGACGAGAGAGTGAAACAGAGAAGCATTTGAAATCACACGGAAAACTTCAAGCAGGAAGCAGAACAGGCTAGGATGAATAAATGAGACTTAAAGACACTTTACAATGGCACTAACATAACCCTATGGAGGCATGAAGATGTTGCAGACTTTTTAAAAATAGTATTATATATGATACATTGTTCTTTACTTGACTCTTACTGTCTTTATTATATTTTCTGCAACCGTGGGTTAGTTTTAGGTGGCCTGCGTTTTGCCACGATTGTTCTTCAATAAAAATCAATTTCTTCTTTAATCGTTGTGATATCTTTAGTCTTTCTTTGAATTAGTATAATTGATTGTAGAGTCTTTGTAACTGACCAAGGTCAACGGCCAACATAACACAAAATGGGTGAACTTGTTTTGAATCCAATTTCGCATAATTCTTCGACGAACAAGTCTGATAAAGACGACTCTACACAATTTATTACTTCGATCAATTCAAATTACAATGAATATGAACCCCGCATATTATATACATCACATTGAAGGATAAATCGAACATCACCGTTTGTTAATGTCTAGCACATGACCTAGTGCATTTATCATAACCGCCTAAAGCGTAGACTATTGTGTTCATTATTATTCCTCGAATTATATCACGTTAAATGTTCAGACAGTGTCAATACACATCTGTGCTATTCTTCAACTTTTATTAGGACTAAGGCTTAATGTTCAATCCAAAATTCCGTCTTAATATTATTCTAGATTTTAGCATATCACACCATCTTATAACACCATATATTGCCTTCATTAAAAATTACACTTTACGGCGCGACATTGGTATCTCACGAATACAGCAAAATAGATCTGCGTTTAATAATAACGCCTAATCACATCTATGGACTCACAGGTCCTTGTCTACTTATTACTTTATCCAAAAATGCCAACCGACACCTATATTTATTAACACTGCGAAGTGGTTATACCACACTGAAAAGGTTAGTCACAACCTACCGGCCTAAAGACCGAACACAGACTGTTTCTACACATATGTTAGTGGTCAAGCCACATATTCTAAAAAACACGTTCATTAGGCACGAATGCCACACGCAGACTGTTCTGGTCACTAAGTCTTCCGCGTCATCATTTCACTACGCGTAACGTTTAAGTATATCTAGTTGGGATGCTGAATGGTGCAATCATCTCAATCAAAGTAAAACCCACCAAGATTATTACATACCATGCAGCAGAACAAGACGGAACAGCACAATACTGGGACTAGAGAGTGAAACAGAGATGCAGGTGAAATCAAAGAAATCACACGGAAAACTTCAAGCAGGAAGCAGAACAGGGTAGCATGAATAAATGAGACTTAAAGATACTGTACAATGGCACTATAACCCTACGGAGGCTTGAAGACACTTTACAATGCCACTATAACCCTACGGAGGCTTGAAGACACTTTACAATGCCACTATAACCCTACGGAGGCTTGAAGACACTTTACAATGCAACTATAACCCTATCGAGGCTTGAAGACACTTTATAATGCCACTATAACCCTATCGAGGCTTGAAGACACTTTCCAATGCTACTATAACCCTGTCGATGCTTGAAGACACTTTACAGGGCCACTATAACCCTATCGAGGCTTGAAGACACTTTACAATTCCACTACAACCCTTTCGAGGCTTGATGATACTTTACAATGCCACTATAACCCTATCGAGGCTTGAAGACACTTTACAATGCCACTATACCTTATCGAGGCTTGGAGACACTTTACAATGCCACGAGGAAACGTCGAAATTTTAATTACACGAGTGAAAGAGGATAAAACATTAGCCATGAGTGTCGTAGATTTTTGATAGGAAAATTAAGACTTGGGTTAGTCCCTTCTGAATAGATTAGAATAAGTGATAGTCACAGTGAGAGGTAGTAAATAGAAATAGATTTCCACGAGTGAGATGGTAGAAATTTACAGAGGCTGTCCCGGAAATCGAGAATCTCTCTCTCTTTCCGCCTATCTTCTACAACAGATCCAGAGGAGTCAGACAGTCTATAAAAAATTATGTATATATTAATATATCTCTATCCACTCACGTGCCCGCCCATACAAGTGACGACAGTTAGACACACAGACGTGGGAAAACTATACAAGGATTATATAGATATCATGGGAACGAACTGACCACCACACTGAAATAAATGTAGGTATAGTTTAATTATCTTAGTAAACTTACATCACAACATATAAAATACATCAAAAGCATGTACACATAGTCATAAAAATCAAGGAATGCTACAATAGTTATTGACCCGTTTGTATGGTCCTTCCCCTGGATATATAGCTCACAGTCCCGTTAGAAGAAAGTGATAACCCCAAAGAGTTACAGATACATATGATTGAGTCTATGGTTTCCCCCTTTTAAGGTGTGGACAGACTTGATACTCTGCTTTATTCTAAGGGAAAATATTGTTAGCAATAACTTGCATAAAGGAAGTTACAACGTGGGTGACTCAACAAAGAACATCCTTCAGTCTACTTTCACTCGGTTCTTTCTTCAGGGCCTTGACTCACACAACCTTACCTAAACTCGTGCTGTTGTTCGCCGTCTGGCGCAAACTTTGGGACACTCACACACTTTTTATCTGTTTCTGTCGTTTAATGAAGCGGATACCAGCTCTGCAGATTTGTTTGTGGGTTTCATCAAAATGGATCCGGGGAGCGTCTGCTTCATGCGATAGTTATTTCAGACTAAAGTTAGTGTCACTTGACTCACGAGGTAAGAATTAGGCTTAAGCGGGAACACAGTGTCAGAACACGAGGTTTCCCTTAATTAGGGAGATGACCGGTGGACAACTTCTCTCAACAGATAATCAAGGTTCACCACACACTTTGTCAACAATGACGGAAAGTTAATGTTTTAGATTTCTGTAATTATTCTCGCCACAAAGTAGCCTCAACACAGAGTTCGAGGAGAATATGATCTGCCTCAAAGGCCCAGTATAAACATTTATTCTTTAAAAAAACCTGTTAGTGGGATTGGTATTCTGTCTATCTCTGAAGGCACACGCACTGTCAGACAGGTGGTACTTGATAACCCACGTGGTTAAAGATATAAAATGTTTATGTTTCTCACAGGTATGTCTCTGTACTAAACGCCGGCAAAGTTTGGGTTACCCCAGTATTCACTGAATAAAGAAAAAACACATATGAAATATGTTACATATTATGTACTCAATATAACTTACGTTTTGAACTGCAAGCATAAAGCTTGACTTGACGTTGAAACTTCCCGTGAAATAAGTTATATATATATATAAATCCATCATCATGAATTAGGAATGCATACGTATTCCGTCAACACTCATGAGGCATCTAGCATTATAAGTTAGTTTTAAAGTATATTCTCTCGTCTGATTATTTAGAAGTTGAATTTAATTTATTAATAGCCGACTGGGTTTAAGCTAGAAATTATAATTTCTGTTTTCCACTGTAACTCGTCACTATAAAATAATACAGACTATATAGTGAAATATGAAATAAGCGATTATCACTTAATCACTCACAAATATATATATATATATATATATATATATATATATATATATATATATATATATATATATATATATATATATATATATATATATATATATATATATATATATATATATATATATTTATTTATTTATATATAATCTCAACACAGAACTACAGGTGGTCGCACAACTTTAGAATCATACGCTGATATATTTATTGAAGTCTAAAAGTTCGACAAATTGTCGAAACAAACTGAGAAACTACGCTATACAGCTTATTTTATTCACGAGCAACCTGTCTACTGCGACTTTGGAGAATTAATGAAAATCTAGTTTCAAACTCCGGTAAATATCTTAAACCAGGACAAAGGGGTCCCAACTTATTTCGCAAAGCGAAATAATCTCCCCTTCTTATTCTTAAACACCTTACATAAACTAGAAGACTACCATGAACTGAAACTCGTGCGTTTTCACACCTCACGCTGACCAGGGCCAACAATGAGTGCCTTGTCAGCTGGGATTTCCAGACAAATGTCTCAAACTGCGCCGAGGAGATGTCGGTTATCGCGCCTCACCTGAGCGCTCAGCCGATGCAACTTGTTGTGGCAGGTGAAAATGCAGACAAAATGTCGCCTATAGGTCTGGCGAAAGCGAATATTCACAGTGTATTTCGTCTGGTGCAGGGAATGCTGTAGACATATGTCTGCTCCTATGTCTGGCCAGACGAATATATTCACAGTTTCGTCCACTGACACCTAATGCAATAGAATGCATTTTAACGCTCTCTCTCTGACACGTTATGTCATAAATGCGTTTACCAGTATGAGAAAGACAACGGTAAAGTTGAGAATGGGGAAGAAAATATTTTTCGCAAACGTTATTATGTTCGCAAATATTTTGTAAGCAAAGTATTTCCTTTTTAAGTGCTTAAGGAGAAGTCATTTTTGGGTTGCTTCCCTTGAAAATAGTTCTGTCATCTTCGATCGGACTCCGCAGACGACTCTAGGCCTACTGCGATTTATTCTGTGGCTGGGTAGGAATAGATTGTTCTTGCTTCAGTATATCTATGGCCTGAATTTATACGTAGTGTTTGTATGAGTAGGACGAGTCTGTCTTATATATGGATATCTTTGCATTTCTAAGTCGAACTAATTTGGTTGTCGCTAGAAAAGGTCAAAGGCTATGCAGCGGAAGTATCGCTAGCAAAGGGGTGTGATCCATGGCTGTCATCCTGTGAGGATGCCGAGTTTTGTTGTAGCAGGCTTTTTTTGCCGAAATAGTGATCTATATATGGATGGGGAAAAGTGATAATCATTTAGACATGTTGTATGTACTTTACCCCAGTGTTTATTCTCTTTTGCCAAGGAATGGCAAAGTTATATTTCGCATAAAAAGGTAAAACCACAATTTATTATGAACTTGGGCTTCGCCATCGTTGTTGATAAGCAGATGCACAGTGGTACTTTTAAAAAGAATATCCATTCAAAGGAAGAAGACATTCCTATGTATCAGCACTGGATTGTATGATATTATTCAATTACCTCTATGAGAGAACCTATGAAGAAATGAGGACATTTAATGAATGACTAATTTTGGTCTATATTCTATAGTGAGTGAAGCTCACGAGAGAGAGAACAGCCATGTTGAAATTCATATACTTTGTATTTATCGAGTGAGAAAAAGGGATGCCTGTACTATCGCTCGATGAACCAAGAGATCACTGCTACATGTGAGAACCCATGTCTGGGATTCCTATATTATGAACTATATATATATTGAACTTTACGTGAAGGAATATTCGCTAGACGAGGTTAGGTCTAGGAGCCTTCCTATGTATTGGTTATGGTCTGACGTGCCCAGTCAGTAAAGCCAGATGATTTACATGATGGAACGCTGAATGCTTATTTACGAATGCTCCATTATGATATTTGCCAAGCATGAATGCTAACTTAAGATGATATTCCTGTGATCAACATTATGCTGTCTATGTCGACATTTGTTCCTGTAACCATACACGTACTGTCCAAGTGTGCGTCCCATTAAATGTTATAAAAAGACCACCGTAGTTCCAGTACTTCTTGAATTCGAACAGTGTGAGTATGAGTGATGTACTACCAACCTGTCAACTCTATCGAATCATTCTACCATTCGCGTACTGACATTCAGATACACACTCATTGTTTACACTCACATTCTTGTCGGAGCCTCATCACGTTCCAGGACAAGATGACCTGTATGACCAAAACTGTGCTGGGTTTGATGAGTTGACAATCGTTACACTTTACTACACCAGTCCCAACATCTACATTTATCCACTGGTGGACATTCACATCATTTAGCAAATAAAGCATGATTCAACAACTAGTAGCCAGTATGAGTTAACAACTACACAAAGAAAGAGTTTAACAGAGTGATAATAAAATAGAGGACACGGGTGAAGAAAAGAAGAGTATATAGAGAATTTAATGATCATAACTCTCTGTGACAATGAGGAGCAACAACAGGTGGCCAGATAAGTATACTTTTTAAAAGATATTCTAAATATTGAAATGGAAACCAGCCAATATAACAGACCAACTTACACGACGGAGCCTCTAATAATGGGCCATTTACCTGAAATTACATTTTCCTAGGTGGCATGGCAAATGTTCAGGAAGTTAACGAGAACGTAGCAAAAGTTCAGGGAGTTAAAGAGAACGAACGGCTAACTCAGGCATTGTTTTTGCTGTCTCACACAAGTCAGATATTTTAACGTATTAGCCATTTTGATACAAGTTTTTTTTTTTATAATGCCAAATTTTGTGTTGTACCTTTCTGCAATAACAAGGGGGTCATCGATTTCAAGATGATAAATTCTTGAAGACACAATATGAATTGCTATAATCAAATGAAGTTTTGAATCGGAGACGGACACTAAATATTGTCATTTGCACCTCTCCTTTTACCGACAAGATTACACCTCAGAAGAAACCACTGATGGCAGGTAAGACTAATAACCGGTGCTTAAATTAGACAAACAATATTAGAGGAAACTTATCCTGATCTCATAGATGTCTTCAGCCGTTCCTTACAAGTCTCAAGTCGTGTCTAATGTTTAATATCAGTTGGTGTTAATTTCTTTTTCCTTTTAATATGCAATAAAATAAAAATTACATACGTTCTTTATATATATATATATATATATATATATATTATATATATATATATATATATATATATATATATATATATATATATATATATATATATATATATATATGTTGCGTGATAAATTCTCTCAACATCGCAATGATGCGTGATGCCATATGATGATGGATGGTATCCGCATGTCTGGTTTTGTGTAGTGTGCAGATGTGTTCAGTCAAAACAATGTTCATACAAAAATAACAGGGCAATCCACATAGGACGTCAGTAAACTCACGACGTATAAAGTCAATGATTCTTGAAACAGCCGTTGACGTTTTTTCTTCATTATTTATTGTGGACGCCACAGTGACAAAATGGTTACGCGAATATGTAGACACATCAAACAGTCATTATCACAGCAACATTCAATACAGCAATGGACGGTAGACAGCATTACAATGATGAGTCAGATGCATGTTATATTTCATAGTGCTGTAAATGTAGTCAGGTGAAAAAACTCCATCCTTTTCTATAACAGCCAGGAGATAACCAGATATATGAGATCAGTTCACTCTCCTTAGTCTGACTTCAGCAAGACAGACACGTCTGCCGAAGTATAAATAATGTCCTCAAAAATATCCTCTAGATAATAAAGGTTTTTTCAAACCTAGTTCATTTAACAAAGTAGCAAGTAATGGTCCTTGGTACCTGCATCAACCGATGCAGTACAATACAGCGACATGTGAGCTAGGAAAACATCTCGTGACGACGACTTTCGAAGACAGGCGATGAACCAGAAATCGTTCACGACCAAAAATCGATAGAGTTAATGAAAATGTTAATTTACCTTGCCTTCCGGAAATACACAGAAATATTATGCCTCCCGGCATGTGCAAATACACTAGAGGTATTATCTCGAATAAACGAAATATCCATAAGAGGACTCTCACATTCCTGACAGAACAAAAAAATAGCGGAGATCCCCTCTTCAACGAGGCATCTCTTTCGCCATTCCAAATCGCTCACTCCACTAGTGGTGGGCGGAAACCGATCGACCCAGAAGCAAGACAAGTCATGCGCAGTCCAGCGCAAAATGACCACAGCTCAAACTTAACTGCATTCGATACCAACGCGAGAAGACAAATGCTTACCGAGAAAAGTGACTATAAATTTCAAGCAGTTGTTGCCCTTGCGTTATAAAATAGATATTGAAACAAAACGATGTTGCGAGAATTTATCACGCAACATATCACCCCCTCCTCCCGATAAAAAAAAAAAATGTGGAACATATTTTTTTTTTTCAATATCAAAGAGCATGCGATAAGCGGCTCAAAACGCACGAATTATGCGCTGATAATTAACTAAATTGCCAAACAATAGGCTAATTATAGAGTGTCTGGTGAGGATATACCTCAACAGAAAAATAAATATGTCTCAAAAAATATTCACATCGGGGAGGTGTCACCAACACACATCACGTTAGCATGTAAACACAATATACGTATGCAAGTTACTATAATCATCATTAAACAGCATACTCTAATATTGTCTTTAAAAATGGATGTACAAATCTGATAGGAAAATTTAAATAGTACATTCTTTGACATGTAATGACATAAGTACATAGTAAAGTTAAACTACATGACGATCCAGGACATATGCTCTGGTATTCCGAGGGTAAGTACACAATCTAGAACTCGTCATGCTTGATACTAGTAAGGTAAGTCCTCAGCTCAACAATGACATTCTGAGAAAGTACAAGCAATATAATGCTAATTAATAACTAATATGCTTCATAAGGTACAATACATTATTAATAATTGTGGCTGTTTAGTAAACTAACGGCCCTTATATTAACTACTCAGTCCTCCTCTATCATCTTAAAATACGAACAGAAGAAGATGACAACAAAGCACGATAGTGTGTACATATAAAGTGAGTACAGATGTGCTAATCTATTGTAGAAATATAGGTGTGTTATGACTCTGTAATATATGGAAATATAGGACAGAAGTATTAGTTGGAGTCATGTGGGCATCTAGACAAAATGTCAGCCATCACATTATCCGCACCACGGATAGCTCGTACCGTGAAGTGAAAAGGTTGAAGAGCTATAGCATATCGAGTGGATCTCGAACTCTTCAAATTCTTAGTCTGAATAGCTGTAAGAGCTTTCTGATCAGTCTCTAGAATGAAATGTGCGCCCAGGAGGAATCTTTGTAGTTTTAGAATTGACCAAACCATCGCTAACAACTCACGGTCTAAAACCGAGTAGTTCCTCTCTGCCGCATTTAGTTTTCTAGAAATGTACATAACAGGATGCAGAGTATTTGCATATTCTTGCATCAGTGCTGCTCCAATCCCAGTGGATGAAGCATCACTCCGAAGAACAAAAGTCCTATCAAGAGTAGGTAATCTTAAGATGGGAGGAGAAGAAAATATATTCTTGATTTGGTCTAGTGAAGATTGGCATTCTTCAGACCAACGGACCAGATTAGGCGAACCTTTCTTCAACAATGTTGATAGAGGTGCCATGATCGAAGATAAATTTGGAATAAATCTCCCATAAAATTGAATTAAACCTAAGAGACTCCTAACTTGTTTCTTCGTTTTTTAGGAACAGAGATGTTCAGTATTTTGGAAGTATTGTGGTCTTCTGTCTTCAAGAGACCATGACCAACACGATGACCCAGGAAAGAGATTTCACCAAAACCAACAAAAGCTTTAGAAGGTTTTGCTGTCAAATTATTCTCACGTAGAGTGGACAGTAAGTCATATAACCCTAAATAGTGATCTTCCCAGGTATCACTGAAGAGACAGATGTCATCTAAGTATGCGATGACATCCGAACGATGTGACAGAATTCGACGCATCATGCGAACGAAAGTGGCAGGGGCGTTCATGAGACCAAAAGGCATAACATTCCATTGAAATAGACCCCTAGGTGTAGAAAAAGCAGTAAGAGGTTTGGCATGCTCTGCTAAAGGCACTTGCCAATAACCTTTAGACAAGTCAAGTTTAGTGAAGAATCTAGAATTAGAAAGTCTAATCAGTAGATCTTCTAACAAAGGCATCGGTTCAGCGTCGAACTTTGTGACCTGATTCAATTTGCGATAATCAACGCAAATTCGTATGTTCTTATCCTTCTTCCGGACAATAACCATGGAAGAAGAATATGGTGAAGTCGATGGTTCAATTATATTTAATTGAATCATTTCATCCAATTCCTTTTCCACTTGCGACTGAAAGTGTATAGGAATAGGATAAGGCCTAACCCTAATTGGATTATTGTCGGTAAGAATTATGTCATGTTCTATGACATCTGTGTGTCCAGGAATGTCAGTGAGAACATCCTGAAATGTTTGTAACATCGACGAGACTTGTCGATGTTCGTCACCAGAAAGATTAGGAGAAACAGAAACGTTTTTTCCAAGATTCCGTGGAATGTAATGGAACCACTGGAAGGGGAAGGTTGACATCAGAGAAGGTAGCTTCCTCATCCTGTATGACAGACAGGGATGAATAATGACCGTGAGGTGCAGGAGCATCATCCGTTGCCTGGAAAATAGGCAGCAAAATAGTCCGGACGTTCGTGAAATTCCGAAAGCATGTTTATGTGGCAAGTTTTATGCTTTCCATCAATATCGACCACATAGTCAACATCGGAAATCCGAGAGACTATTGCATACGGACCTTTCCATGCAATAAGAAGTCTATTTTCCCTACTGGGGAGTAGGACGAATGCTCTGTCACCTGGACAAAGTTGTCGTAGACATCTATTCTTGTTAGCAAACTGCCTTGCCTTCTCTTTAGCAATTTCTGATGAAGCAGTTGCTAGCTTACATGCCTCAATGATCTTTTGTCTAAGAGCAATGACATACTCATATGAGGATTGAGTTTCATCGCTAATATCATCGGCAGTGATGAGATCGTGTAATAAAGACATAGGGCCGCGTGGACGCGTGCCAAAGACAAGTTCGAAGGGAGAAAATCCTGTGTGTTCATTAGGGACTTCTCTATAGGCAAAGAGAGCCGCGGGTAAAACCCTGTCCCAATCTTGAGGATGATCTTCAGTTATCTTACCAAGCAAAGTCTTGAGCGTTCTATTCAGACGCTCAACTAACCCATTAGACATAGGATGGTAGATACTACTGAGAGATCGTTCAATATGTAAGGTAGACATTACCTGTGACATAGTGTCAGATATGAGTTGAGTGCCATGGTCTGACAATATTTCTCTGGGGAACCCCAAGCGAGAAAATATCAACCAAAGAGCATCTGCGATATCTGTAGTAGATATGCTCTTAAGAGGAATAGCCTCTGGCCAACGTGTGCACATATCGACACATGTAAGGATAAACTGATGTCCTCTGGCCGACTTGACCTTAAAAGGGCCAATAATATCTATGGCCATTTTCTGAAACGGCCGAATAGGAATGTCAGCAGCCTGGATAGGCGCAGCATGTCGTGGTCCTCTAGATTTGACCTCCTGACATACCTTGCATGATCGGCAGTAAATACGAATGTCCTTATTGACAAAAGGCCAAAAGAAAGCCGCAAGGACTCTCGACTTCGTACGGGCAAAACCCATATGTCCAGCACATTGCGAGTCATGAGCATGTTGCAATATTTGCACTCTCATGCTCTTGGGAACAAGAATTTGCGAATGTGCCGACGTAGTCGAATCTTGTACCATACGTACAAGTACGCCGTTTCTCATTGCAATCCAAGATTTTCTATTTGTATCCTGATTCGGATCACCTTTCTTCGCAAGAACGAAGAATTTTTTTAAAGAAGGATCTTCTTCTTGCAATTTTATGAAAGAGTCACGAGTAATCACTAAGTGACTATCTTGGCTATCAACTTCATTATCACTATTCAGTGAAGTTTCGGGTGTTTGTAGACCTTGTGCTCTTGTAACTACTGCATTTGTAGCTTGCATGTTATTATCTTCCCAAGCAGCAATCTGCTGTGGGGTACACTCCCTAACTCCGTGAATACGACCAATAATAAGGTCCGCAATAGGATTAGGTAAGAGACAAGCATGCACATCTCCAGTAAAGAAAGGAGTGGCAATGCGAATTACAGCAGTAGGATATTTTTCTAGAGTGCCGCCAAATGTGACACATTTAATAACCCTTCCTGTAGCACAAGATGGATCTACAAGCGATTGTCTAACACCAATAGTGGTGCATCCGGAATCGAAAAGTAGTGAGACCGGAGTATCATTAACAAGACCCTTATGTAGGATTAAAGAACCCCTCCCGTCATGCGCAACAGCAGCAGGAAGAGCGGGAAGTGGGTGACCACAACTCAAAGTAGTTATGGTACCCGGTTCGAATAAAGTACTGCATTGGGGGCATTTGTTTGCTCTCTCAAAGTCAAAAGCAGAACCAGTGACAGCGTCAAAGTTTTTACTATCAACAACATGATTACAGGCTCCCTCAGTTTCCTGTTGTACAGCATTAGCCTGCTGATATCTCTTTTTTTGTGTGTTGAGATCTACCCCGACTATTATTACCTCTGAAGTTATCAAAGTTATTATTATCTCTGCAGTTATTATTGTCTCTATTGTAATTGTTATCCTGGTTCGAATTCCAGTTTCCACGATTACTATCATGTTCACATTGATGCGAACATCTATTTGTTTGGTTCTGAGGTCTTCGGCAGGAATAACCTCTATTACCATATCCTCTTTTGAAATGCCTATAATTATTAGGGTGATAGTAACGAGTACTATCAGGTTGCCTCCAATTCTTCGAAGATGAATCACCATGAAATTGGTTTCCATGATTTTGACAGAAATTACCGCTACTCTTTCTATCAAGATTTTGTTGGAATCTACGAGCAAAGTTTTGACCATACGGAGCTGCCGAAGCAACTGGTAAACCTTCTTTCACCTTAGAGTTACCCATGGTTATGTGTGGGTGCGCAGTTACGTATTGGCAACAGAAATCTTCCATTTCTTTTATTGTTTTAGGTTTACGTTCATGAAGGAAAGCAAGGAAAGACTCATTGACAGACGACATGACTTTGTCTCTAAGTATTAAGTCCATAAGTCCTTCATAAGTTTTTTCCGTCTTAGATAGTTCAACCCATCGTGAGAAAGTAATGCGTATTCTTGCAATAAACTCGGAGAATTCAACTCCATTTTCAGGTAACATGTTTTTAAATTGTAGACGATAGCCGTCTTCGTTAAGCTGATATTTCTTTAACAAAGCGGCCCTGACAACCTCATAATTGTTCTTGTCAGGTTCATCCACCATATTTAATATACTTAGAGCTTTACCTGTCAGTATCCCTGATAACTGATAAACATATTTTGCTTTGTCTATGTTATGAGCTGTACATGCTTGTTCAAATCTGTCCAGATAGAACATTATGTCATCGCTGGAAGGACTAAATGTTGGTAACTTAATCTTAAAAGTATCATTATTAGCCTTACCAGAAGATGAACCCTTGTTTGAATCATTACCATTACTCATGCTTGTCAATTTCAATTTTTTCCAACTCTAAAGCTAAGACCTTTTCTTCATGTTCCATTTTTGCTTTCTCTTTCCTCTCATCAGACTCTCTCTGTAATCTTCTTTCCTCAGCCTGAGCCTCTTTTTGAAGTCTTTCATTTTCAGCTTCTTTTTCAAGTCTTTTATTTTCAGCCTCTTTTTCAAGTCTTTTATTTTCAGCTTCTTTTTCAAGTCTTTTATTTTCAGCCTCTTTTTCAAGTCTTTTATTCTCAGCCTCTTTTTGAAGTCTTTCAGCTTCTAGCTGTAGCTGGAGTTTTCTTTCCTCAGCTTCTGATTCCCTTTTTTGTTTTTTCCATTTCCATTTGGAATCTCTTTTCATCCACCTGCATCTGCAGTTTCTTTTGTTCAGCTTCCATCTGCAGTTTCTTTTGTTCAGCTTCCATTGCTTTATCATATCGAGCAGTTGCAAATTCTTCTAACTTATCACCAGTCTTGCCAAGCAATTTACCCTGCTCAATAAAGTGCTCAAATGTAGACATGTTGTCTAACATATGAGTCCAAAACCTGAAATAATTAACTAATTTATTTCAAACCTAAGTGTAACAAGTCTTAATTAAGCACTTGTATATTCACATCACATTATATTATCCCAGTCTCTGTGGGAAACAAGTCTCCAATCAAAGAACTTGTATATGAAATATCAACAATCAATTCTTGATCATAAGTGCACTTCTCATTCAATAGTGCACGACACTATTCATCATTCATTTATCATCAGTGTAGTAGTAACAGTGCATTAGCATAGCCCATTAACTAATTACTATAACTGTAAACAATGACTATGTAAACACATGCAGAATGTAAACATTGAAAATGTAAACAATACAAACAATGTAAACAATAACAATGTAAACAATAACAAAGATCAGCAACAATACAAAAACTTTCGCAGAAATCAACTAAAAATAAAGCAGAAATTAATGAAATATCACAAAAAAATGTGACGATATCTGCGATAGAATTAAACAAAATACATGACACCACAGTGTATAAACAAAAATGTTGTATGAAACTAAATTATAGACAAGAGTAGGCTAACAAATACAAACAAATCAAAACAAAACTAAAGAATGCGAAATAATAACGAAAACAATATTAAAACATGTCATCACAGCTAACATAAATAGCAACAGAAGTCGCTTAGCAAATTCCAGTATTGGAAATTTGCAAACCTTACAGAAAACGCTCACAATAGACGACCTCTATGACGTGGCATAATCTAACGGAGACACCACCCAACCGAGAACCCGCTGAAATATAAACATATAAATATACGAATAACATATAAACATATAACATATAGAATGAGATGATACACAGAAGACTCAGCAGAAGTATAAGGGCACAGTTTACATACAAACAGGCCACTTAACTTATAGGCTTCCAATCGTAGAACAGCAGAAAAACGGATTTCAATCAACGTCCTAAAGAGCGAAGCTCCAACGATGATGGCACATCTGAACTGCTTCCACTGCTAACACGATGGTACAAGAGCTTCTGAATACTGTGTGTTGAGTTGTTTCGGCACTTGACCTTCTAATCCAAAAGTAAGTTGATGGAAATCGGTACTTGGCCTTCTTCAGAAAACAACCCGTTTCAACCGGCACTTGACCTTCACAAAAAACGACAGCACTGGAACCTTGACAGCAGCAACTTGCTTGACTTGCGTAAAAGATAACAGCAGTCCGAGTTATCCGGCAACATGTAACAACGCCGGGTACTGTCAAATTCTTGTTTCCGTCAAAAAGTTGAATTTTGACTTTTACCGGGCAACGCCGAGTACTTTGAAAATTTTGAAGATGTTGACTGTATTGAAGAATGTTAATTTCTTGAAGGATGCTGATGAATTCTTGTTGAAAATGAAGTGGGTAAGGGACCCCTTTTTGCTAGTACCAGAATCAAACCAGCTTATGGCCACCAAATGATGCGTGATGCCATATGATGATGGATGGTATCCGCATGTCTGGTTTTGTGTAGTGTGCAGATGTGTTCAGTCAAAACAATGTTCATACAAAAATAACAGGGCAATCCACATAGGACGTCAGTAAACTCACGACGTATAAAGTCAATGAATCTTGAAACAGCCGTTGACGTTTTTCTTCATTATTTATTGTGGACGCCACAGTGACAAAATGGTTACGCGAATATGTAGACACATCAAACAGTCATTATCACAGCAACATTCAATACAGCAATAGACGGTAGACAGCATTACAATGATGAGTCAGAAGCATGTTATATTTCATAGTGCTGTAAATGTAGTCAGGTGAAAAACTCCATCCTTTTCTATAACAGCCAGGAGATAACCAGATATATGAGATCAGTTCACTCTCCTTAGTCTGACTTAAAGCAAGACAGACACGTCTGCCGAAGTATAAATAATGTCCTCAAAAATATCCTCTAGATAATAAAGGTTTTTCAAACCTAGTTCATTTAACAAAGTAGCAAGTAATGGTCCTTGGAACCTGCATCAACCGATGCAGCACAATACAGCGACATGTGAGCTAGGAAAACATCTCGTGACGACGACTTTCGAAGACAGGCTCTGAATGGAACCGCTCACGACCCAAAATCGATAGAGTTAATGAAAAAGTCAATTTACCTTGCTTTCAAGAAATACAGAAATATCACGCCTCCCGGCATGTGCAAATACACTAGAGGTATTATCTCGAATAAACGAAATGACACAACCAATCAGTATGTTTAAGGTATGACCCTCTGAACGTCGTGTTGTCCCTTTGCGGCCCTACAGGAGAACTGAGTTTGACACCCTTGCTTTCGACCTTTAATAAATAGCAATAAGCAGTGAGTGCAACTAAAGATTTCGACAAAAATAAATTCAGGAAAAAGCAGCTGGTTCGGGATTCTGAAAAGGAGGATGAGAGATGAGACAAACAACAGAAACAAACAAAAAAATACGGTGGATATCTGCATTGCCGGGGCTATCATTAGACCAATTAGGCAGCCGCCTAGGGCGCAGATATCAGAGGGGCGCAGTAATGACCTTTGAGAGTTACAGTTTTATACAAAAATATCACTAAATTTCAAAAATAAAAATAAAACAACATATAAAAAAGATTAGGCTAATAAAACAACAAAATATTGAAACTTTACATAAGACTTTATAATTAATTATATTTCATAGCACTGTTGTGGTACTTATCAAACAATAATAAATATAAATTGTCAGTTGCATTTTTTACATGGTTTAAAAAAAATAATAATCTGTATAAAACTTTGCCCCTCAAAGGTCAGTCGTAAACTTGGTAGTCATTGATGTCGCTAAGTGTTGTCTGGTATTAACTAGTTTCTACAGTTTGGTTCAACAGATCTATAATTATCTTTCTGCGTCGACTCAGGGTTGACAAATTCTAACTAGCCGTGTATCAGACTTAAGCATAACTATTAAGCCATCGAGTGTAACAAGATGGGAAAGTCAGGTTGGTGAGATATCATATTGGTAATATATATGATGATATAATAGAGATTTTTGATGCCGCAAGCCTAAAAGGTTCATCGGCAAATACCTCACCAATTGAAGCTAAGGCCCTTGCTGCTACAATTTGTAAGTTCAAGTTTATGGTATCCATTCTTACACGGCACAACATCCTTTAGAAGTCAATCTTACAACATCCTTTAGAAGTCAATCTTACAACATCCTTTAGAAGTCAATCTTACAACATCCTTTAGAAGTCGATCTTACAACATCCTTTAGAAGTCAATCTTACAACATCCTTTAGAAGTCAATCTTACAACATCCTTTAGAAGTCAATCTTACAACATCCTTTAGAAGTCAATCTTACAACATCCTTTAGAAGTCGATCTTACAACATCCTTTAGAAGTCAATCTTACAACATCCTTTAGAAGTCAATCTTACAACATCCTTTAGAAGTCAATCTTACAACATCCTTTAGAAGTCAATCTTACAACATCCTTTAGAAGTCGATCTTACAACATCCTTTAGAAGTCAATCTTACAACATCCTTTAGAAGTCAGTCTTACAACATCCTTTAGAAGTCGATCTTACAACATCCTTTAGAAGTCGATCTGACAACATCCTTTAGAAGTCAATCTTACAACATCCTTTAGAAGTCGATCTTACAACATCCTTTAGAAGTCAATCTTACAACATCCTTTAGAAGTCGATCTTACAACATCCTTTAGAAGTCAATCTTACAACATCCTTTAGAAGTCAATCTTACAACATCCTTTAGAAGTCGATCTTACAACATCCTTTAGAAGTCGATCTTACAACATCCTTTAGAAGTCAATCTTACAACATCCTTTAGAAGTCAATCTTACAACATCCTTTAGAAGTCGATCTTACAACATCCTTTAGAAGTCAATCTTACAACATCCTTTAGAAGTCAATCTTACAACATCCTTTAGAAGTCAATCTTACAACATCCTTTAGAAGTCAATCTTACAACATCCTTTAGAAGTCAATCTTACAACATCCTTTAGAAGTCAATCTTACAACATCCTTTAGAAGTCGATCTTACAACATCCTTTAGAAGTTAATCTTACAACATCCTTTAGAAGTCAATCTTACAACATCCTTTAGAAGTCAATCTTACAACATCCTTTAGAAGTCAATCTTACAACATCCTTTAGAAGTCGATCTTACAACATCCTTTAGAAGTCAATCTTACAACATCCTTTAGAAGTCGATCTTACAACATCCTTTAGAAGTCAATCTTACAACATCCTTTAGAAGTCAATCTTACACGCAATCTACTACTAAATAAGGAAGCTGATTTAAAACATTTTCTTTTGTATTTGAGAAAGATAATCAAAGGTCGTTGTATTGCTTATTGTTGCAATTTAAATTAACTTTATCAGTTTTGTGCTTTTCATATTTTATTTCTAGAAAGCATACATTTTTGAAAATTGAATTTGGTCATTTATTTATTTTTTGCGGGGGAAAAGGGGGGGGGGGGTGTACAAGTAATTAGCCTTGCCTAGGGCACAAAATAACATGGCGCCGGCACTAGGTTTCTGACACACGCATAACTACAAGACTGTGATTTTTGCAGATGACGTATCTATTATCACGTAAACAACAAGACATGAAAACAAAGGAAAACTAACAACAGACGCAGACAAAAAAAAAAAACAAGGCTATACATCATTGTAAATAAAACAAATGGAATGCGACTAAATTGAAAAGCAGATCCGAAAAAGAGCTATGGTCAGATTATTGAACAAGCGCACGTTTTTTTTTAATTTAGTTAATGAAGAAAAATATCCAGTTCAACCTACACATTGACATCAACAAACAAAAATGAAATTCAGTGGACTCTGGCTAAACAGCTTGACGACTTAAACTGTTCCGACGCCCTGAATTGCAAGCATGCCGCTTCTGTCCCATAAACGTGACCGAAATGAAAACAAACCGTAGCAAAAATGAAAGAAAACCGTAACCAAAATGAAAGCAAAAAGTAACCAAAATGAAAGAAAACCGTCACCAAAATAAAAGCAAAAAGTAACCAAAATGAAAGAAAACCGTAACCAAAATGAAAGCAAATAGTAACCAAAATGAAAGAAAACCGTAACCAAAATGAAAGAAAACCGTAACCAAAATGAAAGAAAACCGTAACCAAAATGAAAGCAAAAAGTAACCAAAATGAAAGAAAACCGTAACCAAAATGAAAGCAAACTGTAACCAAAATGAAAGCAAACCGTAACCAAAATAAAAGAACTTGATGAAAGAAGATTACAGCAAAAGGTTCAGAATATTCACATGGAAAAGATAAAGCTAATGATAATTAATGCAGGAAAGAATACGTTAACAAAATTGCATTTGAAAAAACACCCCTACAAGATTCAGAATTCTACACATATCTTGGTAGCAGTATAGACAAAGTTGGAGAGAATGAGAGTGATATCAAAATAATGTTCCCACAAAAGGCAAGAGAAACTTTCATGCCCTTAGGATGATATAAGATAGCCATGAAAAAAGTGGATGATATAAGACAGACATGAAAAAAGTGGATGATATAAGACAGGCATGAAAAAAGTGGATGATATAAGACAGGCATAAAAAAGTGAATGATATAAGACAGGCATGAAAAAAGTGGATGATTTAAGTCAGGCATGAAAAAAGTGGATGATTTAAGACAGGCATGAAAAATGTGGATGATATAAGACAGACATGAAAAAAGTAGATGATATAAGACAGGCATGAAAAAAGGGGAGGATATAAGACATGTATGGAAAGTGGATGATATAAGACAGGTATAGAAAGTTGATGATATAAGACGGCATGAAAAAAGTGGATGATATAAGACAGGCATGAAAAAAGTGGAGGATATAAGACACGTATGGAAAGTGGATGATATAAGACAGGTATAGAAAGTGGATGATATAAGACAGGTATAGAGAGTGGATGATATAAGACAAGTATAGAAAGTGGATGATATAAGACATGTATAGAAAGTGGTTGATATAAGACAGGCATGAAAAAGTGGATGATATAAGACAGGCATGAAAAAAGTGAATGATATAAGACAGGCATGAAAAAAGTGGATGATATAAGACAGGCATGAAAAAAGTGGATGATATAAGACAGGCATGAAAAATGTGGAGGATATACGACATGTATGAAAAGTAGATGATATACGACAGGTATAGAAAGTGGATGATATAAGACGGCATGAAAAAAGTGGATGATATAAGACAGGCATGAAAAAAGTGGAGGATATAAGACATGTATGGAAAGTGGATGGTATAAGACAGGTATAGAAAGTGGATGATATAAGACAAGTATAGAAAGTGGAAGATATAAAACATGTATGGAAAGTGGATGATATAAGACAGGTATGGAAATAGGATGAAATAAAACGGATATGAAAAGTGGACGATATAAGACAGGTATGGAAAGTGGATGATATAAGACAGATATGGAAATTGGTTGGTATAAGACATGTATGGAAAGTGGATGATATAAGACGTGTATGGAAAGTGGATGATATAAGACGTGTATGGAAAATGGATGATATAAGACTAGTATGGAAAGTCGATGATATAAAACAGATATGGAAAGTGTATGATATAAGACAGGTATGGAAAGTGGATGATATAAGACAGGTATGGAAAGTGGATGATATAAGACAGATATGGAAAGTGAATGATATAAGACAGGCAAAGAGTGGATGAAATAAGAGAGGCATGGCAGTAAGAGTAGTATCTTTTTCAGTCTTTACTGTAAATGTTTCGGCCGACGCGAGGTTGGTCGCTTGGGTCAATAGGTCAAGCTATTGCCCAAGCAGCATGACCTCGAAGCTGGTGAATCCAGAGCAATGGTGTAGCCAATACAGTCTGGCACCAGAACACATATATATATATGCAATACCTAATGTCCAGGTGACAGGTATGGAAAGTGGATGATCATAAGACTGTTTTTGAAAGTGTATCATATAAGACTGGTATGGAAAATGCATGATATAAGAGTGGTGTGGAAAATGGATGATTGAAGACTGGCGTGGAAAGTAGATGACATAAGACTGGTATGGAAAGTGGATGATATAAGACAGGTATTGAACGTGGATGATACAAGACTGGTATGGAAAGTGGATGATGTAAGACAGGTATTGAAAGTGGTTGGTATAAGACTGGTATGGAAAGTGGATGATATAAGACTGGCGTTGAAAGTGGATGATATAAGACAAGTATCGAAAGTGAATGATGTAAGACTGGTATGTAAAGTGGATGATATAAGACAAGTATGGAAAGTGGATGATATAAAACAGATATGGAAAGTGGATGATATAAGACTGGTATGGAAAGTGGATGATATAAGACAGGTATGGAAAATAGTTGATATAACTGGCATAGAAAACGTAGATATAAGACCGGCATGGAAAAAGTTGATAAGACCGGCATGGAAAAAGTGGATTATATAAGACCGGCAAGGAAAAAGTGGATGATATAAGACCGGCATGGAAAAAATGGTTATTACTGGAATGGAAAACGTAGATGATATATAAGACCGGCATTGAAAGTGGATGATATAAGTCAAGTATTGAAAGTGGATGATATAAGACAAGTATTGAAAGTGGATGATATAAGACTGGTATGGAAAAAGTTGATATGGCTGGCATAGAAAACGTAGATGATATATATAAGACCGGCATGGGAAAAGTGGATGATATAAGATCGGCATGGAAAAAGTGGATGATATAGGTCCGGCATGAAAAAAAAGTGGATATGGCTGGCATGGAAAACGTAGATGATATATAAGATCGGCATGGAAAACGTGGATGATATAAGACCTGCATGGAAAAAGTGGATATGACTGGCATGTAAAACGTAGATGATAGAAGACCGGCATGGAAAACGTGAATGATATAACAACAGACATGAAAAATAGGTGATATAAGACAAACACGGAAAGGAGTAAAGCTGGAAATTTCTATTTCAATACAGATTTAGAGAAATAAGAATCCATTCCACATCGATGAATTCTTTCATGTCCATGCACAGATTTCTAATACTAGGCCATAAAGACCACACAGTTCACCGTCTACAATATAGAACAGGCCACCATAACACCAGACTTCCTCCACTGCCAGCGGACAACCATTATCTTAAACGACTTCTGATCACAATCTCGTGAATCATGGTCCATCATCTTCTCCCTGTCTGGGTGGCATAATCACATGATCTTTGTTTTTTCACTTCCCCTTCAACCATGATCAACCTCAACAGTGAGTTAACTGCTTCAGCTCGGGGCGACCATGTTTTGTTTTCAAGAATCTATCCGGTTTCCCCCGATCGCCTGCACTTCAAGCGGCTATAGTTACTTGCCCCTTGTTATGGCGCCGATTGGCAGGAGGCGGGCGGGAGAAAGTCTTGAAGACAATCTATGCAGGGAATGGATGCATCTATTCCAGCGTACTGAAACGGCGGGACCAACTGTACAAACCCCACCCAATAGCAACTACGAGGATATCCACATGCACAGGATTCGTATCATTTACTTTGTGTAGAACCTAAAAGGGTGTAATGGAATATTAGGGAAATTTGTTTGTGTATGTAATTGTTGCATCCGCCTTCGAATGCCGAAGGAGGTACGCTTGATGGAGGCCAGGGAGGATCGTTTCGCTTGCGTTAGGTAAATGAATTTGGGAAGCATTCAGAACAGCAAAATTATACGTGGTACTGCAGGTTTTTTTCCTACCAGTTTTCTAATAAACCCTTTATTTTTCCAGCCACTATCAATCCGCCCTATGAAGCAAATATGAACAAGAATGAAGGTGGTTCAAGCATGCCTTGACGTGGCAAGCGTTAAAAATAACTAAGGGCTAGTACATGTAATTTTTTTTAATAAGGTTTCTTGCAGCAATTTCTTTATAGCTCATTTGTTTATTCATTTTTGTGTTTTAAAAATCCATTTCATATTTTCTACTTTCAAACGAAATTTTTTAAGAATAAAACTGTTAAATTATATATATATATATATATATATATATATATATATATATATATATATATATATATATATATATATATATATATATATATATATATATATATATATATATATATATATATATATATATATATATATATATATATATATATATATATATATATATGTTGTCGTACGTGGTTGTTAATTGGTTTATTTTGCCCGTCTAAGTAGAGTGGATGTCGACAGATACGCGAGAAGGTATAGAAATAGATTTTTCACAGGTGGTAGAATTGAGGAAAAGATCTGTCTCTGGAGTGATTTGATTATCTCCTCTAGCCTACCCGTACGACTGTACTTTGTTGCAAGACAGCTTTTACCTCCCCTATCAAGAATAAATAAGTTTCTCTACACACACAGAGCTATGTGACAACAAGACACACAAACGTGAAAAAAAAATACGGATAAATGGGTATGGGTCTGACCAACACACAAAGGTAAGTTTCTTTGTAGTTTATTATTAAACTCGACAACATCAAAATATCTATTAAAAAATCTTACTTACTTAGTCGTTCCCCTTCTACCGTGAGGTGTAGAGGTTTGGAAGAGAGAGCGCCAGACTATTCTATCGGCTGTTTTCCTCCTGGCCTGGTTCCATTCTAGTCCTCGGTCCTTCAAAGATTGTCTAATGTTGTCCTCCCAGCGGACTCTGGGTCGTCCTCGGGGTCTGGATCCTTGGCTCTTTGTTTCCCATGCTTGTCGTGGTAGCCGATCTTCTCCCATTCTGCAGACATGGCCAAACCATCTTAGTTGGGACTGTTCTACTTGGGTCTGTAGGGGGTGGCATTTTAGGCCTTGACGTATCGTCTGGTTGCGTACCATGTATCTTCTTGTTACTTCAACCACCTTCCTCAGATACCTCATTTCTGAGGTTTGGATCTGGCTTTTATGGGTTGTAGTCATTGCCCATGACTCGCATCCATATGTCAAGACTGGGGCATAGGTGGAGTGGTATACAGCCATCTTCGTTTTCTTACCAACCTCTCTCTTGCTGAGGAATCCTCGATTTATGGCCTGAAAAAGTCTCCCAGCTGCTGCTTTTCGAGTGGCCAACTCTTCTTTGATGCCTCCTTTTCGGTCTATAATAGCTCCGAGGTATTTAAAGTGGTCGACCTGCTCCAGGACCTGTTCTCCCAGCTTAATCTGATGTCTTCTTTCTTCTCGTGATATCACCATGGATTTTGTTTTAGAGCTGCTTATGACCATCCCTCTCTTCTCCAGCTCTTCCTTCCAGACTTGCAGGTTGGATTGGAGATGTGCCTCTGATTTAGCAATCAGGGCAACATCATCAGCAAATGCCAGCTCTGAAATATAGACCTGTCTCATCTTCCAGTACCCCACTGAATACTTTCTTGTTCTCTCCTTACATGCCTTGATGACATCGTCCATAAGGAGTATGAAGAGGTAAGGTGATAGGATATCACCTTGTCTTACACCAGTGGTGGTCCTGAACTCTTCTGACTTATGGTTTGCTGTCCTCACATAATTTCTGCAAGACTTGTAGAAGCTCTGTATAGCATGAATCAGAGGTGCTGGAATATTCTTCCTTGCCAAACAGTCCCAAAGTTTGCTCCAAGGGACCCTGTCAAACGCCTTTTCCAGATCTATGAAACAAAGATTGATCTCACTCTTATACTCAAGGGCCTTTTCACTCAGCTGTCTGAGTGTGAAGATTAGGTCTTGAGTACTTCGGTTTGCTCGGAATCCGCACTGGACCTCATCCAATTGTGGCTCAGCTAGTCGTCGGAGTCTCTGCTCTAGGATTCTAGAGTAGATTTTTCCAGCGACACTGAGAAGGGATATGCCTCTATGGTTTCCACACTGTCGATTGTCACCCTTTTTGAAAATTGGTGTTATGATGGCGATCTCCCAATCCTTTGGTATGGTCTTGTTGCACCATGCTGCCTGTAGGACCCTTAAGAGTAACAGGTTGCCTGATGCTCCCATGTACTTAACCATTTCTGGTGTTATACCATCATGAACTGCTGCTTTGCCCATCTTGATTTTCTCCAGTGCTGCCTTCAGTTCTTCCATCTTTATGTCATCTTCATCACCATTGGTTTCCTCTTCTGTGCTAGTGGTTATCATTTCTGATGTTTGACCTTGCTCACCATCAAGGAGTTCTGAGAAATATTCTTTCCATCTTTCCATTACTTCCTTCGGGGCAGTAAGCAATTTGCCTTGCTTGTCCTTTATAAATTTGAGAGGGCATTGTTTTTCCTTCCTCATGTTCTTTAGGGTCTTATAGAACAATTTCTGGTTTTCTTGTGCATCTTTTTCTAGCTTTTCTCCAAATTCTTCCCAGGACTTCTGTTTTGCTGCTAGCACTTTGTTCTTTACTTCTGTTCTGAATGTCACATATTCTCTATATTTTCCATTTGTCCTGTTGTGTTTTTAGCTCCTAAGTATTGTTTCCATGCCATTTTCTTCTCTCTTATTTTCTCTTTGACTTCCTCTGTCCACCAAGGTGTCCTCTTTCTCTGGTTCCCAAGTCGGACTTCACCACATGCTTCTGCAGCACCTGTCTTTATGATATCCTTGAATTTAATCCAGAGGGTTTCCAAGTCATCAGGTTGTTCTTCTGTGTTGCTCACCGCTGCAGCAATAAGCCCCTGATATCTGGTCTTAATTTCTGGCTCTCTCAGCTTGTAGGTCCTAATGCTCATTTCTCCTGCTCGTTTACTTGGTTTCTTGCGTGATGTTGAGCAGTTCCTAGGCTGAGCAACTCTTTCAGTTGTTCGTTTGATTGTTAGCAGGTAGTGATCACTTCCAATCTCTGGCCCTCTCCAGACTCTTGCATCTCGGACATATTTGAATGAGCTTCTCCGAACAATGGCATAGTCAATCACTGACTTCTCATTCTTTGTTGGTTCACATCTAGTGTATGCATGTATGCGCTTATGGGGGAACTTTGTGTTTGTAATGATCAGATTCTGCTCACTGCAGAATCTAAGGAGTCGCTTTCCATTGTCATTGAGAGTATCTTCTCCATATCTTCCGATAACTCCACCCCATCTAGCATGGTCATTTCCAACTCTGGCATTAAAATCTCCGAGCATGATAACTTCATCTAGGCAGTCATCCACTGTCCTTTGAAGCAGCTCGAAGAATTCCTCCTTGACCTCTGCTCTCTCATCCTCATTTGGCCCATACACTATGACCAGGTTGACTATGGTTTCTCCTTCTTTTAGTTTCACAACCATAATGCGCTCTGAGACAAAGTTCCACCCCTTGATACTATCTTTTTGATTTTGGGCCACAATGCAACCCACACCCCCTTTAGCTCTTTCGGATATGGGTACACCACTGTAGAGCAGCGTGTTGCCATTGAGATCCATGACTCCTTGTCCTTTTTTTCTTTGTTTCCGTTATAGTCAGGATTTCTAGTTTTGCTTTCCTCATCTCTTCCACCAGCTCCTCTTCCTTCCCATTTATACTTCTTGTGTTCCATGTTCCATAAGTCGTAGTCCGTAGTCCGTTCCAGTTCGTCGCCTTTAGAATCAGTCCGGTTTTCTCTCTTGTGTGACTCGTAATCGTGGTTTAAAGCAAACAGGTGATTGGCCTGTTGTGCCTTTGCATGGTGGAGGGGCTGCCTCCTTACGGCCTCCATGCAGGCCGCCCTCCTCCTTTTTCATCCGGGATTGGGACCGGCATAGGCGGAGTTTATTAAAAAACCAAAGAGTCATTTACATGCATATGAAATAAAGCAGAAAAAGTGCACCCTCCCCCGAATGGAGAAAAAAATCAAAAATTATTAACCCAAAGGTTGAAGGTTAGCACTATGTTACAGAAATGAACAGTAGTGGTCCTCTATGAGACCCAGTAAAATAAACAAAATTTAGACAACTCAGATATATGGATAGTTTTCCCGCAAACAAGAAAAATACTCGCACACTCTTTCAAGCAGTGGCCACTCTCACACTCTTACCTAACTGTATGGTACGGTAGGTCTGTAATATCCCTTGGTAATAGAATTATTCCATGAATATATTATCTAATTCACTTAATATTCTGTCACCCCAGTTGCCGCAGATCCAAATTGGCCCCAGTTCATCCCCAGAAATAAGTTAATGAGGTGAACGCCTGTTGAGGATTGTTACATGTTTGCAAGCATTTGGGTTTGGATCCGGCTCGAATGATTGCACCATGGAACACCTCGGGAAGGATTGAAAGGGCTTAATATTGGCTGGAATTTTCTCAGGAAAAATTCAGCGAATGTTAACGTCTATTAGATTTTCATGCTGGTATTAGCTGACTGAAGATCTACCTTTTTAGTTAGGATATAAATTAACTGAAGCTTTAGTTCGCAATACAACCATATTTTTGTGTACTTAGTGGTTACGTCATGTAACTACGTCATTTTTATTTGCATGGCCTAATTTCAGTATTGTTTACAATTGTTTTCGTGTGTTATCTGAAATTTCTCTGTCTACATGTTAGTTTAAGACGACTTGTCTCGTTAATTTTTTGTAATGTTATTTCTTTGCTTTCTTTTCTGCTGATTACTATGTATGAGTCTACCTTGTTTACTTTATAATATAAATTTTTGTCGGATAACTGAAGATATCATTTCATTGTAGTTCATTTGATTGTTTTTTCATTGTCCTTTGTCACCTGTACTCGTATCTTGTTTGTTATTGATTAACTTATGTACATAACATATTGAGTTCTATATCCTAGTGTATAGTAGATACTATTGGAAGGTATTCATAAACCTATAAACATGTCTACACTAGAGGTATTTATCAACATAGGTAAAAGTTTGAGAAAATCAGGAGCTGAACTTGAGAGTTATGCAGAGACTAAATATGAGGAACATTTATCGCGTCTCGAAAGAATAGAACAGCGCGAGGCTGTTAAACGGGCAGAAGAACTTAGGAAGTTGGAATTAGCCCAAGAAAAGGAACTTAAGGAAAAAGAAATGGCTCAACAAGATAAAGAAAGAGAATTAGAGAAGGAGAAAATGGAGTTAAGAAGAATGGAACTTCTTCAACTAGATCAAGCTCATAAAAATGCCATGGAGCTTGAAGCATTAAGACTTAATGCAGAAAAAGAAAAGGTGTTAGAATTGGCTAAAGTGCAGTCTGAACAGGCTAAGACTTCAGCTGGTACAAATATTTTCTATCCGAAGCTGAAAATGCCACATTTCGATCAGACTCGCGACTGTATTGATTCTTTTTTGTCTAGGTTCATCATGAAAGTTACCGCTTTAAATATACCAAAAGAAAGATGGAGCAGTCTTTTACTTGATTTTTTGACTGGCGACTCACTCCAATGTTTCATGAGTCTAGATGAAAAAAGTAGAAAAGATTTCGACGTCGTAAAAGAGGTACTACTCAGACGTTTCCAGTTAACTGAGTCTGGATTCCGTGATCGTTTTCATACAGCTAAGCCAAGTAAAGATGCTGATTTTGGCAAATTCATTGCATCAATTAAACACTTTTTTAGCAGATGGATTGATCTCTCTGGCATTAATAAATCTTACGAAGGTCTCATGGATCTCATGCTACGAGATAAGGTTTTATCTGCATGCAGTAGTGAATTAGAATCATTTTTGCAGGAGAGACATCCAAATTCTATCGATGAATATGAGAAATTAGGAAGACAATTCGTAACCGCACATCCGAATAAAGATATTCATAAATCTTCTATTCGAGATCCTTTGCCTGCGTGCTCAGCACACCACGATCACAGATCTTATGATCACAGACCTCGATCTAAGAGCGTTGATGGACGTTATCGTTCAGATTGTTATCATTCTGATAGAGGCTTTTACAACTTGCGTCGTCATCGCTCTCCTTCAAATTTGTATCGACGAGGTTATAGAGGGTACTCACCTCATGATCGTGGGTATCACAAAGGCAGGGATTATGATGATTCACATCATAAAGGTTACTATAAACAAAAAATCATCATATGGCAGAGATTCCAGGAATGATGATTCCTCTGATTTTTATTATAGTAAGAAAAAGACTGTCAATAAAAATAAAGGTCATGTCAGATCTCCTTCTAGGGAGAAATGTAAACATAGACATACAAATAACTGCACTGTCAAGAAGGATAAAGATAATGATGGCAATGATCATGCTAATGCATGTATGGTAATGAATGATACTTGTTATGAGTGTCAATCACAACACATATCTAAGTCTACAATGACACTTAACTGGGGTGATATTATGCCTACAATGTCTGCGTGTGTGAATATGGGTTATCTCACATTTCATCCAGGAATCTTGTATGGGAAAACAGTACAAGTTTTAAGGGATAGCGGATGCTCAACGGTCGGGATAAAGCACTCGCTTATCGAGCCCTCTGCTTTCACAGGCAAATCTGTTAAGTGTGTCACTTTTGGAGGGAATATAGAAAGTTTCCCTGTGGCACGAGTATACATTGATACTCCTTTTTACACAGGCACTGTTTGTGCCTGCGGGTTGAGAGCGCCTATAGCTGAAATAATTGTAGGAAACATACCAGGAGTTAAAGATTGCACTCCTGAGGAGATTGCAATGTGGGTTGAATCTCACCCACAAGTGGCGAATGCTGTTATAACTAGAGCACAACAGTTAGCAACGGACATGGTTACACCACCTACTCCGATTAAAGATACAATTATGTCTCAGGTTGGTACTGTAACACCATCTGTTTTTGCAGAAAAGCAGAAAAGTGATCCAACGTTGCAATGTTTATTTAGCATAGCAGATCAAAAAGTCACTAAACACACAGGATCGGCTAAACATTGGTTTAAAATAAAAAAAATCTATAATTACTAGATACTTTGATAATGGCAAATCAATCATACATCAAGTAGTAGTTCCGAAAGAATACAGACCATTGGTCCTACAAACAGGTCATGACTCCCCTATGGCAGGTCATATGGGGATCAAAAGAACATTGTTTCGTATTACGTCACAATTTTATTGGCCTGGGGTTAACAAAGACACAAAGTTGTACTGTAGATCTTGTACAACATGCCAAGATATAGCACGTAAGGGCAGATTCCATACGGCACCCTTACAAATTACGGACGTACCTGAAAGACCATTCAAAAAAATCGCAGTGGATATAGTGGGGCCTTTGTCAATTCCATCAAATAATGAATTTCGGTATATTTTAACTTGCATAGATCTTTGCACACGTTGGCCAGAAGCCATACCTATGAAAACCATCACGACTGCATCTATATCTGATGCATTATTTTTAATATTCTGTCGTATCGGTTTTCCAGAGGACATTTTGTCAGATCAAGGATCACAATTTACGTCCAATATTATGAGGGATCTAGAGTCCATGTTATCTGTTCACCATTCGTTTTGTAGTGCGTATAGGCCACAATCGAACGGTGTTTGTGAGCGCTATAATGGGACGCTAAAACAGATACTGTCTAAGATCACTGAGGAGTGCCCGCGTGACTGGGACCGTCTCCTTCCAGCGGCCTTATTCGCATTTCGAGAGGTGCCTCAAGAAAGTACCGGGTTTTCTCCGTTCGAGTTAGTATATGGTTCGAATCCCCGCGGACCAATGATGATACTTAAGGATTTGTTGGTGGGAGCATCAGTTGATACACCAACTCGAAACAGCTATGAGTTGGTTATTGATCTCCGACAGCGAATCATTGATGCGTGCACTTATGCATCTAATAGTATCAAATCTGCTACTCAAAGATCAAGGTTATTGCATAATCAAAAAAGAACTTTAAGATTCTTTAAACCAGGTGAAAAAGTTTGGTTATTATTGCCTCATAATAACAATAATTTACTAATATCATGGCAAGGTTCATTTGACATCATTAAACAGGTCACATATGTTGACTATTCTGTGAATATCAGAGGTAAAATCAAAACTTTTCATATCAACATGCTAAAATTAGCAGTAGAAAGACCACAAGAGTTAATTCCCGTCATTAACTCTATTAGTGATTCTTCACATCATGCTGCTTCTTTTGCAGTGGTTCACGAGGAAGATACTACGTCATCTATTCCTTTACACTTTCAATTACCTTCTTTACAATCATTAGAGTCTTGGAAGGATGTGACTATTTCCTCTTCATTGTCTTCTATACAACAATGTCAGGTTCGGGACATTCTTATTTCTTTTGATGATGTTCTTACAGATCTTCCAGGTCGGACATCACTTATCTCCCATAACATTATCCTTACTGATTATCAACCTATTAAACTAAGACCCTATCCTATATCTTTACACCACAAAGATAGGGTGGAGAAAGAACTAAAAGAGATGATACGCTTAGGGGTTATATCTCCTTCAAAATCACCATACGCATTCCCAATGGTGATTGTCAAGAAGAAGGATGATTCCTTACGTATTATGCATTGATTTTAGGCGACTGAACAGCATTACAGTTACAGACGCCGAACCTATGCATCTATTAGACGATCTTCTATCGCAAGTATCTAACGCTACTTTCTTTAGTAAATTAGATCTTTCTAAAGGCTATTGGCAAATTCCACTTGTTGAACATGCCAAACCATTCACAGCGTTTACAACTCCATTTGGTCTTTTCCAATGGAATTACATGTGTTTTGATCTAGTAAACGCGCCTGCGACTTTTGTGCGCATGATGCGCCGTCTTCTTGGCGATCGGAAAGATGTCATCACGTACATCGATGACATCTGCTTATTTCATGACTCTTGGGAAGACCACATTGCTGGTTTAACTTCTCTTCTGCATACGTTACGCAAACACGGTTTGACTGTGCGACCTTCAAAGGTCCAAATAGGTTGTCAGGAAATTTCTTTTCTTGGTCACCGCATATGTAACCACAAACTATATCCTGATGACAATACAGTCAAGAGAATTCTAGATATTTCTACCCCGTCGATTAAGAAACAGGTTAGAAGCATTTTAAGCTTAATTAACTATTACCATAAATTCATCCCGCACTTCGCACAAATATCTGCTTCTTTGTCCGCACTGTTGGCCAAAGGTAGTCCGAATAAGATACATTGGGAACCAGATTGCGAGAGCGCTTTGGTAAATATTAAGAAATTATTTTCTAAGACACCTATTTTGTTGTTACCAAATCTACGTATTCCATTCATACTTCAAACAGACGCATCAAGTTATGGAATCGGTGGCTGTTTGTTACAATGCTACAAGAAAATGCTCCATCCTTGTTTCTTCGTATCACGCAAATTGACATCAGCTGAACAGAAGTATGAGGCAGGTGAACGTGAGCTCCTGTCCGTGGTCTGGTGCCTCAAGAAGCTGTCAAGATACCTCATCGGCACGCACTTCTACATCCAGACAGACCACAGCCCTCTTACTTACATTACATCCAGAACTATGCGTAATTCGAGAATTCACAGATGGTACTTGCTGCTCCAGGAATTCTCATTTACGATTCTACCTATTGCTGGATCAGATAATAACTTAGCGGATTTATTATCGCGCAACTTCTCTGAAAAGAAATTGAATTAACTCTTTAGATAACATTTTGTAGATTGCTAATGTTTGGTAGTCTATGACTTATTGTGCGTATTCATTGATTATTATGATTATAAAAAAAAAATATATATATATATATATATATATATATATATATATATATATATATATATATATATATATATATATATATTATTAATACTCATATGGTAGAAGCGTACGTCTTCTCCACCACTCTCATGCGTGCCACGAGTGTCACGTTTGGGAGCGAGGGGGGTGATGTTGAGGATTGTTACATGTTTGCAAGCATTTGGGTTTGGATCCGGCTCGAATGATTGCACCATGGAACACCTCAAATGAATATGTATATATTAACGACATGGTCTGCATATCTCTATGCATGACGCGTATGACTTGGAAACGTCATTCGACTTGTGGGCTTCGACCCTAACGGCAGTGTTTCAGAGGTGTGGCATAGCCACTATGGTATGTGTGGTATAACCACTTTGGAAAGTGTGGCATAGCCACTGAATTTATATGTGTGGCTGGTAAGCCAAATTAGCAGTGTATTCGTGGAGCAAACGTAAGTCGGGTCGTTCTTAACGCAGTTTGAATATATATGGCTGATTAGCCTGGCGTTGTATGCCAAATGAACATTAGAAACTAGCGGCAGGAGTAAGTCTAGTATAAAGGAATATTATGTAGCTAGCAGCAGGAGTAAGTCTATACAAAGGAATATTATACGACTAGCAGCAGGAGTAAGTCTAGTGTAAAAGGATATTATAAAACTAGCAGCAGGAATAAGTCTAGTTAGCATATGAACCATGCCAAAGGATGTTGGCTGGAAAAAGGAACTGACCGCTAAGCAGAACTGTATATTATTGAACATGTGATTTTAGTGAAGAATATGAACTCTTGCGACACGTACATTAACTGTGATTGTGAACTATGTCGTTACGTAGTTGTGACTTCTCATGGAAAAAAGAATATTAATTAAATGTTTGAGTCGTCGAATCCTGGTCTTATTCAATGACGTATTCTGAGTTCAGTTATATACTGTTTTATTCAACAATAATGACCAGTGACATTTAATGCATAAACACGCTGCCTCACACTGCTAATATTAATAATGCAAGAGAATAATCAGGTCAGTCAATATTCATATCTTTAATATGAAGCATGTTCAAGTACCAACATATTACACGGGTTACAATTAACGATATCGATACGAGCGTAGTGCGTAACGAAATCCCAGAAAAATGAATGAAATGAACCCGGAGGACTTTGACTCCTAATATCAGAATACGCATGCAACATCTTGGTAATCAGAAGTATATAGAATTTCAACATACTGGGGTCAGTCCTCAACAACGCCTAATATGGTGCTTCTCCTTGAAGTGTTATTACAAATAGTTAAAACTGTGAGAGTTCTTGAGGTTCACTCTTTAACGGGAAAAATACTTCCAGTATTGGGAAACATCTGGTTGCTAAAATATATGTTCATATGATGATGATGGTTCTTCTATCGGCCAACTCTGTGTTAAAAGCGCCGATTCTACACAGTGTAGGTGTTCAGAGAGGTATACTCCCCTTAAATTACGACTGTCAGGAGTCATGATAAAAATAATGTTCACTACTGTGGCTGATAAAAATATAAATCTGGGTTTGGTAAGTCCAGTGTTAAAAATTTATTGTCCTCCAATACTCTCTCTGTCGAGTGCCCGTTTACAAATGAAATTGGTGACGCACAAGCCAAGAAAAGGAGAAAAATAACAAAATCAGAAAAAAAAGACCGCTGGCCGGCCTTGTGATCAGGTCTGCGAAGAATACAAGAAAGATTTATTTAAAAAATGCTACTACTATATCTATACACAAACGGGACAAGACTATGTCTTCTCTACTCCGTCAGTCCCGATTAAATTTAAAAAGCACACGGGGTTTCCTTACGCCTACACGTTAACAAACGCCGCTGGCGCTGAGTTCGGTCGGACTGAATTATGTTAATTCGCCCGGCCCCTGCTCGCACCGGCGTCAGCGTACAATGTTAATTATTATTTAATCTCTCCATACGCGCTACCTAAACAATGATCGCCTGTCATTTAATAGCTATTAAATTGTCGGCGTCTGGTAGTTTTGTCGTATGTTATTAAAATAATAGACACTATAATGACAAATATGCACAATGAAATATAACGTGAATTCTATACTCCCACTATCAGTCGCTTTATTGCCTATACGTCCAGTCAACTAAACTGTCGTGTTTATCTCTCTCCTGTAGAGATTAAGTGTCGCGTCTGCCTACACCGTTAACATATTTGCAGTCTAAGTTATGCGATGGCGTGATTTAACATTTTAATAGAATATCTGGTATGAAATCGCTACGCGTTATTTTATTTCACTCGTTTTACTAGCGAGAAAAATCTAAGTGAGGAATAAATGTTAAAAGCTATCACTTCTTAAATCCTTAGCACTATTATCCTTTTACCAGAAAATTCAGAAATGAAAATCTCCACGAACAAATCATTATAAAACACTCCTCCAACAAGAAAAACTGGTGCTAGGACTGCGTTAGACTATTTCCAAATTCTGACTGACAACTGATAGATGGTTTAAAAAAACAACAGTATATATCATTGGATTCCTCTGATGTCTAATGTTGTTAATTTCGCGTCCCGGTGTCAACGGAGAATTCAGAAACAAAGCGTATCAATATAAAAGCCTTCGTGTCGGTCGATCAAAGTTTCTCGCCTGGAGTTTTCGACCGGCATCACAGCTTTCGTTCGGCTAACGGGTTACCTTGTAGAATGCCCGCTTCTCAAGATCAAAGTGCCCAGGGGGTTCTAGCTTTCCGTGAGTCAAACTTCAAAAGGGTCTGTGTTTTGTCTCTCTCAAGCTGCTGTCAGTCTGAGAAGTATTATGATTGGCAAATGATGCTCGCGTGAGAGGACGAGGTAAACACAGCCTAGTTTGCTTTCCAGTTATGACTGACAGGTCACGCAGTTTGTACACATTTCGTTAGCTCGTGTTAAAAGAAAAGATGTCGGGACAAAATGGTATGTTGCAGAAATAGACAGTTGGTATAGATGCATGTTTAGCTAGCAAATCAGAGGGCAGCTATTAGGTTGCAATAAGCTGTCAGATTACTGTAGACTTTTTTCCATTACACGTCATATATATATATATATATATATATATATATATATATATATATATATATATATATATATATATATATATATATATATATATATATATAGTAGTAAAATCTGCGAGAATAATCGCTCATTTTAGTAAGATTGTAGTCATAAAATGATAATAAATAAACCCGCCCTATTGTGTCTGACGGTGATACTCTCACACGCCAGCATAGCGCTGAATTTTGTTCCGTGGACAGGCTTAGAACCGACCCCGCCGTTTAAACCTACCCGCTTTCCTTGTGACGTACATTTTTAACATTTTGCCCGATCTGATAGAGACTGAGGCAAGACTTACAATTAACGATTTTGCGGAAGTGTGCCGCCAAACTACTGTCTGAATTAACGTAATATTTTGACTTTAACGCTTGTAATTAGTAGTAATCCTTACATTTTTTGGTAGTGTAACACGAGACAATACAAACATTTAACGCCTATTCAAATACCCGCCGCGCAACACCCCGCTTCGCTTGACACGTTGTGCCTTGCATATATACACGCGGTGGCAAAGCCAACAGAGGCAAACACGCAGACAAATTTTATTTCCTCCTTGCGGTAGTATTTCTGACGTCACTAAAACAAGTAGTTATTTGAAAATACATGCTAGCGAGAGATGAAAAAGGGGGGAAAGATGGCCGTCTTGTGTAAAATTTTTATTTGACGATTGACAGTGACAAAATTGAAAATCTAAACCATAATGAAACTGACCATAAACATTATATGATAGTTTAGCTTAGAGTCCACTGAGCAAGAATGTGTTTTAAATAATATGGTAGTTCAAGTATTAGCCAAGTTATTGAGAAAATACTAAATGTCTACGGACGCGCGACCAGACAGACTGTTGTTCCTGCTTGTTTTTTTCATAACGTTAGTGGGGACGGCAGCTTAGAAAAGAGGCATTGAGGTAAATTCAAATTCGCTTGGGTAAAAAGAGTATAGGGGGAAAGGGGAGTTGTAGGAAAAATGTAATCCAAAACGAAACATCTTTTTGTATTGGCATAACTAAAGCAGACTGGCCAATCGACTACCAGACGCAGAGTTTGTTTGGAATTTTTTTTTTTCTTTTCAAAAAACTACATTTGAATTCTGGTAGTCGCAAGCTTTCGATTGGCCAGTGCTAATAAATATTAGCAAAAGGCTTTCACTATTCATTGCCAGTTGAACAAAACTTTTCATTCAAATACGCTGAGATCAGCTGTGTTAATTTTAAAATTAAATAAAGAAGTATTCACAGTCTGGACAGTGCAGAAGAAACTGAGGCCACTTCTTTGCAAGTCAGCGTCATTTGTTTATATTTCTTGAAATTTGTGGTAAGAATGCTTTATGAATTTAATATGTTTAATCCCACTGCCAAAGTTAGATACTGCTATTGTGAAAAGTGAAGGACGTGCCGGGAGCAGACATTGTTGAGTCCTCACATTGAAATGTATCTAACTGATGTATGTTGTCATGATTATGTTGTCATATTATTGCATTAGAATATATTAGTAAGCCTCTGTGTTCCATGAACACTGTTTAATATGCCTGAAGCATTTATTTTTAAAAAAGGAAAAGAAGAGAAAATCATACAACAGGAAATGTGGTTACTCCACATTATTTTATTGAGGAAAACTATGTAAACGTACAGTGGCGTATCTGCCATAGGGACCTGAGGTGTGGTCACAGCAAGGTGGGAGTCATGTAAAATTAGGGGTGAGTGCACCTGTAATGCACGCGAGGCTGACCCCATATCACCGTAGGAAAATAATAAATATAATAAGTGATCAGATATAAAAGGCCAGGGTGTCTTTTTGTTGCAGAGGTTTTATTTCCTGTTGCCAGCCGGTAACAGGAAACCTGCTGAGAGAGAATAAAGCCATCAAGTCTCCGACCCTTCGTTTATGCTGTCAAAAGATAACGGGAGGAGCTTGTGCATTTTGAGAGATCGAGATTTTCTGCAACTTCATACCTTATTATCATTCTACAAGGAATCCCAGGTGATGTGTTAAGCATCTGGGTATATCTGACATTTTCGTTTTGAATAAACTCTGGTATTTCAAAATCATACTCCGGAAGTTTATGGGGTGTGATGAAACTACAGCCCCTCATACACAGTGACTCTCCCTCTTAGATGAATAAAGTGTAAGCTGTGAACATTCCAATAGGAAAGATATATAGTGACTTTATAGTTATTGGGCAAATTGTCCACACATTTTTTGTTGATATTTTCTGTAAACTATCTTGTCCTCATTTTCAAAGACCTGTCCAAAAGATATGACTGGACAGGCAGATTAAATTGTACAGAAAAAACATTCATTTTAAAGAAAAACTTAACCACTGGTTTTATTCACTTCCTCATAGAAAATTAAAGTGTTTTTGTGTTGTGTACCATCATTTCATTTCTCCCCTAGACACTAGGTACATCATACACCAGACACTAGAGCCAAAATAGTGACCGTGTGAGATCTAGGGGGGTAGCGTTAGGTTCCCTGCACATAATTCATCATCATCATTTATAGAGTCAGGGGCCTACATGTGCTTGACCTCACACGGTTAATACAGACACGGATTTCATTCTTTTAGGATACCATCATAACCTCCCCAGCAAATCAAACTTTGCTATATATATATATATATATATATATATATATATATATATATATATATATATATATATATATATATATATATATATATATATATATATATATATATATATATATATATATATATATATATATATATATATATATATATATATATATATATAATATATATATATATATATATATATATTATATATATATATATATATATATATATATATATATATATATATATATATATATATATATATATATATATATATATATATATATATATATATATATATATATATATATATATATATATATATATATATATATATCATATTAAAAGTACACATTTATTTTAAATTGTATAATACAATAAATTGCAAACATCACATATGAACTGAAGGCTCTATGCGTACCAGCAACACAACTACACCCATAAAACACGACTACTATATTCTGGTTTTGTTCCTTTCATAAACAAGGCGAAGATGAATGAATTATGCGACCTTTAGCTAGTGAAAACAAGCGACCAGCTTCAGGAAGAAGGTAAGGATCTCTGGCAGATTAAATTAAACTGGACTGAACTCAGCTCTCCCGTCCTCTCTCTCTCTCTCTCTCTCTCTGTGTGTGTGTGTGTGTGTCTATTTGTCCGTTTGTCTGTCTCTCTCATTTTCTCTGCAGAAGGTCAGTCGGGCCTGCGTGCTCAATTCTTAACACTTTGAAAATAAAATTCGTTCATTCGTTCGTTCTCTCTCTCTCTCTTTCTCTCTCTCTCTCACTCTCTCTCTCTCTCTGGATGCTAGGGGGGAAATACATGTCAAATGACAAGGCTTAATTGAGGGCATTATTTGCTGTAAATGTAAAGGAAATAACAGGAAAAGCCGCTTGTTACGTGTGATGTCACATGTCAAGTCGTGTTGATAACGGGAATGTAAAATGCGAACACAGCAACTGGAAATGACGTAGCCCAGTCCGATTTAATATGACACTTCACAATGTGACAACGCTCCACAGTTTCGAGAATCAAATGATCATATGAGATTTCATATACACAGTCCTCTGTCCGTCCCAAAGGCATGAATACGTAGGCAAACTAGCCGTCAGTAAAGTTCTGCGTCCACAAATAGTCTTGTAGCCATCGTCGCGAATGTCGACGGAATAATATACGCTACCTTCATATAAATTGTTGCCGCCAATCTCAGGCGTGCATTAAGATGCAGTCATCATAAAATCTTCGAATAAACTAGTGGACTTTAACACATATCAGGAGCGCACAAAACACAACCTTCCACCTCGACGGACACCAGCCAAAAGATCAAGATTGACCGTTATCTCCTAGAAGTAGACGTTGCATACGTCATAATTAACATCAATGGTGCGGTTTCAAAATCGGTGCGTTTTCGTGCCTCCTCATTTTGCATGCAGCGATGCTTTCACAAGTAAGCGCAAGCCTGAGTGCAAAATGAGGTGTATCAAGAAATGTCCCCAGATATTATTAGGCAAGATTACTATTGGCAGAGATGTAGATAGAAGATTAATGACACTTCTACCTTAAGGGAGAATTCACCAGATATTTCCAGAAGTCATGACCAATGTTGCATTGGGCTGAACAATTGTTAACGCATTATATCTTGTCCGTCGTCTTTTGTGTAGGATTTAAGCAATGGTTTAGCCCGTTCAAGCCCCTAGTTGCTGTAATTCAACGAAATCCCTCTTATAAGGTACTGTTCTGTATAGAGGTAAATATATGTCTAGGTATATATATATATAGGTTCCAAAGGTTGTTATTGCCGGGAGTTGTAGTGAGGATAAGCTCTCACTGCAGATAAAATACTTCTATGGCACGCGCCTCAAACAGCCTCTGACAACCAAGTCCAGCTCCCGGCCTTCACGTGTGGTTCAATTTGAGCCCGGCGGAACTGTTTCCACTGACGGGAGAAGGGGCAAAGGCGAGAGACTGGCGCCTTAAAACCAGCAGCTTCGGGCGGATAGGGCTCGTGATCCTTGGTTGGTAGCTTATCTAAGAGAAGGAACTCTGAATTCAAACCACCGCTGCCTTGCGGGAATATCCATTTATGGAATTGGCTTCGGGAGTAAACCCTGAGGATAAATCCGGAGTCGGAGTCCCTAAGGCAGTCTAATGTCGATTCGACATTATTCTGGCAACTCCTGCGACATGGCTGGTACCAAACTGTATCGGCTACTGCCGTTCCTTTGGATCTACCGGCTGTGTGGAGAGGGGGAACATGCTGCATGGGCAACAGCTTGATCTCCATATAACTGTGCCCAAGCTTGCGCCCTGGAGAGGACACTCCAGCTTCACCCTATAGGTGTCGGCAAAACACGGGAAGTAGCAGTTACCGGTTATAAGCATTTTGCCCAATTGGCGTAGGGCATGGCGCCAGGGGCTACTTCCGACAGTGGGAGAGGTTCTAGGATCTCACTGGACAGCTACCGCCCGCTTCAAGCTGGGCAGCCCCCAGTCAATAAGGTGTTGTCCCGCCACTGTCTGCTTTCCCCATTGGGTGCATGGGGATTAGGGTCAAACCCGAACTGTGGACAGAAAATTTTGCACCAAGCAATTATCGAAAAAATAGAAATAAGCAAACTCTCAGATTGGGATGCTGGAACGTCCGGACTATGTTGACTGGACTATCCGAAAACCTACAGGATGTACATGATGTAAGGAAGACAGCCATAATTAATGATGAGCTTAAACGACTTCAGGTAGATATAGCTGCACTTCAGGAAACGCGCCTGGCGGGCTCTGGAACGGTGAGCGAGAAGGACTACACATTTTATTGGCAAGGGAAAGATCTTAATAAAGCTAGAGAACACGGAGTAGGTTTTGCAGTCAAAAAATCGCTAACTAAAATGGTTGAACCAGGCGAGAATGGATCAGAACGCCTGTTAACGCTCCGCCTGCAAACTAGCACAGGTCCCATCACCCTTGTCAGTGTGTATGCTCCTACTCTGTACTCTGCCTCAGAAGCTAAAGATGAGTTCTACGAGAATCTAACAGCAATTATCAAAAGCATACCTAGGCAAGAACAGCTTGTTCTCCTTGGTGACTTTAACGCTAGAGTGGGTGCCGATAATGTTTCATGGCCTTCATGTCTGGGCAGGTTTGGTATTGGCAAGATGAATGAAAATGGACAACGGCTCTTAGAGTTGTGCGTCCACCATGACCTCTGCGTGACCAACACCTACTTTCAGACAAAACCCCAGCATAAGGTGTCATGGAGACACCCACGATCCAAGCACTGGCACCAACTTGACCTGATTCTCGTCAGAAGGCCACTCCTCAGGTCTGTGCTCTCCACGCGCTCATACCATAGTGCAGACTGTGATACAGATCACTCCTTGGTTTGCTGCAAAATCAGAGCACAACCAAGAAAACTCTATCGTGTCAGACATGAAGGGAAACCACGCATTGATACCAGCAAGATGTCAGACCATTTCATGATCGCTCAATTCACTGCGACCTTCGAGAAAGTGCTCAGTAGCCCTCAGCATGGTGATACTATTACAGAGAACTGGGAGCACCTGCGGAACACCATTCAAAGTACTGCACTTGCCACCTTTGGTAAGAAAACAGCAACGTCAAATGACTGGTTTGATGCTTCATCAGATGTGATGGCACCTGTCATTGAAGCTAAGCGCAGTGCTATGAATGAATACAAACGTTCACCGAGTGCCAGAACCCTACAGATCCTGAGGGCTACGAGAAGCAAAGTTCAACAAACTGCTCGACGCTGTGCAAATGACTACTGGCTCCAGCTCAGTGAGAGCATCCAGATCGCAGCGCAAACAGGCAACATTAGACAAATGTATGACGGTATAAAGAAAGCACTTGGCCCCCATAAAAGTAAGACGGCACCGCTAAAAACCATCAGCGGAGAGAAGCTAACCGATAAGGGTAAGCAGATGGAGAGGTGGGTCGAGCACTACTCTGAGTTTTACGCTAGAGACAATACCGTTACGCCTGCAGTCCTTGATGGTGTCAACAGTCTGCCAACTATGGAGGAGCTGGATGCCGAACCAACATTAGAGGAACTCAGCAAGGCCATTGATAGCTTGGCCTCTGGCAAAGCACCAGGCAGTGATGGGATTCCTCCTGATTTAATCAAATGCTGTAAGAGTACGCTATTACATCCCCTGCATAGGATGCTGTGCCAGTGCTGGGAAGAGACAACTATTCCTCAAGACATGCGAGATGCCAAGATTGTAACACTGTATAAAAATAAAGGAGACAGAAGTGATTGCAATAACTACAGACGCATCTCTCTTCTTGGTATTGTTGGTAAGGTTTTTGCCAAAGTCATCTTAATGCGACTACACAAGTTAGCTGAGCGCATATATCCAGAGTCACAGTGTGGATTCCGAGCTGGCAGATCGACAACAGACATGATCTTCTCTCTCCGCCAGCTTCAGGAAAAATCAAGAGAGCAGAAAAGACCATTATATATCGCCTTTATAGACCTCACAAAAGCATTCGACCTGGTTAGTAGGGATGGACTCTTTAAAATCCTCCTGAAAATAGGCTGCCCTTCTAAAATGCTGGAAATGATAAAGTCATTCCATGACGGCATGAAGGGAACAGTCCAATATGCTGGAAGCACGTCACAGCCCTTTGATATACGAAGTGGCGTTAAACAAGGCTGTGTTCTGGCTCCGACCCTCTTCGGAATCTTCTTTGCCTTACTCTTGAAACATGCGTTCAGAGATGCAACTGAAGGAATATGCCTTCACACTAGGTCAGATGGCCGTCTGTTTAATCTTTCAAGGCTGAAGGCAAAAACAAAAATCAGAAGGGTCACTATAAGAGACTTGTTGTTCGCTGATGATGCTGCAGTCGTCACTCAAAGCCAACAGGAGCTTCAGAGCTTGATGAATCGCTTCACTAAAGCATGCAAGGACTTTGGCCTCACAATAAGTCTAAAGAAAACGAATGTGCTGAGTCAGGATGTGGGTGCTGCACCAGTTATCACTATCGATAACTATGAATTGGCAGTGGTGCACCACTTCACATACCTAGGGTCTACCATCAATGACAAACTCTCACTGGATACAGAAATCGACAGCCGCATTGGCAAAGCTGCAGCTACCTTTGCCCGCCTCACATCGCGTGTTTGGGGAAACTCTAAACTCACAATGAAGACCAAAGCTGCGGTATATAATGCCTGCGTCACCAGCACACTCCTATATGGCAGCGAGACCTGGACGACCTATGCTAAGCAAGAAAGAAGGCTCAATACCTTCCATTTGCGGTGTCTACGCCGCATCCTCGGCATCTCGTGGAAAGATAAAGTGACAAATGTCGAAGTGTTGTCACGTGCTGGCCTTCAAAGTATGTATACGCTTCTTAGACAGCGCAGACTTCGCTGGCTTGGCCATGTTCGCCGCATGGAAGATGGTCGCATCCCAAAAGATATCTTCTACGGACAATTAGCAGATGGCAAGAGAACAGTTGGGCGACCACAGCTGAGGTTCAAAGATGTGTGCAAGAGAGATATGAGGGCACTGGACATGGATTCAGCAACATGGGAGGATGAAGCTGTCGATCGCACTAAGTGGCGATGCTATTTACGGCGCCACCTCAGATTGGGCGAAGAGAGGCTCACACAAGAAGCAGAGGTGAGGAGAAAACGTCACCAGGAAAATAAGCAGCTGAGGGCTGTAACCTCAGGGGCGCATTCCCATAGTCAGTTATGACTGAAGGGGCTATTATTATTATTATTATAATATATATATATATATATATATATATATATATATATATATATATATATATATATATATATATATATATATATATATATATATATATATATATATATATATATATATATATATATATATATATATATATATATATATATATGTACAGTACTTTGCAAAAAAAATGGCAGTCATATTTTCGCAACGCAGCACACTCACAGAAGCAAATAATAATAATAACTGTATGTCCAGAGGAAGATTAATATCTCCCCTATCTATTAACAGTGGTTTCAGTACAATATAATGTTGCCTTCTCCAGCAAGGCAAGCCTGGATGCGGCAAGGCATACTTCCCACAAGTCTTCTTCTTCTTTGATCCATAGCCGCCAACCGTCAAAGCAGTCAGCGGCCATCACGCCTGGTGGCGTCTTGTAGGGCAGCAACAAATTGATTCCACTTTGCTCGGTCGGCGGCCATCCCTCGTACAGTGCCCCAACTGTGGTTCATTCTTTGCATCTCAGCTTCCACAGTTCTCCGCCAAGTTGTTTTTGGTCGGCCTCTCTTTCGCTTTCCCTCGGGGGTCCATAGCATAGCTGTTCTTGTGATGGTATCAGGGTCCCTTCTGAGGACATGGCCAACCCAACTCCAGCGTCTGCCAGCTATGATGGTGTGCATGTCCTTCTGGTTACTCCGAATAAGTAGTTCCCACAAGTGTTTGTAGGTAATTGTGAGTCAGACTGTCCCAGTATTTTTCAGCTTCCTTCTTCAATTGTTCAACGTCTCCGAGTCCACTCTGTTTTAAATGATTCTTGAGCAGTGCCCAAAGGTTTTCAATTGGGTTTAGGTCGGGACTGTTACTGGGCCACTTCAGCACTATCACATTCTTCTCTTGCAGCCATGCTTTGTTGGTATGAGCTGTATGCTTTGGGTCATTGTCATGTTGAAATGTGCACCCATCGGGGTACATGACCTGCATAAATGGCAGAAGGTGTCCCTCTAGTATGCCGATGTACCTTTCTTTTGTGAGAATTCCTGTGAAAACACACAGTGGGGTGGCACCTCTTGCTGACACCCCTCCCCAAAGATGGAATTTCTGGGTATGTTTCGGTCGCTGGTACACAGGCGTTACAGAGTCTTTCATCCAAATATTTATCTGTGCAGGATAAGACTAAACAGAACATTCATCTGAAAAAATCACATTGTCCCATGACAAATTTTTGTTTTCGTGGCACCAGTTCAAGCGCATCTGTTTGTGAGTCTCTGTGAGCAATGGTGACGAAATTACCTGCTTTTTTGTGTAATTCATCCTGTGTAGCTCCCGGTTGACAGTAGCATTAGATACCTCTGGGCTTCCCAACTCGATCATGCGCTGCCGTATGTTTTCTACACTCTTCATTGGCCCAGCCCGAACGATTTGGGCGAGACGACGACGGTCCTTTGTGTCCAAAATTCTTGGCCTCCCACTACCTTCTTTTCGCTCGATTCCATTACCTGCTTTTAATTTACTCACAACTCTGTAGACAGTCCGCTCAGTAATGTTTAAGGTTTTAGAAATGTTGGAACATGTTTGATTTCCTTCATTCCAAAGCTGTGAAATTAACATACACTTTGTCTTTGTATCCATTTTCTGTCACTAGCATTAGAAATTGTCGTCTGCTCTATTATCAAGGGACTGTACTCTACGCCAATTTTTTTTTACTTTCGGTAGTGTTTCCTCACTTAAGTGGAGTGCAAATTTGGGGCAGAACATGCATATTTAATTAGATTTCAGCATATTTAGCTGAGCAATATGACTGCCATTTTTTTTGCAAAGTACTGTACATATATATATATATATATATATATATATATATATATATATATATATATATATATATATATATATATATATATATATATATATATATATATTCTGACTCATACGTTTGCTTTCATACATATTAAGAAACTGAAGCGACTATTATTGTTTAGTTTTAAATCAACATGTAACAATTTTAATAATGAATTAGTCTTTAACAGCTAAATTAAATATGGAAAGATTGGTGAAATTTAGATACACGTTTTTGTCACGGAGACGTAGGTGAGGATTTATCAAAAGCCCGTTGCTTTCGCCTATTTTACAAGAAACTTAACTCTAGATGGGTCCTGCAGCTGTTGTTCATCAATTCTGTGATGACGAAAGCCTTCTCCACACTCTCTTCCACTGTAGGCGGTTAGGATGGATGCTTTTCTCTCACACACCGGCGTTAGTACCACAAATCGTGTGATGTCTTGTAACCACGAATATGTTGAGGTTGCCACCTCATGTATAACCACTTAGCAAGAAACCTATAAAATTAACATGAGTAAATAAATAGTTTACCCCTACCCCAACATTTCGAGAATACACAATCTCCTTGCACAGATTTAGACTGGACACAGCTCTGTATTAGATGCTTCGAAATCACTTAGGTCTGGAAATTAGAGTTAATTCCTCTGACGGTGGGTGTTCTCCGAAATCACTGGCCTTGGAAAACTTTTGTTTTATTCCTCTATGACTTGGTCTGGGAAATTAGAGTTAATTCCTCTGACGGCGGATGTTCTGCGAAATCACTGGCCTGGGAAAACTTTATATGACTTGTGATCAAATTCCTAAGTTTCCAGTCTTGTATAAAAAATTCGGGTTTACGTGTAAATTCCTAAGTTGCCCAATACTCGATCTGTTACTTACAGTTGTGGAATTTCTAAGTCTAATGTCTCCTTTTTCTTTCTGGCTTTTAGGAGTCGCTAATCTGACGTTTGTGCTGCAGTGTGTATACTGACTTTGATTTCACTACATTATATCTCACAATCCTCAGTTCAAATTCCAGCTGTGTTTCCGCCTAATTTTCCAATGAGATACATTGTATATTCCGGCCTCTCAAATCAACCAATCCAATCGAATCTCGTTCAGCACAACGTGGGTAGGGGTGTTTTACATTCAAAAAATACCCTCACGTGTTTCAGAATATTAAATTTAATTTCCTCGCGTAACCTCTTCATATCGTTGCGTCAGACTTCCGTCGGCATCTTGTGCACAACTCATAAACAACATCTGTGAACTCATTTGATGTCCAGATGCTACCTATCGCCAATATTGCCTCTCCAGTCAGATTATCGTGAAAATCACACACAGGGATAGCCCCATGAAACGATAAACGCATCTATCACCTGTGTAATCTGCCCACCTCAGACGGCTTTCTCAGACAGACAATATTGGCTTCTATAGATGTTGATCGGGCGAGACCGTCTTTTCATGATAAGAATCTCGCTCGCTGACCGCTGATAATGACTGGGTATTGTTACAATAATACCCCAGTTCACCAGGCGGAACGTAAATAAGTCTGAGGAGTGGTAAACAAGATAAAGACAGTCCCATAGCAAATACTTCCGTAGTGGAGTGGAGTGTTAGAGACTTTTCCCTACTAGATCCAGCATAGAGAGTAAGTAATGGTGCATAAAATATGCCACATAATAATGACAGGGGAGAGAAAAATAAGAAAATATCACTCGCACGGGAATGTAATGAAATCCTGCCGGAGTGGACTTGAGATCGCACAACCGTATCGTCACACCATCCGAACGGTCCCACCGTCTGTCCACGGGAGTGAATCGTGACAAACGACCCTGCCAACTAGGCGCCACAGAAATAGTGCTTAGTGTAGAGTGCACGACCGCCCAACGTAACTGCAGACTTTCGGATTCAGGAACGACCCAGACTAATTATCGACGCTATCACTTCTATAGATTTCCAATTCACCAGTATATTACACATAACACAAGACAAAAAAACACGTTGCCTAGTAAATATAGAAGAATGAGAAAAGCAAAGAGCAGCTGGCTAGTGTATATGGCATGAACATTGAAATAAAAAGGGAAACCGGATGCCTGTGAACAAGAAATAAAACATAATAAAACATAATGGGGTTGGTTGCAGGCACTGGTAAGAAATGAATAAGTAGAAAATTAGACAATAGAAAAATGACAGAATTATAGGATTTCTGGGGACTCGAAAATCCAGGACAATCCGAACGGCACCACCGCCTATCTACGGAGTGAATCGTGACTAACCACACTGCCAAATAACCCTGAGGGTGATACTACTGATAAATACAACTATTAAAAGATCGCTTAAACACGATGGGAAAGTGCTGGGAGTTTGTCAACAAGTGTCATATAGTTTCACCCCTGCCAGGCCAAAGTTAGCAGGTTGTTAACGCCCACAAAGATAGAAGTTGTACCATGGTTGTCACGACCAATTAGCTTGGGTACATTTCTCCCCGACAAGAACCCTCATTACTTGGTGATTTAGCGTTTGTACATCCTCAAATTTGATATGATGTTCAGATAACACGGTTTACGTCGTTACTGCTTACGTCTAAAGAGATATATCACTGCAACGTGAACATTTATAAATATCATTATTATATACAAGGTAAATTTAGTCCCATAACAGATACAGCTGTGGGGGAGTGGAGTGGTAGAAAGTTCGCGATATTAGATTTCAACTTTATGAGGTGGGGTGACCTGTTCCTTTCCTCGATGCTTTCGCCGTCCCTAACTCAAGAGCAGAGTCAGACACCTACATAGAGGTTGGGTAGACTGAAGTATAACGGTACAACGTTTCGAGCCTTGTTACTTTGCCTAGAAAGAAAAACGCTCTAGCACATTGTACATGTAAAGGAAAACATGCATTTCTTACGTGTTACCTCTTTCTTCTGTCGTCTGCGGGTAACACTGCATAGATTTTGTGTAAATTATTCTGTTTAAGCTACACCCACTGTCTCACAAACACCGTTACTTCTAAAATGTATCTTCTCATGTGACTCCCGCTGTCCATAGAAACCTTGCTACCTCAGCCATCTCAACATTATTGTATTCTCCACTATCCTAAAAACCCAGACAATCTACACAATTTTATATTGTCTTAGAGGCCTCCCCTTTCCTCAACATCCCAGCCATCTCCGAAATCTCAGCTATCCTCACAATCCTCAACATCTCCAAAATCTCCATTCTCATTCATTGTGACATAATTTTCCGTTCTCTTTTCCTAGCATTCATGTTTATCGCCGATATTATTGCGCTACGTCTCATTTTCTGAACTTAATTATTGTTTACACTCCCTTCCCTCAATTCTTGTCATGTCGGGACTACAGCGACAATATTTTGCTGATTAGGGCAATCATCACTTTCGTTTGAACCCATATTGACACCTTGGATCTATAGAGAGAAGTGTGGTTTACTAATGTGTAACACATTATCCTACCAGACAGTGCATGGGACGCGACCGGATTAGTGAATAAACAACCTTGGGATGGCCACAGTCGATTATCTTTGATAAAAGTTCTGTCTGACCAGTTAGTTGATTGTTGGCTACGACCGGGTAAATGACATCACCTTTCCAGACAAGACGGTTCGGAGAATAATTATCCATCTTGAAAGAGATTACCTGTGATGAATTATGAAGTCGTGAGTGTAAACATGATTTATAATAGACGGAAACTGACATACCATATATGGTGACTGTAAACAACACATTTATTTTTGCGTTTGTTACGCAGGAATTTTTCGTGAGAAAAGGGGAAATATACGCATTTTGCATGCTATTGGCTTGGCATTGAGATGTAAAAATACAATATTTCTGATTGGAGCCTTGTTATATAGCAGGGGTCGGCAAACTACGGCACGCGTGCCAAGCGTGGCACGTGGAATGATTTTCAATGGCACGCTGAGTGAATCAAAATACTGTACAGTATATGATCTCATTTTTTAAAATTTGAATTTTTAATTAAATAGAAGCATATAATTCTTTTAAAGCTATACCTGTTTTTACAACCTTCAAAACGAAAGTTTTTAGACATCGGAGGTAAGAATGTGCTATCTGATGCAAACTAAAGGCCTGATCATACTATACTGCAAGTAAGTCTTCGTTTTTACGGACCGTTTCCGAGAACAAACGTTCTTCAACGAATTTCAAGGAGAGTGGTTATACTTTGCGGCACCCGCTTGTCAGGCGTCTACCTGCTACCGTAGTTTGCAGGATGAGATTCTTGAAAAGAATCCCAAGCGAATTTTGACGGGCAAGCGGAGACGTAATATCATAATTACGCAATAGTGTCTGGCTAGCGCCTGGACGAGCGTATTTTCGTTTTCGCTCGCAGTTTTTGACTCCCAGTGTGAGTTTGGAGCAACAATGACTGACCTCGACGAAGTTATATTTCCGTCCTATCCTTCCCCTCTCTCCCGACTACCACCACCTCTACAGTTCTCTCGGCTGTCGCATACTCATGACCGTACAGTCCGTTGACCGCAGCACAAAAGTTGGTGTTGTTATTAAGTAATACGGTGCCGTTAAAATGACTCAAAAAAGACAAAAAACTTGATGTACGCTCGTTTCAAGACTTTTGGACAAACGAATATGGATTCATACAACAAAAGGATCGTGCTGTTTGTGCTTTATGTTATGAAAGCGTCGTGTGCCGTACGTCAAGTGTACAAAGACACTATCAAATCAAACATCAGTGTCACGTAGGGTTTATATTCATTTAATTTCCTACATTTTCTTCCTATTCTTTCACCAAATTCTCTCTTTATTATCTCTGTATTTCCTTTTTCCTGTATATTTTTCATCCATTCGTTTTGCGTATATTATTTTCATATAATTCGCAAACTTTACCTGTTTTCCTTTCTCTTAAACTGAGAATCGCGCTAGGACGATATTACGTAGATGTCAGGGCTGCAGGGCGTCAGAAGGCGTGATAAGTCGGTTCGCTGAACACAGGACGTAGCAAATCGTCTACATTCTCACCGAGCGCGCGAGCTTCTTCTCGGCATAAGTCCCGGTGAGGTGTGATACTTTACATCTGCACCGGTCAGTATCCAGACATTTGTCTCGAAAATCCCAAACTGACACGGCGCTCACTTGGGCAATGGAGTCAGGCTGTCTGGGATTTGAAACTGACACGCGTACATCGTGGTCAGTAGGTGACAGTTACGACACGCGTTAAGCGGACGTAAATGTTGGGAGTAGGGGAGATAATTTCGCTTGGCGAAGTAAGTTTGGGCCCTTTGTCTGATTTTAAGATATTGGCCAAGTTTGAAACTTTAATTTCATTCTCGCTCATAGACTCCACAGTAGATAGGTCGCTTGAAAACAGAATAGCTGTTAGCGAAGATCTCAGTTTGTTTCGGCAATTTGTCGAACTTCTAGACTTCCAGAAATATTTTCAGCATTTTTTATTCTTAAGTTGTGCGACTACCTGTAATTCTGTGGTTGAGGTAATTAATATGATAGATATATAGATTTTGTGAGTGTTAAAGTGTTAAATCGCTAATTCATTTTAATCTATTTCTTTAGCGCAGAAGAGAAATAAAGTGGTAGGCTATTATATTTTCTAGGGAAGCATTCAGTGGAAAGCAGACTAAAAATTAAAATTTCTAGCTTATAACGGCAATTGTAGCTATTTATAAATTTAATTTAACTGCTAATACTCAGTCGAGTGTATTTTTCTAAACTAACGTATAAACTCTAGAATCCAGCCTCATGAATGGTGACGGAATACGCACGTGTTCCTAATTTATGAGGAATGCTGATTTTTAAATATAACTTACGTCACGGGAAGAGTAAATGTTAAGCAAAAGCTCTCTGCTTGCAAGTTTAAATGTAAGTTATAACCAGTTCAGATTCTGTTTATTATATTATATGTGTTATTTTTCCTCCACACAGTGAAAGTTTTGGGGTGACCCTAACTTTACCAGCACCTAGTAGTAGTTTCCATACTTGTGAAGAAATAGACAGTCCTTATTTTGAACCACGTGGGTTTTCTCAAGTAACACTGATCTGACGGTGCAAGTTAGACAGAAATACTAATATCCCTATAACGGGTTTTCAAAGACTGTAATGATAAATACTGGACCTTGGAGCCAGCACTTAATTTCTTCTAGAAACTCTATATAATTTGCTGCCTGGTGGCGTGAATATTAACAATCATTTCCCGACTAGATTATATCTTGTGGACTAATCTGTGGTGTGACTAAAGTGAATCCTATACTGAGGGAAGGCACCGACCTGACATTCATCATTTTTTAGAAACCTACGCTATTGACACTGTGCTCTGCTAACTCCCGCGCCTGGAATAATTGTTAGGTGACTTAATCAGACATTTGAACAAATTTGCACACCCAAGTAGTCGTTCCCGGAGACTCCGAGTTAAACACGTCTTTTGGAACTGGGGACTTCTTGGCAGAAGATTGCATTTTTTTGAGTCTGTGTGAAGATCTAAAATCAAGGTGTTCCAAGAGGCAGCGAGCAAAGTCGTGAGTACATGAATGAGAAGCCATGGCGGAATGAATGAGTGTACGCTGGTCTGAGTGATATTTTCACTATTATATCTTTGACACCCTGTTGCTGTCCTTATTTTCTTTTCAATCTGCATAATTTGTTGCTAAGGCTAGAGTTCTGGTGTTTTTGTCTTAGGTTAAATCAGAGTTTTTTCAAACTCTGTGCATATAATTACGAGATAAAACAAAGAAAACTCTTAGACTCAAACCCTATGTATCTGTGACTCGGGCGCCATAATCTGTTCTCTTAACGGGGCCGGGCTAAACCTAGAGTTAACACTATAACGGGGCTATCATCCTTGCAACATTTCCTTGATTTTTTATGACTATGTGTATATGTATTTTCCTTGATGTACTTTCTTTGATGTTGTGAGCCGATTTTTCCTGATAATAAAATCGCTCTTGAACTTAATAATCGTGTTTGGTCAGCTCGTTCTAGATAAGATATATATCATTGTTATAGTTTTCCCACGTCTGTGTGTTTACCTGTCGTCACGTGTATGTGCGTGCCTGTGAGTGATAGAAATATACGTAATATGTATATTGGTGTAGTCTGTCTGACGTTGTAACAACTGTTGTAGAAGATAGGTGAGAGAGAGAGAAGAATTCTTTTCGCTTTCAGAGACAGCCACTATATCAAAATCTATCATCTCACGTGTGTGGAAATTCTATTACCTTTCACTAACTCTCACTGAGTCTATCACCTATTCAAACCTATTCAGAAGGGACCAAACCTAGTCTTAATTCTCCTATCGGAAATCTACGACAAATGAGGGCTCGTTTCCGGTCTTTGAACTTAGAATAGGAAGACGAGTACGACAAACGTGGACTCGTCTATCTGGATTTTGTATTTAGATTCTTATTCTGTAATAGAGTAAGAGTGTGATGTTTTGTGAGTTGTGTATCTTTTTAAAAAAAATTACCCCCTAGACTAGCGATCTGTTTACGGGCGTGCTGACCACACAAACTAATAAGTTTTTTTTCCACAGCATCTTTGAATAATATACATTTTGGTTACAGGTTGATTTTGTCGGGATATATGTTAACTGCTGATTGTAATACTAAATGCTGGTAAAGTGGTGAGTGTATAACATTCACTGGGTACTGAGGCAGAACGGCGTTTGAACTAAGTTAAGGAGTGTGTTTCGGACTTTTTGTCCAGATTAATTCCCTCCCTTACCCGATCTGACTTCAGGGGGCGAACTTATAGTGGATTTTTAAAAATTAAGGGATTATTTTTCTCTTTAATGTTTGCAATATTCTTTTGCTTTTCCACTGTAGCAACTTATTTTTCAGAAGTAATCTTAACTACCATTTATTTGGCGTAGTCGTGTTTGCATTGAGTGCTTTATTGCCGATAAGGATGCAGCATGAGGAAAGAGAGAAGGAGAGACAGCATGAGGCAAGAGAGAAGGAAAGACAGCAGGAGGAAAGAGAGAAGGAGAGACAGCATTTGGAAAGAGAAAATGAGCAACGACGACAGCATGAGTTGGCTCTTAAGGCTCTAGAAGTCCAAAGTCTTGGCGCTGCCTCTACCTCCAGCAATGGAGAGTCTTCTCCTCATTCTTCCTTAACTGATCCTTCTAACACTCAATCTCTTCAACTCAACGCTATGTCTTTCACCCTTGAGTCTTTCCCTTGTCCAAATGAGAAGATTGACACTTGGCTAGAAAAATTTGAGAAAATTGCAACTCTGTACGGTTTAGAGAGGTCGCGTTGGAACATGAAACTTTCCCAGGCCCTAAAAGGTTCTGCTTATGATGTTTATTCTAAGCTGGAAAGTAGCCAACAAGACGACTACGATGTGTTGAAGAAAGCGTTACTGGAGCGCTTTGAAATGAACGCTCGCAAGTTTTTTGCAACTGTTTCGCAACAGCCGGAAAGAGAATTCTGAAACTTTTCACCAGTTCTCATCTCGTCTTAAGGGATATCTAACAAAGTGCCTTGAGCTTTCGCAGCTCCCCTCTACCTATGAAGGTCTTGAGGAACTTGTTCTAACTGAACAAATAAAGAACACTTTGTCTGCTGATACCCGGAGATTTCTCGCTGAGCAGGGGGCAGAAAAACTTGAAGACATTTTGGAAAAGTCTGAGCGTTATCACAATGCGCTGGCTGAACTACCGGCCACAAAGCGGAAACCGACAGAGGAGCATTTTCGAAAACATAACCTAGAGCAATCTTCTCAGGCTTCTAACCAAAACAACCACAGAGAAACTGGACCTCAAAACCCCCCTCCTGAAAAATCCAAGTTCTACAAGAACAAGTACCCCAACCACCCCAAACAGTCTGATCAACCCGACCGCCCTACATGGCAGCGTAGCCAGAAAGGACAAGGTGGCAAAGGGAGAACCCCTGAGCACGGGACATATGATCAGACCGAGCACACAGAGCCGAAACGCATCGGATGCTTATTGACAGTCTCGCAAGGCGGAATTATTGACAGTGATTCCCAACCTGTTGGGGATAGACCCTCAACGCGAGGTACTGTTACTTTGAACGGTTCTCAAACTTCTTGCTTATTTGACACGGGGCTTTCTTATGATTGCATTGTTGCCAGAAAAGCTGGTTAAACCCGGTCAAGAGACAGGAGAGACCGTCAAACTTTGTGGAGTTCGTAAAGAGTGATGCACCTACAGCGCTTCCCATCGCATTGGTGGAGATACACTCTGACTTTGTCAGAGGTGTGATCAAAGCGGCTGTTATGGATGATCCCATCTACCCAGTCATACTTGGCGGGAGATACGTGTGTATTGGGAAACCGGAAGAGCCGATTGTGGCAGCAGTAACTACAAGAGGGCAAACCAAGAAGGAACGGGAGCCTGCGCCTAATTTGTTACCTATGGAACTTAAATAAAGAAGCGCAATACAAGGACCCTACTTTGGCACCCTGCTTTAGGAAACTGCCCATGGCTAAGGAACCCAAACAGCACGGGGACATTTTTTCTAAGGATGGCGTACTTTATCGGAGAACGGGCAAGCCTGACCAAGGTTACAACCAGCTCCTAGTACCGAAACAGTACAGAAGCCAAATCCTAGAAATGGGGCACTCTCTTCCCTTCAGCGGACATATGGGACAGAACGCCACAAACCAACGTATAACCACTCATTATTGGTGGCCAGGAGTAAACACTGATATTATCAGATATGTCAAATCCTGTGCCCAGTGCCAACGGGTACCACCCAAGCAACGGACACCCCCAGTCCACATGGGTGAAATGCCAATAATGGGAACACCATTCGAACGGGTTGTGATCGACATTTTAGGGCCTTTCGACAGGACTAAAAGAAGGAACAGGTTCATCCTGACCTTAGTCGATACATGCACTTTATGGGCAGAAGCTATACCGCTAACATGCGCAGATGCCAAGCATGTCGCAGAAGCCCTCGTGCAGATTTTCACTCGGTTGGGATTCCCTCAGCAAGTGTTGACGGATAATGGATCTCCATACCGAAACCTGTTGATGGATGAGATCGTTAAGATCTTGAGGACCCAGCACATCCACACTAAGCCATATACTCCGGCCGGAAATGGGCTCGTGGAACGTGCTAATGGAAACCTCACCATGATGCTAAGTAAGCTGGCACAAGTGAAACCTGAAGATTGGGATCTCTGTATTCCTGCAGCATTATTTGGCTACAGAGAATCTCCTCATACTTCCACAGGATTTCCGCCAGCTACACTCTTATTTGGCAGACCCATTAAGGGCCCGCTTGAAGCCTTACTTCAGTCTCTGACAGACGAGAAGGCGGATGAGACAGTCGTCTCAGCAAGTAAATATGTGTCGGTTTTAAAGGAAAGGTTGAAACTAGGGTGGGACCTAGCAACGACTAACTTTAAGCGAGCTCACACAAAGCACGCTAACCGATACAGGAAAGTCGCGGAAGAGAGAGAACTGGAAGCAGGAGAGAAAGTTTTGGTGTTGCTCCCTACCGAGAACAACCAACTGAAGATCGGATGGCAAGGGCCGTTTACCGTCCTGAAAAAGATTTCTAAGGCTAACTACCAGATCTCTATTGAAGGAAAGGAGAAGGTTTTCCATTTAAATCTCTTAAAGAGATACTTGGAAAAACCAGTGCCAACCTCCGACCATCTCCTGACGATCGCCAAAACTGACGAAGATGACGATAGTGGCAGGGATATTCCACCGCTATCACAGGAAATCTTTCAAAAATGTCAGAAGCGGCGACGCTCTTTCAAGCGCGCATGGGAGACATTCCGGGGAAGGAAACTTTGAGGAGTGGACTTGAGTAGGAATTGGACAGAGATGGAGGGGGAAGATGAGAGGGAAGAGGACAGACACCCCGAAGCTACGGTTATAGGAAATTAAACTCCATAACGTAGACATGGAGTGCTTCCATATCTTAAAGGGGGGAGGCTCTGTCACGTAGGGTTTATATTCATTTAATTTCCTACATTTTCTTCCTATTCTTTCACCAAATTCTCTCTTTATTATCTCTGTATTTCCTTTTTTCCTGTATATTTTTCATCCATTCGTTTTGCGTATATTATTTTCATATAATTCGCAAACTTTACCTGTTTTCCTTTCTCTTAAACTGAGAATCGCGCTAGGACGATATTACGTAGATGTCAGGGCTGCAGGGCGTCAGAAGGCGTGATAAGTCGGTTCGCTGAACACAGGACGTAGCAAATCGTCTACATTCTCACCGAGCGCGCGAGCTTCTTCTCGGCATAAGTCCCGGTGAGGTGTGATACTTTACATCTGCACCGGTCAGTATCCAGACATTTGTCTCGAAAATCCCAAACTGACACGGCGCTCACTTGGGCAATGGAGCTCAGTGTGAAAAACTGCCCTGACAATGGAGTCTGTGTCTGGGATTTGAAACTGACACGCGTACATCGTGGTCAGTAGGTGACAGTTACGACACGCGTTAAGCGGACGTAAATGTTGGGAGTAGGGGAGATAATTTCGCTTGGCGAAGTAAGTTTGGGCCCTTTGTCTGATTTTAAGATATTGGCCAAGTTTGAAACTTTAATTTCATTCTCGCTCATAGACTCCACAGTAGATAGGTCGCTTGAAAACAGAATAGCTGTTAGCGAAGATCTCAGTTTGTTTCGGCAATTTGTCGAACTTCTAGACTTCCAGAAATATTTTCAGCATTTTTTATTCTTAAGTTGTGCGACTACCTGTAATTCTGTGGTTGAGGTAATTAATATGATAGATATATAGATTTTGTGAGTGTTAAAGTGTTAAATCGCTTAATTCATTTTAATCTATTTCTTTAGCGCAGAAGAGAAATAAAGTGGTAGGCTATTATATTTTCTAGGGAAGCATTCAGTGGAAAGCAGACTAAAAAAATTAAAATTTCTAGCTTATAACGGCAATTGTAGCTATTTATAAATTTAATTTAACTGCTAATACTCAGTCGAGTGTATTTTTCTAAACTAACGTATAAACTCTAGAATCCAGCCTCATGAATGGTGACGGAATACGCACGTGTTCCTAATTTATGAGGATTGCTGATTTTTAAATATAACTTACGTCACGGGAAGTTTAAATGATAAGCAAAGCTCTCTGCTTGCAAGTTTAAATGTAAGTTATAACCAGTTCAGATTCTGTTTATTATATTATATGTGTTATTTTTCCTCCACACAGTGAAAGTTTTGGGGTGACCCTAACTTTACCAGCACCTAGTAGTAGTTTCCATACTTGTGAAGAAATAGACAGTCCTTATTTTGAACCACGTGGGTTTTCTCAAGTAACACTGATCTGACGGTGCAAGTTAGACAGAAATACTAATATCCCTATAACGGGTTTTCAAAGACTGTAATGATAAATACTGGACCTTGGAGCCAGCACTTAATTTCTTCTAGAAACTCTATATAATTTGCTGCCTGGTGGCGTGAATATTAACAATCATTTCCCGACTAGATTATATCTTGTGGACAAATCTGTGGTGTGACTAAAGTGAATCCTATACTGAGGGAAGGCACCGACCTGACATTCATCATTTTTTAGAAACCTACGCTATTGACACTGTGCTCTGCTAACTCCCGCGCCTGGAATAATTGTTAGGTGACTTAATCAGACATTTGAACAAATTTGCACACCCAAGTAGTCGTTCCCGGAGACTCCGAGTTAAATACGTCTTTTGGAACTGGGGACTTCTTGGCAGAAGATTGCATTTTTTTGAGTCTGTGTGAAGATCTAAAATCAATGTGTTCCAAGAGGCAGCGAGCAAAGTCGTGAGTACATGAATGAGAAGCCATGGCGGAATGAATGAGTGTACGCTGGTCTGAGTGATATTTTTCACTATTTTATCTTTGACACCCTGTTGCTGTCCTAATTCTTTTCAATCTGCATAATTTGTTGCTAAGGCTAGAGTTCTTGTGTTTTTGTCTTAGGTTAAATCAGATGTTTTTCAAACTCTGTGCATATAATTACGAGATAAAACAAAGAAAACTCTTAGACTCAAACCCTATGTATCTGTGACTCGGGCGCCATAATCTGTTCTCTTAACGGGGCCGGGCTAAACCTAGAGTTAACACTATAACGGGGCTATCATCCTTGCAACATTTCCTTGATTTTTTATGACTATGTGTATATGTATTTTCCTTGATGTACTTTCTTTGATGTTGTGAGCCGATTTTTCCTGATAATAAAATCGCTCTTGAACTTAATAATCGTGTTTGGTCAGCTCGTTCTAGATAAGATATATATCATTGTTATAGTTTTCCCACGTCTGTGTGTTTACCTGTCGTCACGTGTATTTGCGTGCCTGTGAGTGATAGAAATATACGTAATATGTATATTGGTGTAGTCTGTCTGACGCTGTAACAACTGTTGTAGAAGATAGGTGAGAGAGAGAGAAGAATTCTTTTCGCTTTCAGAGACAGCCACTATATCAAAATCTATCATCTCACGTGTGTGGAAATTCTATTACCTTTCACTAACTCTCACTGAGTCTATCACCTATTCAAACCTATTCAGAAGGGACCAAACCTAGTCTTAATTCTCCTATCGGAAATCTACGACAATCAGTCCATGTTTAAAAACTGAGGAGAAAAGAGAATCCATAAAAATGGCTGTTTCTGGCTACAAAAAAAAAAAAACAAAGTAGTATTTTTAGTCAAGTAATTGGAACCAAAAATAAAGCTACCGAATGTAGTTACAAAATTGCACAGTGTGTGGCTTCGAAGGGCAAACCTTTCACAGATAGAGAATACATCAAGGAAACTTTTTTGAGCAGTGCTGAAATTTTGTTTAGTGATTTACCAAATAAAGAAACAATAATGTCTCGGATTCGAGAAATACCGGCTTCTGCGAGATCAATCGAGAGGCGCATAACTGATATGGCTGAAAATGTAACGATAAAACAAACAACAGGGTTACAACAAGCTGTTGTATTTAGTGTCGCTCTTGACGAAAGTGTCGATGTGAATGACTATAGTTGCGCGATATTGTGACAACGACCATATTTATGAAGAACTGTGCTGCTTGATACCTTTTGATGGTACAGCCAAGGGAGAGGACATTATAACTGCATTTGTAAGCTATTTCGAAAATCAGAACATTAACATGAATAAAATACTCTGTGTTACTACTGATGCCGTCCCTGCATTTGTTGGAAAGAACAAAGGATTTGTTAAACTTCTTGAGGATCATATTGGACGTCAAGTATTGATTTTCCATTGCAATATACACCAGGAGAGTATGTGTGCGAAGATTTCGTCACTATCTTTGAACTCTGTAATGGAAACTGTTGTCAAGATAGTTAACTTCATAGTTTCTCGCTCTTCATTGACCCACAGGCAATTCAAGTCTCTTCTACAAGAAATGGAGAGCGCATGTGCGGACCTCCCGCTGTACAGCAATGTTCGTTGGCTTAGTCGAGGTAATGTTTTGAACAGATTTGTATCATGTCTAGAAGTAATCAAGGTGTTTTTTGATGAAAAAGAACAACATTTCCCGGAACTGAATGACGAGGACTGGCTGTGCAAGCTGATGTTTCTGGCTGACATAACTACAAATCTGAATGAATTAAACTTGCGTTTATAAGGGCAGGGTCAAACAGTACTTGATCTTTTTGAGCACTGGAAAGTATTTGCGTCAAAATTAGACATATTTTGCAGAGATATTACCACTAACACATACAAGTACTTTCCAAACGTAAAGGCTCATTCAAATCGATTTACTGTCAACAGAGATGAGCTTCAGAAGTACGTTGAAGCGCTCAAAGGAGAGTTTGCTAAACGAGGTCAAAACTTAAAATTCACGGGCCCATGTTTTCTTATCTCATCAAGCCCGACTTAATTGATCATACTAACATCCCATTTGACCTATCTCTTTTTGAGTGGATGGATGTTGACAATTCTGAAATGCAACACTTCGAATTCAAGGCATCAGAGTTATGGACGATAACATTTGTAGAATTGCGAAAAACTCTGGAAGGAAGCTGCTTGGAAAAGTCAGCTGCCATCCTCAACTGCTGGACATCCCTGCCTGAAGCGTTCACCTGTTTGAAGAAAGTTGCATTTGCTCTACTTTCGGCTTTTGGGTCAACTTATACATGTGAACAAATTTTCTCACACATGAAAGCTGTTTTAAGTCCACAGAGAAGTCGCCTAACACCTGTGCATTCAGAAGCCTGTGTGAAGCTGAAATTGACAAAATACACACCTGATATTGAACAATTAACCAAGGAGAAGCAAGGACACGGGTCCCATTAATTGATTAATACCCAGATCAATAATAATCAATGATTTCTCATATTAAAATTTTAATAACGTGTTTTATGTTTAGTTTATTTAACTGTTTTGTTCTTCAAACTGTTGGACTTTCTGTCTTAACAAAATATACATATGGCAATTTTATTATAAAGTTTCAAACTAATGTGTTCAGAACTTAAATTTTGCAAAACATAATATTTGTATTGATATTTGTTCTTATTTATATTAAAATATTGAATAATCTACAAAGAATAGAATAGTTATTTAATGTATCGAAACATGTTAATACAAGATCATTTTTAAATTGTTTCAATAATTGTTGTTTATAAAAATGGGGTGGACTTAGGTTGGCACGCTGAGTGACTTTGCAACATTACTTCGGCACGACACTACTAAAAGTTTGCCGACCCCTGTTATATAGTATCAATCTGGATGTGGGCCGAATGTTGCTTTATAATTTAGCGCCTTGTGAGTTTACCGCACTGAGAAATTCAACTCGTCAAGAAGACAGCCAGACAAGCCAGAATAAGGAATAGAATTAGGATTCCATTTTAAAGGACCGGACAAAATGTGAGCATCTTGTGAATTTACACAGGGACAACTCTACCTTTATTCATACGGAAAGCCCAGAATCTAGGAACCTGAACACAAAGTCATAGTGGGAGTCTATTGTAAAGTAACACCCCAGACCACTTGTAAGAAGCATCTTAAACAAGTTGCCTTAACTTTTTCTCTGAGCCAGAAGTCGGTATTCCCAAAAGAGATAAGTTGTACATTTTATAATTCTCTATTTTGCATTTGTTAACATGTGAAAATTGCTAGTGGATGTCCAAGTCATACGAGGTTGTCAACCTCAGCAAATAGAATGATATTTTCATGAACCACCACTGCAAGAGGTGGTGACTGCTTTATGCTGGTTTCTCAAACAGAACCAAAAGCAGAGGTGGTCCCAAGTTCCATATGGAGCAGGAAGTGGATGATGATAGAACTGATGTACATACTTATTACCTTTTCAACCAGTACAAATGTAAATGTAAACATGTTCAATATAAATGCAATGGATATTTTCCGCTCACTAGGATTAACATTAATGCTCAGAGAGGGTAAAGATCAGAGGCAGATGGGATAGTGGAATGGAAAGGAGGTGGGTGACTCTTGATTTTCGTGTCAGGAAACCCAAAGCGTAGGAGGGTATTTGTTTCTATCTTATTTCATGATACTAGCCGGTGGTACCAGTTGGTGGTGCTATCTGTGGAACAAGTGAGTAGTGTAAGTGGCCTGCAGTCTAAGCTAGACACCTACAGCAGACTGGTCTTAACAGACGCTGGACCATCTTCGCTATACTCAAAATCTTGGCTGCCTACACGACTTTCATTGTCTTTGCAGCTTCCTGCTTTCCTTAAAATACCTGCCATCTCCGAAATATCGACTATCCTCACAATTCTCACCATCTCCAAAATATGCGTTCTCCGTCACAATCTCTGCTACCCAAAAAACTACGGCTACTTACACAATCTTCATTGTATTCACAGCCTCCCGTTTCCTCAAAAGACACACAATCTTCAAAATCTCCACCATCCTCACAATCCTAAACATCTCCATAATCTCCACTATCATCCAACTTTAGCATCTCTAAAATCTCCACTATCCTCATAATCATAACCATCTCTAAAATCTCCATCAACCTCACAATTTTAACCATCTCCAAAATCTCCACTATCCTCATAATCCTAACAATCTCCAAAAACCTTCATCATCTTCACAATCTTAACCATCTCCAAAATCTTCACTATCCTCTCAATCCTAATCATCTTAAAAATCTCCACTATCCTCACAATAATAACCATTTCCAAAATCTCCACTACCCTCACAATCCTAATCATATCCAACATCTCGACTATCCTCACAGTCCTAAACATCTCCAAAATCTCCACTATCCACAAAATCCTAACTATCTCCAAAATCTCCGTGCTACCTCGCACTCTCCGTTACTCTGGGAATCCCAGTTACCTCTGGGATATCCAAAACCGCCTTCTATCGTTGAGTTCCTTTGAATTGTACTCTACCCTCGCAATCCTTTTATTATTAGTTCAATCAAGTGTTCATTTGAGAATACAGTTTATTATTATGTCCTTGTTTGGTTACCATAGAGCAGTGAAGATGGCGTTGGCTTTATTTTTTTACTTATATCTGTAGAGATGCTAGTGTGTGTTTCAGACGTGGTTTAAAAAGGTACCTAGCAGTTTTACCTTTTTATAGTCGTGTCTCTATCAGTCTTTATCGTGAAACGTGTGTGTAAACCCATTTCTTTGTTAATACATATGCACAGCCAATCAACGAACAGTCTCTGAGCCAGAATAAATTACACGAAGTATACGTGATCTTGTTCCCCCAAGATGGCGGCAGACAGAATAATTGGAAAAATAAAAGAGGAAAAACTTAAGCCTAAAATTTCGGGACGCGGTCACGGAATGTACCAAACCGCATATAACCAATCAGCTTGTCGGCAATAAAAATGTACCAAACCGCAGATAACCAATCAAAAGGTTTCCTGGGACCCAAAGATGCAGCAATAGAGAATGCAGTCAGCGACCCATAGCTTGACTGCTTGCGTCAGGGTCAGCGAACCAGAGCTGACCAAGCCCCTACTCCACCTCCACGTGGTGGTCCTGGAAACAGGCTGCATCAGTGCAGTCTGGCTGAGAGAGTAGAGATCGAAGAGGGAAGGCAAACCCGGTCCCAAAAAATGCCAGTGCTGAAGTCGGATGTGTTGGCCGAAAGGCGCAGATATCGCCGCTCCGATGTAAACAGACACAACGCAACCAACGTCCTTTTCAGGACGAACGAGGAAGAGGAAGAAGAAAAAGGTTTCCTTACACACTGGCATTTACCTGAGTTTACCTTTATAAACGGGCGCGTTTTATTCAAAATCACACACACCAACACGAAGGCCAGCTAGCGACCGACTGGAGAAGAGAAACTGTCAAGACTGATTTATTGCTCACCTGCATTGACCCGGCAGACTTGCTTCACTAGTCGAGTCAAAATCTGGCTTGTATAAATCTTAGAGGGTAGGTAAACTTACTAAAAACTTGTAGGAGAATATGCCTACATCATATATAATGATTGTATTGTTTAGTATCATTTATAATACCTGCACCTGTATATAATTAATGTATATCATGTATAAGGATTATATTTTATGGAATCAGGTATAATGATTGTCTTTCCTGGTATGATTGCTGAAGACGATAACCAACCTGAAATATAACCTATCAGTCCTTTTTAGGGCTCATATTACTCCAACCTGAAATATAACCTATCTCCAACCTGAAATATAACCTATCTCCAACCTGAAATATAACCAAACAGTCCTTGTTAAGACTCTATATGTATATATGTATATATATATATATATATATATATATATATATATATATATATATATATATATATATATATATATATATATATATATATATATATATATATATATATATATATATATATATATATATATATATATATATATAACTCCAACCTGAATATAACCTATGAATATATCCTGTATAATGATTGTATTTTATAGTATCATGCGTAATGATTGTGTATGACTGTTGAAGAAGGAAACCAGGTATATATTTCATATAGGATTTTAGTTTTACTATGAATGTATCAGGTATACTGATTATATCTTAGGGAATAAGGTATAATGATTGTATGACTCCAACTTATATAACCACAACAATATTGTTAGGGTATATTTTACCAGCCAGTATAGCACTTATCGAAGGTTAGCACCCCGTAAGCTGTATTCAATTGCTATAGAACCCAAAAACGATAGATGCCCCCAGGATTCACCGAAAGGGGGGGAGAATGATGAATCCACAGGCGCCTCATTGGAATCGACCAGACCCGTTACACGGACTTCGAGCTCTGAACAACAGCTGGAGTTTCCATGTGCCTGTGGTAGGGAATTCGCTACTCAGAGAGGAATGAAAATCCACAGAACGAAAAAGGGGTGTGGGAGGTCATCAAGGGGAGATCAACAGCGCTCTGTCTCGACGGATAAGACGTTAGAATAACGCAGCCAGGAGTCAATCCACAGTGCTGAGTACATTCAAGTTGATCTGCCTGATGATGATCTCACACACTTCTTGGACGGGAAGAGAGATGCAATCAAGTTTCCACCTGCCAGTGCAAAAGGGCTTTGGGAACAGCTGGACGAAGCCTTGGCAAAAGAGTTGGATAACAACCTGATACAGATAACTTTGGAGAAGAAGCTGGAAATCTTCGGCGACATAATATATCTGCACTGTCGCAAAGTGTTCGGAGTGAGGGAGGCAAGGGAAAGTAAACCACCACGAAAAAGTAGAAGACAAATTAAAATAGGATAAATCAGGAAACAGAAGAAGCATGCCCGAAAACTGTTCAAGAACGCAGTTACCACAGAGAAGGAAGGGTTACGACAGGTTTGGGAGCACCTGAAAGGCCAACATAATGCCCTTTGTAGAGCAGAAAGGTTGTGCAGGAAGAAAAGGAAGACTCGAATGGATAGGGAAAGATTCTTCAGGGAGCCCTTCAAGTTTGCCAAAGAACTGTTTGAGCAGCAACGGTCGGGTACGCTAAACATCAGGAAAGAAGACCTGGAAGAACAACTTAGAATGACATATTCAGATGGTCGCAAATATGAGCCGCTCAGCAGCATGGCAGGCCTTATATGGCCGAGTAAGCCAGGAGCTGAATTTAACACCAAGCCCCCAACGGTGCAAGAGGTAGAAAGCATTGTCCAGAAAGCTCGGTGCAAGTCAGCTCCAGTCCTAATGGTGTTCCATATGTGGTGTATAAGAGATGCCTTGAGGTGCTCAAAAGACTGCTCCGTTTACTGAAGAGTGTGTGGAAAACCCAGCTTGTAAGCAGGGAATGGAGAAAGGCGAACGGAGTCTACATCCCGAAGGAGCTAAATTCCACAGACATCAGTCAGTTCAGGCCAATCTCAGTACTCAATGTGGAAGGGAAGATATTCTTCTCAGTGATGGCGAAAAGACTCACTACATACCTCCTGGCAAATGGGTACATTGACACTACCATTCAGAAAGGAGGTATCCCAGGTACACCAGGATGTCTAGAGCATGCCACAATGATTTGGGAAGCAATCCAAAAGGCAAAGTCTGACAGAACAAACCTATATGTAATCTGGTTGGATTTAGCGAATGCTTATGAATCCGTTCCACACCAGATGTTGTGGCAGGCCCTAGAAATGTATCATGTTCCACAAGAGATTGCAGCAATGCTGAAGCTGTATTTCGCAGGGTTTGCTGTCAGATTTTTAACCAGAGAGTACACAACGAAGTGGATTGGCTTTGAAGTTGGAATTGCGATGGGATGTACCATCTCTCCGATACTATTCGTGATGGCTATGCAGGTAATCCTCAATGCGGCTGAAGGAATGGCTATAGGTCCAAAGCTCGGTGGAATGTGTCACATGCCACCGCTCAAAGCATTCATGGATGACACAACAATTCTGACATCAGATGAACATCAGGCCCGGAGGATGTTAGCACGCCTGGATGAACTAGTCAGCTGGTGCAGAATGAGCTTCAAACCCAAGAAGTCGAGAAGCCTATCAGTCAGGAAAGGGAAGACAGCAGAGGTCATATTCACGGTTTCCAACCAAAGAATCCCTACTGTCATTGAGGAACCTGTTAAAAGTCTTGGCAGGGTGTACGATGCCTCGTTAAAAGACTCAAAGGCAGTGCAACCGACAATAGAAATGGCAGACAGAGGGCTACAGATCATAGACCAAAGCAAACTCCTGGGAAAGTTCAAACTGTGGTGCCTCCAGTTCATGTTGATACCGAAGTTGCTGTGGCCACTGCTTATATATGAAATAAGCACAAGTACAGTGGAAGCCATAGAGCAGAAGGTCAACAAGTTCATGAAAAAATGGCTAGGGGTACCACCAGGTCTGTCAGATGTAGCACTGTACTGCAAAAAGTCAAAACTTCTGCTTCCTTTCAAGTCAGTGGTTGAAGAGTACAAAGTTGGAAAGGCAAGGCTTGCAATGATGTTACGCGAGTCAGCTGATGACGTGGTTAAGTCCATTCAGCCCACACTGAAAACGGGAAGGAAGTGGAAAGTGGAAGAAGCTGTTGATGCTGCTCAAGAGACACTCAACCTGAAGGAGGTAATCGGATACACTCAGACGAATACACGGGGATTTGGTCATGGAGACATCCGCTGGTGGTCCAAAGCATCAAGCAGGGAGCGCAGAGACATGGTAGTTCGGGAGATACGAGGAGCTGAGAATGATAAGAGGTTGCAAAAAGCAGTGCAGCAGGTCCAACAAGGCCAATGGACTACATGGGAAGGAGCCCTGCAGAGGTCCTTGACATGGAATGGTATATGGCATATGGCACCTCTTAGGCTCAGCTTCGTTGTCAGATCACTGTATGACCTGCTACCGTCGGCCAGCAACCTTGTGAAATGGAGAAAGTCGGATGATGAGCAGTGCCCCCTGTGCCAGGGGAGGCAGACACTTGAACACGTGCTCTCAGCGTGTAAGGTGTCATTAGGGCAAGGGCGATACACTTGGCGCCATAACAAAGTGCTAAATGAGCTTGCTGCGACAATAGATCTGGCAAGGATGAAGGCGAATAGCAAACCCAGGCCGAGCACCGCAAATACATACTTTCTGAGGGCAGGAAAGTCAGCACACACCAAACCGAGTAAACCTGGTAGGAGTTTACCATCTCTTCTTGACTGTGCAAACGATTGGGAGATGGCGGTAGACCTACCTGGACGAGGGGCATATCCAGAGAGTATCCGAAAATCGCGGAGACGGCCGGATATAGTGCTTCATTCTTCAGCAACGCTTCAGGTCATACTGATTGAACTGACCGTGCCATTTGAATCCAGATTAGACGAGCAACATTCGTTCAAAGCGGCCAAGTATAGTGATCTGGCCGCGGATCTGAGACACGATGGGTTCACCGCAAGGGTCATGGCTGTTGAAGTGGGCGCAAGAAGGCTTGTGGCTGCATCAGTGTATGATCTATTGAAACTGTTGGGGCTGAGGGGACAGTCGAGAACAAGGGCACTGAAGAGGCTTAGTGAAACTGCCGAAAAGGCATCAGGCTGGCTGTGGAACAACCGCAATGGGCAATGGAGATCGTGACAATAAACACTGCGGTACAGAAAACACCAGGAATTTTTCTAAGTCCACAATACGCTGAGTTTTGTGGTGGACTAGTGAACGGGCTGTGACTCAGGGGCGACAGGCGGTGTATACTATAAGGGGTGTTATTACACAACAAAGAAAAGTCACAGTAAAGGGGAACGCGCAGTGGCTACATATAGTATTCAGTTATGAGTCATAACTACGGAACAAATTTGACTTCGCGATGGTGTCTCAGTGTGTGCGACGGAACATACGGAATAATTTGTCTTCTCTTTGTTACTTTCACAATTGCCTCCACGGTTGGCGGAGTTGTGGATTTTAAAGTTGCTACCATAAGTTAAATGGGTTCATTTTCGATACAAGACAACAGGAAGCTGAGACGCTTGGGAGTCATGACCTAAGTGGGCCCGTGTCGTAGATTTTTGATAGGAGAATTAAGACTTGGGTCGGTCCCTTCTGAATAGGTTGGAATGAGTGATAGTCACAGTGTGAGATAGAAAATACAAAATAGATTTCCACGAGTGAGGTGGTAGAATCGTGATAGAGGCTGTCTCTGAGAGCGAGGAATCTTCTCTCTCTCTCTCTCACCTATCTTCTACGACGGATCTAGAGTAGTCAGAGTGTCTAACACATATACATTAAATATATATATATCCACTCACGTGCACGCACATCCAAGTGACGACAGGTAGACACACAGACGTGGGAAACTATAACAAATGATTATATAGATATTTAGAACTAGCTGACCAACATGTTGATTAATTTATTGTTAAGTTTATTTATCATGGTAAACTTACGTCACAACATGTAAAATTACATTTAAAAAAGCATATACACAAAGTCATAAACAAATCAAGGAATGCTACAAGAACTGGTAGACCCACAGTTATGATCTTCCCTCGATGGATAGCCCACAGTCCCGTTAGGAGAAAGATGATAGCACAAAGAGTCCCAGATACATATGATTGAGTCTAAGAGTTTTCCCCGTTTAAGGTATGAACAGACCTGATACTATAATCTAGTTTAAGGGAAAATATTGTTAGCAAAACAAACTTGCATGAAGAAAGTTATGACAGCAAATAGGTGCCAAAATACAACGGTAAAAAATAACACTCAGACCTGCGTTCACTCTATTCATTCAGCCGTGGCCACATGCGCACATTTATACTTACAGCTTTGATCGCTGCCTCTGGGGACTAAATTTTTTCTAGGACCTTCACACAGACCCGTAAATGCAGTCTTGACCAAAAAATCCCCAGTTCCAAAAAGACGTACTGAATTCTCTGTCTCAGGGAACGATTCCTTGGGTGTTCTTATTTTTCGGATGTCTGTTTAAGTCACATAAAATTTGTCCAGGCACGAAAGTTAGCGGAGCACAGTGTCACTAGCGTAGGTTTCTAAAAAAATGAGGAATGTCAGGTCGGGTGCCTTATCTCAGTATATGACTATATTTGGTCACCACACTATTAGTCAAAACTCTGTCGGAATGTTACTGATATTTTGCTTGCCACAGCGGGCTGATCTGTACTTAAGTGTTATTCTGGAAGAATTAATTCTGGCGCGATAGGCCTTTTACTTCATTTAACTGTTACAGTTCATGTAATGAAAGTGCTTAAGTTTGCTTTATTGACTGTGTGTGGTACACCACTCTGAGTGGAGACCTCCCAGTACCAAAGACTGCTGTGCCCGTCTCAGATTTTGCTCCTTTCCTCAGACCTACGGGTCCTGAGTGTTCCTCTATAAATGCCTTTGTGCAGATGAGGAAGGACATCCCTCGAAACCTTCGGGTATGTGAGGCTCTGTTCATTTTGGCTGGAATGACGTCTCGATGGTTCGGTGGTTTTATAGCGATTATGAGTACACATGAGGGCAAATTCGGGCACAATGGGCTAATCACCTGTTTGCCAAGTCACTTGGATTACATGTCCTGCCCATGGGCCTTGTGCACTTGGGTCCCCTCTACACCTCGTTTCACGGGGTAGAAGAGGTTCAGATTATGAGATGAGATGAAGTTCTTCTCAGATAATGTTCACGTACTAGAACGCTGGCAAAGTTTGGGTACCACCGTATTCACTGAATAAAGAAAAACACATATGAAATATTTTACATATTATGTACTCAATATAACTTACATTTTTAAACTGCAAGCGTATAGCTTGACTTATCATTTAAAACTTCCCGTGAAATAAGTTATATATAACAATCAATCATCATGAATTAGGAATACCTACGGATTCCGTCAACACTCATGAGGCATCTAGCATTTATAAGTTAGTTTAGAAAAATTACTCTCGTCTGATTATTTAGCAGTTAAAGTTAATTCCTTATGGCTACCTGGCTTTAAGCTAGAAATTATACTTTATTCTGTTTTCCACTGTAACTCATCAGCTAGAGAAATCTAACCAACTTATAACTTATTCACTCTGCACACAAGAACTCGGGAAATAAAATAAGCGATTTAACACTTAATCACTTCACAAAATACTAGATATAATATATTACCTCCAACCAGAATTACAGGCGATCGCACAAACTAGAATTATATGCTTATATTTATTGGTAGTCTAGAAGTTCGGCAAAATTGTTGCCAAGAACAAACTAAGACTTCGCTATACAGCTTATTCTCTTAGCACGAAACGTCCTGTCTACTGCAAATTTAGAGGACTGAATGAAAATAAAGTTTAACATTCTGGTTATATCTATGAAACAAAGAAAGGATCCCACTATTTCCAAAACCAACGCAATCTCTCGTCTTTCCTAACACTACGTAACTTAGACGCATACCATGAACTGACACTCGTACGTTTTCACACCTCGCGCGGACCAGGCCAACCGTGAGTGCCTTGTCAGCTGGGATTTCCAGACAAATGTCTCAAACTGCGTCGAGGAGATGTCAGTTATCGCGCCTTTCTGAGCGTTCAGCCGACACCACTCGGTGTGGCAGGTGAAAATGCAGACAAATTTGTCGCCTATATGTCTGGCGAAAGCGAATATTCTCAGTTTACGTCCACAACGCAATTACCTCCCGAGCCTGGCATCTACGTAATAACCGCACTAGTGCGTTTCTAAATGAGAAACTAAACCCGGCGAAAGTTAGAATGGGAAAATAGTAATGTATATAGTCGCAAACGTACGAATGCGAAAAACACAGGAAAAAGGATAGAAATGATAATAAAATAGAGGATACGGGTGAAAGAAGAAGAAGAGGATATAGGCAATTTATAGATCATAAATGTCTACGTGACAGCCCGCCCCTCTTAGAGTGTAAAGGAGTATATGGGGCCGAAACACTTGTCGGACGGGGGGACCTCTTCAGATGATCAGATTGCTTCCTGTTGTATCGCTCTGTAAAGAGTTTCCTATCTTATCAGGAATGGCCTGGTATATTATAGGTGGAAGGAAACGGTTGTATCATACGGTGTACAAATTATTGGATGTATTCATGTATTATTGAATTATCTGAAAGAATGTTTTGCAAGTACACACCTGTCTTGTCTCGCTATTGCTAAATCATACTGAGCCATGTTGTCATTCATCCTATACGCAGACACCTGAGACACGTTCATCTCATATACACTAGAAATACGAGTAGGTGGGCTTGATGACAGAAATTAGCCCCTATTTTTCCTTGTTACAGGTTTTATACGTGTCATCAAACCTGAGGTCGTATGTTCGAGTCAATCTAGCTGCCTGGAACTTCGCAGGAGCACAGTGATTGCACTGGAGCTACATCCTTAGTCCCCCTCAGTCTTGGGTGGGCTAACGAAACGATCATCAGCAGGTGTTGTGTGCAACAAATTAGGAAGGACAGAACTGTTCTAAGAGATGAGTACACATTAGTACCATTTCCGTCAGCAATTGTGAGAATTTAACGGTCAAGGAAGATAAAGTGATTTAGCGTAGTGAGAGACAAGATTAACAGCACAGCTGATAACGTTTCTGTAATTGATTAACAGCACAGCTGATATCTATAATTTTGTTCCTATAATTGGAAGAGTTGTTGTAATATATATATATATATATATATATATATATATATATATATATATATATATATATATATATATATATATATATATATATATATATATATATATATTATATATATATATATATATATATATATATATATATATATATATATATATATATATATCATATGTAAACTTACAAATCCATTGCATTCCATCTTCCAACATCCACCCTTCAGCACAAGAGTAGATAGTGTATATACTTGATAAATAATAAGGAAATTGTATTTGAACGACTTGTCAATTTTATAATTGTTAAGTGAAATCTGTTTCCTTGTTTTAATATCAAAGTTAGTTACACAGCGGGGTGGCATTTTATGACTGTCTCCACTCTACTAATTTTTCGAGATCAGATCATTCACAGCCGTAACTAATTTGTGATACCAGTAGTTCTCTCATACACTGGGACTTCACCATTTTCCTGCAGAAATTCTATTTCTGTATTGTCAGTACTATACTGATCTTAGAGCCAATAAAAACCTCACGCTACAGTCTTATAACTCGTTTTCTCTAAAAACCGTAAGTTTTTTTTTAATTCATTAACATCCATATTTATTGTTCTTCAATTTTCCATATTTTTTTGTGCGTGTACGTTTGCCTGCTTTATCTACAAGGCTTCTGTCTTTTGTAGATATTTATCTTCATGTCAAATTTGCTGCCTATTGTTTAAAACTGCAGTATATTTTTGTAGTTTTTCTACATTAAACTTATTACACATCAGTTATTGGTCGTCTGCGATAAGCAATTCACTTGTGCTTGATTGCTTTTGGGATATGTGATCCAAGTACACCGTGCGGGTGAGAAAGAGAAATTGATAATGGCAACAGAACACAGCCTGTTTTAAAGACGCATTAAAAGCCACTTTTTCACTCTGTATTTAATTTATCGTTGTTATTACAGATTATGATCTCATTTGTTATATTTATCTATGCTTTAAATGTTTATCACCTCGATAAATATTATATTTATCTTTGTCTGCCTTACTTTATCCATAACCGAAATTTTATATCATCCATTTTTCGTGCCCGCTGATTTTCTCTTAACCTCCCGAGAAACAATCTGACGTTACTCGCAAGCATGAGCGCGTACCTAGGAATTCTTCCTTGATATTTTGCAGTGTAATCCATGTCATTTTATGAATAAAGATAAAGAACAGCGGATCACCCACGAAGGGGAAACACGTGAAAACGCCGACCACACCAACAGTCCCTCGCCCCTAAAGGCCGTCAGGTCTGTTTTCAGCATTAACAAGTTCTTTTCCTGGTTAACTGATCGTCTGCAGTACTCCCCTTTCATGTCAAAGTTCTTACCGGAGGGAGCAAAGTTATTAAATCTAAGTGCACTCCGGCATGATGATCGTGCAGGCATGGCTTTACCTACGTCAGCGCTGCAAGAATGATTCAAAATACGGTACAAATAAATTAGAGCTACATGCAAAAGTGTTGGGCTGTTGACCACAATGAACTACATGTTGGATCGGCAACTTGGCAGGAAACAGTCGGCATCCCCTTTCCATATGTAGAGCTGTTCTCTCAAACAACGTAATGCGAGACCATAATGTCCCTTCTGATGCGTGTTTCCGTATGGAAGTCAACCCATGCTGTATTTGGCTTCGTCGAAAAGAAAATATTTTTTTACGTGTGTGTTGTGTATGTTTCTCGTTGTCGACTGCGTGCCATTACTCTGTAATAAGGACCCTTCTTTTTTCCCTCACTACTTTCACAGTTTTAGCTGTAGCTTTTGTCGGACTATGAACAGTTTGTTGGGTGTACAGTTAGATTCATTAACGACATTTTTTTTTAATACTTAAAAAACCTGCATTATGAGAATGAATGCTAGGTAAGCTGTTCCAATCTTTCTTTACTCACATCGGTAGATAGATAAACATTTTTTTTTTAAAGTTAAATAAAACATGTAGAATGTTTCAAAATATAAAATAATATATTTGTGAAAAAGTTAAATTATAAAGTCGCAGTGGCAAAATCATTATTATTTTTTTTTAAAAACAGGGTCAACGATTACGACAAAACAAAATCTCTTTCTGTTGCAGTTATTTTTTTTATTTTTATTTTGGTCTCTTCTTTTCTCTTTGGCACAGAAGCTAACATGGAATGACAACCAAAGGAATCAGAGACAAGGCGTAAAACAGAGCGAGACTCCTGTTGTCTCACATTATTTGCGTGGACAAATAAATTTACTGTACCGCCTAGATATTCTTCTTCTTCTTCTTCCTCGTTCGCCTTCAGACTTCCACATTTATGACTCTAATAAAGGCAGCAGTCAACTCAAGGTTCCCGACATCTCCAAACAGTTTTTCGTTGACAGAAGTGGGTTGTTGCCATATGCTACCCCGTTCATTACTGTAGGTTGGGCAGTACTGCAGCAGGTGTTCGACTGTCATCGGGCTGGTACCGCAGGTGCAGAGATCTGTTGCACCAATTTTGTATTTGTGGTACAGATGGTATCTCAATCTGTTGTGCCCAGTGCGCAGTCGAAAAATGATGACCTGTTCTTTTCTGGATAGTTGATGATATGCGTCATTTTTCAAATGTCCCGGGTGCTCTCTTTCCCATTTGGACTTGAATGTAGCTTTTATAGTGGTCTTTGCCGTTGCGTAAGTTGTCTCTATATCATTTTGCTGTAAGGCACCTCCTTCTTTAGCAAGTCTATCTGCCTCTTCATTTCCTGGTATGTTGCAATGGGCTGGTATCCACTGGATAGTGCACTTCTTGAAGCATTCGGCCAGTCTTTCAAGGGAGATTATCAGATCTTTCAATCCTTTAGTTTGGTGGCTCTTCAGTGCTGATATTATTGAGAGGGCATCTGAAAAGATTACTATCTGTTTTTCTGCCTGTGCTTTGCATTCAATAAGAGTTTCAGCTGCCTGTTTCAGTGCTTCTGCTTCAGCACAGAAGTTGTTGCAGTATTTTCCAGTGGCAATTGCCATAGAGTGAATTCTATTCTTTAATTTTATGAGGATGCCGGCACCCCCATTTTCAACTGCATTTGTTGCCGAACCATCAGTATATGCATGTGTCCAAAGCTTCGCTGGAAATCTTTGGTCAATATACTTGGTTGCTATACACTTTCTTTGTGTTTCTGTCTGTGTTCCCTTACCTTCAATGCCTGGAATATCAGATTTTAACTCAGGAAAGCATCTTATTTTCCACAGTGGGATAGTTGAGCTTGTTGGGATTTTCTTTGCAACTGAGCTAGCTAGTATGGTATTATTGTTAATTTTTTCTTTTGCTTGGGCGACAAAGTTAGTTCGCTTGAGCCTGCCTCTTCCTAGCCTATTCATTCTTTGGTACATGGGGTGTCCTTCGAGCCTCTTAAATTTTTCAGCTTGTTTTAAGACTCTGCTGTCACGTCTATCCTCCATTGACTGTAGCCCTGTGATGTTTTCCATATGGTTGATTTGTGTAGACTTTAGGGCCCCTGTTATAATACGTGCTGCTTGGTTTTGGAGTCTGTTTACTCTGTCAAAATTTGACTTTGCTGCCGTCGACCAAGCTGTGATGCCATATTCCATAGCAGGTCTGACTCTGCCTGTGTACAGCTTTTTGAGGATATTCTCATCAGCACCCCATGTGGTACCTGCTAACTTTTTCATGATGGCCATGCGAAGTTTTGCCCTTAGCTGTATTTTGTTAATCTGTGATTTCCATGTCATTCGGCGGTCTAGTGTGATTCCTTAGTATGTTGGTGTTTCATCTCCTCGTACTGCCTGTCCATTTAATTGCAGCTTTGCTTGCTGTGGTTTATTTGACAAGGTAAAAATAGTGTGTGTAGTTTTTTGTTAATTTATTTTGAGCAACCACTTTTTGGACCAACTTTCAAGGGCTAGCAGTGAATCCTGCATGCGCATTCTTGCTGTGGAGATGTATTGTTCTGAAGTCCACATGGCCAGGTCATCAGCGTAGAGGGAGTTGTGGACATTCTTGTGGATGTTTTCTGTTATATCATTTATATATATGAGGAAGAGTGTTGGGGAAAGGACCCCACCCTGTGGAACTCCATGTTCCATTGTAGTCTTTTTGCTTAACTGCCCGTGCACCTGCACTCTAGCTGTTCTGTTTGTTAGATAGTTGCTGATCCAGTTATACATTCTTCCACAGACTCCATATTTAAGCATTTTAACTCTTAGCCCATCTTTCCAAACTTTATCAAATGCTTTCTCCATATCTACCCAGACTGCTAAAGTGTGCTTTCTTTCTTGGAAAGCATCTTCTATTTCCTGTGCAATGTAGGTGACTTGGTCCTCTGTAGACCTATGTTGCCTGAAGCCTGCCTGTTGGTGCAGTAAAATTTGTTTTTCTTCGAGGTGCCAGCTTAATCTGGTATTGATCATTCTCTCCATAAGCTTTCCCGTGCAGCTTAGAAGGCTGATGGGTCTGTAGCTGTTGGGGTCCATTCGGTCTTTGTCCTTTTTGGGGATTGGAACTAGTATTGCTTCTTTCCAGGCTTGTGGTACTATTCCACGCTTCCAGCTATAGTTCATAATCTTGAGGAGTACTTTCTTGGCCTTAGGCCCTAGCTCTTTAAGCATGTCATTTGTTACCCTGTCTTTTCCAGGTGACTTTCTTTGCTTAAGGGATACGATGGCTGCCTCTAGCTCTCTCATGGTGAGGTTTGTTGTCATATGCTCTTCTGGAACAGTTGGTATATTTTGGTAAATTTCTTGCTCTTTGGAAATTTCTTGTTTTCTGTCCAGTGGAATATTTATCTGGCTCTCAAGTGAGAATTTTTGAGCAAAAACATTAGCTGCCTCTTTCTTTGTGAGTATTTTTTCATTTTGTTGTAGGGCTATTTCCTTATTTTTGCATTCCTCATTATTTAAGACTTTGGCGAGCCTCCATAATTTTCTTCCATCTTTATCGAGGTTAAGACTTTCTGTTATTTTGATCCAACTATTTTTGGCTGAACAGTTTAACATTTTCCTGTATTTTGCAGAGATAGCTTTGTAGGCGATGTTTGCCTCAACTGTTTTGACCTGTTCTGCTACATCTCTGGCCTCTGTTACCTGTTCTTCCAGTTCATTGAGTTCTTCTGTCCAGTACGGCTTATAATCTTTCCTCGCCCCTCTTGGTATTGATTCCAGGGCAGCTTTCAGAACTGCTTTGTTAAATCCGTCAACTATTTCTCCAATTCTTTTGTTTTGGGTGTTTATGGAACCACAGTATTCATCAGTCAGTGCTGAGAACTTGTTCCAGTTGGCCTTTTTGTAGTTCCAGCGGGGTAATGGTTTATGGAGGTGGAGTGTATGTTCCATATTGATCGTTAATTTGATCGGTTTGTGGTCACTGCCCGCCAATTGGTTGAGCACAAAGCGTTCGATCTTATGGTTGATGTCTCCTGTTGAGAAGGCAAGGTCGGGTGTCGAGGTCGATTGCCAAAAAGATTACGTGTACTTTCTTCACATGCTTTACTATAATGGCGTCATCAACAAATGTCTTCACTTCGTATAAAGCATGTAGTCTTGGTTGACAATCCACCTAAGAGAAGGACAACTTCACACAAACCCAGGTAGGAAAGACTCGTTAGTCCAGAAAGATAGCTCTCATAGGAGAGACAACTCTGATGTAAAACAACTGCTGCCTTGTAGGAAGGTCACGGAAAACCGGAGGCTAGGGAAGCAGTCCCGAACAAATGCATGCTGAAGACGGATGCACTGGGCCGCAAGGCGCACAACATAGTGCAACGCAAACCGCCATGAGATGACAGACACAGATATGACTCAACGAGATAGTGCTCGACCCAAGGAGTCCCGCCAGGTGGGAAGATTGCCGGACTCCCTGCCTCGAAGGGGTCCACCCAAGGCTACTTGTGGTCACTTATCTCTGCATCGTACAGCCAGGGCGCAGAATATTAGAGAAAATGAGACTGGACAAAACACCCAGGAAAGAACACTAAATATACTCCAATGGAATGCAGAAGGTGTCCTAAGGAAGAAACTACCGCTCACAAAAAAAACTACATGATGAGCAAATTGATATAGCCTGCATACAGGAAACACACCTAAATACAAACCACAAATTTTCTGTAAGAGGATATGAAACCCTCCGGCTTGATAGAGAGGGACACAAGGGAGGAGTACTCATGTTAATCAGAAATTCCTTGCCTAGCAGAGAACTTTCTGTTGCTACAAACGGTCAGGCGGAAATTATAGGAGCTGATATCACGATAGATGATCAGACCGTTAGAGTATACAACCTATATGCCCCCCCAGATAAAGATCTTTCATTAGCCACAATGGAGATTAGGCGCACCAACTGCCTAGTTGTTGGTGATTTCAACAGCCATTCAGAAAGGTGGGGTTACACAAAGGCTGATACCCGTGGCATTGAGGTAGAGGACTGGGAGATTGACTCAAATCTACAACTCATCAATAGAGCAGATGATACACCCAGCTTCTACTCAAGAAGATGGCCTAGATATTCAGCACAAGAAACACATAAATACCAACGGGAGCAAAGATGGACATGTTTTAAAAGCTCTCTTTTTTTTTTCTTTTTAATAAAATTTTATAATGTCTTTGAGCTGCTTTTGAGAATTAGAATGTTCCTTTAAATCTGGCGTTTACAGTAAAATGGTGTATTTAGCACAAGGTTTGACAGCGAGAATTCTCTAATGTCCTTAATTGATATCCGATGGATAATTTTTCAAGATCCTGGCGGATTTAGGCTTGGGAACATAGGTTTTTATTTTTATTTATTTAAGTTACTTAATTTGATTGTTATTTTATTATTAACTGGCGCAATACCAGCGTGCAACAAAGAACTTTAATTCACTGCATTTTACGTCGATCCTGTAAGATATGTTCAAGTTATTTCCTCGATTTCTTTATTATTTTATTGTCTGTCTTCAGTTCTATTCTCTATGTGCGCTTCAGCACAAACAAAAAACAGAAGGGAAAAAAAGTGATAATTAAATAGAGAACAAGAAATATGTAGTACCTTTTGATGCTGTTAGGTAGTGTCAAGATTTCACATGATCTTCTTCAAGTCAGTGGCGAATTTACGTTTTAATGGCCCTGAAGCATGAACTATTGGAGAGGCCCCTTTTATTTTAAAAAAAGTGTTGGGGGGATGGGAAAGAAACCTATTACAGAGAAAACTGAACATGGGGGCCCTGAAACTCAAGCTTCATTAGATTCATAGTAGATCCGCCTCTGCTTCAAGTACTATGCCTATTGCCGTAGGTGATTGTGTCTCTCCACAACTTACAGTCCCCAGTCCTGAATATCAATTCTGTTGCTGACTCTAAGGATGTCGCTTCTGTTTATAACTGTGCAAAGAAAAATACGACTGTAGCCTCCCCTTGCCTTCTATTGCTCTGTGTACGAAAATTTCTGATAGCATTTGACTAAAAATTCTAATCAACAAGGCAATGGGGACGGGAGAGGTTAAGTAAGGTACGTCCATCTTCCCGACTGTCACGTCAATTTTGTTCCTTGCGGATTTTGCCTTATTGTGGCGAGGCACGTTCGCTTCGACCTAGACTGAAGTCCGTTGGTAATATCATAGCTCGATTTGGCATTCAAAAGTAGGTGAAATCTGTTAAGTGGAAGAGATCGTTAGATACTAAGTCCTGAAAAGGACTAATAGAACTATCTATCTGCTATCATAATGAAGCCCTGAAAAGAATTTGTCCGGACAAGGATTTCCAGCTACGCCAGAGCTGCCCGTACCTCTTCAGTGTTCAGCGAACACCGGCTGTAAGAAGCAGACTAAAGAATATTTGACTTTCACATTACACAACTTTATTGATGTTGTAGACAGAAAGTTGCCTCTCACAACTATCCCACCTGGCCCTCAGTAACAACTACGTTTTGGGTCCACGGCGGCTTTTTTAGTATTCATTGCTGATCACTTTCTAAAGACCATTCAACAATCCGCCATCTGTGACGCGCCTGGTAGGAGGACAGGCTCCCACCACAAGTCCATATTATGCTTATCTTTAAAACCAGACCACTGGATCTTTTATATTTTAACGTGTGCCCTAATATAATCGACGGACCTTGTGTCTAGGTTGAACAGGGCGCGTCGCCACAACGTCGCAAAACTTCTATATTAAAAAAATATATTATGCAAAACCGACAGACACGCATGCAATACCTCTAACCTTTAAACGTGAGTTTTATTTTTTTTAATCGGTCTTGGACACCTGTTGCTGCTTGTAGTGTGATAAGTCTTGACAGCTTGATTAGCTGGCACAGTTTACAACCACCTGACGTCTCTACTACTAAATGCATCACAGCTTTTCATGTTAACACCTCCATTAAATTCTGACAACTGCTAAAAGTGGAACATGTATTTTTTTATTTTTTTTAAAGACCAGCAGTTTTTAAAATTGTGTATTCATATTAAGACGTGTTCTTATGTCATGCTCAAGTTGGTCTATAGCAAGCTGCGTAGGTACGGGACACCCCCATTTTTCAATTCTATGATACCATTGATTTTGGGACCCCAAGATGCAGCAATAGTGAATGCAGTCAGCGACCCATAGCTGTACTGCTTGCATCAGGACCAGCGAACCAGAGCTGGTGAAGACCGCACTCCACCTCCAAGGATGGCCGCCGACCGAGCAAAGTGGAATCAATTTGTTGCTGCCCTACAAGACGCCACCAGGCGTGATGGCCGCTGACTGCTTTGACTGTTGGCGGTTATGGATCAAAGAAGAAGAAGAAGAAGAAGAAGATACCATTGATTTGTATGTGTTCCCATTTTAAATATTGCTATACTTTTGTTCTGTGTAGTCATACATTTATTGTTTTTGTTTTTTACGAAACATTTAATCTAGATTTAAATTTAGCCAAAATAGTAAGACAAGAGTTGCAACTGTCATGTTTAAGGGGTCATCCATTCACCACGCAGTGAGGGAGAGCCGGAGGTCAAAACTTTGTGACCATATGTGACGATGGTCGGAGTTTGAAAAAGTGTGAAGTCACAAACAAGCAAAAAAACACCACTGAGGCTTCTTTCATAAATTATGTTGGAACAAAAATTAGAATTAAAAATATATAACAGTAACAAGTTATCACCATCCCGACAACAGCTCCATGAGATGTAAGACACAAACGGTTAATAGGTTGAAGCAACTGGTGTTAACGTTTACCATTTGTGTGTGTGTGTGTGGGGGGGGGGGAGGGAGGGGGAGAAGGGGTGCAAATACACCTGGTTAAGTAATGCAAAGTTTGGGCCCTATCTTGTGCTGGGACGCAGAACGTGAAAGAGAAAGTCTTTGTAAAATCTTGATTAATTAAATCTATTTTACTGAAAAAGGTTATTTTGTCTGAACTAGTTAACTAATTTACTTTCGATTACATTCTTTCTTTTCAGTGCTACAAAACGGGGGGAGGAGGGGGTTCAGAGACTTGTGACACATTATAAGAGCGGGGTCTGGATTTTTGTGACGAAATGTGACAGAACAGGTGAGTAAGAGGGTTTAAAATGCCAAACATTGCGTGACATCATATGTGGCGACCCCTTAGTAAACACACTGTTCTCAGTCCAGCATTATCTTAAATGAGATTATCTTAAAACTAGTTAAAAGGCGTAATTGTTTTGGGCAACTAATTAGAGTAAACGGAAGGAACGCACAATTAAGCAATAAAGAACGCCTACAGAAATGAGGTATCTGAGAAAGGTGGTTGAAGTAACAAGAAGAGACATGGTCCGCAACCAGACGATACGTCAAGGCCTAAAAACCCAACCCCTGCAGACCCAAGTAGAATAGTTCCGACTAAGATGGTTTGGCCATGTCTGCAGAATGGGAGAAGATCGACTGCCACGGCAGGTATGGGAGGCTAAGAGCCAGGGATCCAAACCTCCAGGACGACCCATAGTCCGCTGGGAGAACAACATTAGACAATCTGTGAAGGACCGAGGACTAGAATGGAACCAGGTCAGGAGGATAGGATAGTATGGCGTGTCGTGAAACGAATGTGTGTAACCCCACTACTTTGTTAAATCATTATGTCGGGATACAAATTTGCCCCAGCCAATCAAAGCACAGTGCTGAGCCGGAATAAATTACCTGAAGTTACGCCAGGAAAAACTTAAGCCCTGTTTTTTTCAGATGTGGGTCGTGGCCATCTTGTTCACGCAAGATGGCGGAAGAAAACTGAATAAAATTAGGCTGTACGAGCAAAAGACGAAACTGCAGGAAACCAATCAGCTTGCTCCGCCAGGAACCAACCAAAAGCTTTGCTTAAGCATTCACCTACCTATATAATCGGGCGAGATTTTATGCATAATCACACATCACCGACCACGAAGCCAGAGACGACCGACTGAAGAGAGGAGCTGTCAGCTTTGATTTATAGCTTACCTGAGGGCATCGACCTGCAGCCTGCTTCGCTAAGTCGAGTCAAAAACTGGCCTGTTTGAATCTTAGAGGGTAAATATATTTACGATAACCTTTAGGAAAATACGCCTTCAGCAGGTATATAATGTTGGTATTTGTTGTGTGTCATTATACTACCTACACCTGTATATATTTTATATAAATTGTTTCAATATGAACGTATCAGGTTACTGATTGTATCTTAAGGGTATTAGGTATAATGATTGTATTTCCTAATATGATTGAATAGACGAAGACTAATAGGACTCATACTTCAATCTATTGTCTCCTATAACTTCAGTCTATTGTCTCAGATAACTCCAAACTGAAATATAACCAAAACAGTCCTTGTTAGGACTCAACCTATTGTCTCCTATAACTTCAATCTATTTTCTCAGACCAACTGACTCAATCTATTGTCTCCTATAACTCAATCTATTGTCTCCTATAACTTCAGTCTATTATATGGGATGTATTCATGTATTGAATGTATTCATGTATTGAATTTATATTATTTAATGTATTCATGCATTGAATTTATATTATTGAATGTATCCATACATTAGTTTATCAGAAAGAATGTTTTGCAAGTAGACACCTGTCTTGTCTCGCTATTGCTAAATCATACTGAGCCATGTTGTCATTCATCCTACATGCAGACACCCGAGACACGCTCATTTCACCCACACTAGAAATAGGTGGGCTTGAGGACAGAAATTAGCCCCTATTTTTCCTTGTTACAGGTTTTATTCGTGTCATCAAACCTGAGGTCGTATGTCGTGTCAATCCAGCTGCCTGGAACGTCGCAGGAGCACAGTGATTGCACAGGATCAACCTCTTTAGTCCCCCTCAGTCTTGGGTGGGCTAACGAAACGACCATCAGCGGGTGTTTTGTGTCAACCAAACCAAGAAGGACAGACCTTTTAAGAGATGAGTACACATTAGTACCATTTCTGTCAGCATTGTGAGCAAAAGCTAGTGTCAGTGACGAGAAAGTGAATTAGCGTAGCAAGAGACAATAATAAGATTATAGCTGATAAATTATACGTAATTAACAGCACAGCTGATACATGTACTATAATTGAATAACAGCGCAGCTGATATAATTTTTGTTCCTATAATTGGAAAACTTGTTGTAATATATTTACATATCGATATAAATATTTGTAAATCATATGTAAACTTACAAATTCATTACATTCCATTTTTCAACATTCACCCTTCAGCACAAGAGTAGATAGTGTATATACTAAATAAATAATAAGGAAATTGTATTTGAAGACTTGTCAATTTTATCATTGTTAAGTAAAATCTGTTTCCTTGTCTTAATATCACAGTTAGTTACACAGCGGAGGTGGCAAGTTATGTCGGTCTCCTCTCTACTAATTTTTCGAGATCAGAACATTCACAGCCTTAACTAATTTGTGATACCAGTAGTTCTCTCAGACACTGGGACTTCACCATTTTCTGCAGAAATTCTATTTCTGTAACTGTCAGTACTATACTGACCCTAGAGACAAATAAAACCTCACGCCACATGGCGCTCTCTCTTCTAAACCTCTACACCTCACGGTAGAAGAAGAACGACTAAGTAAGTAAGTAAGAATGCCTACACCTAGCAACAAATACATAGAAAATGAAAACCAGACGCAAGAAACCTTTTTATTGTATTTTATATGCAGAAAATTATAACATTAACAAATATACGACAAACCCGAAATTAAGTGTGCTATTTTAGACGTCCATTAAATAGACTAACAGAACAATGACGCCAATCTGCTAAAACATAAACTGGTTTGGTTTGGTTTTAAATACCATCTTCATTGCACACGTACAACTCCATCAGTGCTCCGATCTCATCCCTTAGATCACACAAGGAGGATCTCAGCACAGTGCACTAACACCGTTGCGTCAGCGAGGATCCCAGTGTATAAACAGGAATCACACATCCTAGAAATATGTTTGTGGCAGGTAGGTTTTCCTCATTTTTTAAATTTTTGCTAGGACAGCCTACTCTTTACGATTTCCAACTGCCGAGGGATTTTTAACGTGTGTAACTTGCACACGGGACCTCCTATTTTTTCGCCCTTATCTGAGAAGGCTAGGCATCCGATCTCACTACACAGGAGAACAGGGTATGACATCATTAGGACCCACATAAACTGGACAAAGAAACATGCCTAGATGTCATACTGAAAGCCAACTTTCAAAGCAGCGATTTAATTTTGATTTTGTTTTTAAGTAATTTTGATATTTTGTGTGTGGAAAACAATAAATAAAACCACAACAAATACATAAATAACACTGACAAACAACATTTTTCTTTCTTATATAAGAATAAGTGTTCTTAGGTCAGTTTCTTGCGCTGATTTCAAATCTGAAATCCGTTTATCTCTATCACATCGGGTTCTTAAGATATTTGTGAATAAATATATTTTTGGGAAACCGTTATTTGCTCCGTTTCATTTTTACTATATAACTTATTAAAAATTAATAAAATGCAAAATAATTCTACTTTTTATACTGCTAAAAAATGCATGACATATGTTACGCTATTTTTCAAATAGTTACTGTATTTTGAAATAATTTTAAGCAAAATATGGCTTCTAGAAGTTGTAGAAATTCGGCTGATCTGTTCTGTTACGTGTGCGGATATTTTACCGATCGTGTTCACCAGAAAAACTTTACACCATTACTAAAGAAAGCATATGAACTTTATTTCGATTCGAAAGTTGATGATGCAAATAAATCTTGGAAGCCAAATGCAGTTTGTTCGACTTGTTCAAATACATTGGCAGGTTGGTTACGAAAATCGCCGAAGCATAAGTCGATGCTTTTTGGAGTGCCAGTAATATGGCGTGAACCGACAAATCACGCTACTGATTGTTACTTCTTTTTGACAAATATCCAAGGTTTCACTTTTAAAACTAGAAAGTCTGTGGTTTATCCAAATATTGAATCGGTTTCGAAACCAGTGCCTCATGATCCAATCACGTGTCCGATCCCAGGTCCACCAGAACAATATCCGTTGGACGTGAATGAACCATCAGAAAGTGATAGTTTACCTGCTTTAACTTCATTTTGTAGCACGCTGCTTTAGAAACTAATTCTGACTCGGGTTATATACCGGTGAATGATGGTGTTCACTTAATTAACCATTCAGAACTTTCAGATCTAATACGTGATCTTGCTCTTCCCAAAATTACAAGCGGAATTACTCGGTTCGCGACTCAAAGAATGGAATCTTTTAGCGCCCAATACTCCGATATCTAAATTTCGTCATAGACACAGAGAGCGTTTTCAATACTTTGAGATGGATGATGACATTTGCTATTGCAAAGATGTAAACGGTCTAATGGTGCACCTCGGTCATGAGCACATAGTCAACGAATGTCGACTTTTCATCGACTCTTCCAAGACTAGTCTAAAAGCCGTGTTATTGCATAACGGAAATTTATTTTCATCAATTCCAGTCGCCTACTCTGTTCATATGAAAGAAACTTATGACAATATGGCTTTACTTTTGGCAAAAATAAAGTACAATGACTACCAATGGCGGATTTGTGGAGACCTAAAGGTCATTGCAATTCTCACGGACATGCAGACTGGGTATACTAAATTGTGTTGCTTCCTATGTGAATGGGACAGCCGCAACAGACAGGAACATCATGCAAGAAAGGTGTGGCCTATCAGGGATCGTATGCTGCTCGGGCATAAAAATGTAAAACACGAGCCATTAGTTAACAAAGACAGCAGCATTTTACCACCATTACATATAAAGTTGGGGCTCATGAAGAATTTCGTAAAAGCGTTAGATAAAACGAGCAAAGCTTTCACTTATCTTCGAGAAAAGTTTCCACAAGTTAGCGATGCAAAGATAAAGGAAGGTATCTTTGTAGAGGACCTCAGATTAGGAAAGTTATTGCAGACAAACAATTCGAGAACTTGTTACATGGTAGTGAACTTCGCGCATGGATGGCATTCAAATCGATCGTCGATAACTTTCTGGGAAATTACAAATCTGTCGACTATGTGCATATTGTTAAGCAGTGCATAGATGCATACAGAATTATGGGCTGTAACATGTCCCTCAAAATCCATTTGCTCGATTCGCATCTTGACTTTTTCCCTGACAACCTTGGCGAAGTCAGCGATGAACATGGAGAACGATTCCATCAAGATATCGCCGTAATGGAGTCACGTTATCAAGGACGGTGGAGTGTGACCATGTTTGCCGATTATTGTTGGATGCTTCATCGCGATGTACCACATGCCATTCACCGACGAAAGTCGACTGCAAAGAAATTCAAGCCTAGATAACTGTTATACTTCTTGTACGAATGATGTAATACTATATGCGTTGTTAAAAAAACTTCAATTGCGTATTTCTAGAGATCCCGACCTGATAGAGAAAAACGGTTTGCAGATTTAAAAACAGCGCATTAAAATTGACCAGAAAAACATAGAAATGTTAGAGAAAGAAAAAAAAGATTTTTTTGTTAGCCAGTGTAATTTAAAAGGTGGGAAAAATAATGTTCCAGTTGCTAAAACTTTTAATGACCAATACTTTTTGTAGGAAGGGGTCCCTAAAGTCGTGAACAAATTATTAATTCTTCAATCTCACGTAACCCTTCAGCTCTCCAAGAAGCACAAGCCTTCAACAAATGTATGTCATGTCTTTATAACACATAAGGAAGGGAGAGTTTGTCTAATATTTATTTATTGTATGTCATGTCTTTATAACACATAAGGAAGGGAGAGTTTGTCTAATATTTATTTATTGTATGTCATGTCTTTATAACACATAAGGAAGGGAGAGTTTGTCTAATATTTATTTATTGTATGTCATGTCTTTATAACACATAAGGAAGAGAGATTTTGTCTAATATTTATTTATTGTATGTCATGTCTTTATAACAAATAAGGAAGGGAGAGTTTGTCTAATATTTATTTATTGCATGTCATGTCTTTATAACACATAAATAAGGGAGAGTTTGTCTAATATTTATTTATTGTATGTCATGTCTTTATAACAAATAAGGAAGGGAGAGTTTGTCTAATATTTATTTATTGTATGTCATGTCTTTATAACACATAAGGAAGGGACAGTTTGTCTAATATTTATTTATTGTATGTCATGTCTTTATAACACATAAGGAAGGGAGAGTTTGTCTAATATTTATTTATTGCATGTCATGTCTTTATAACACATAAGGAAGGGAGAGTTTGTCTAATATTTATTTATTGTATGTCATGTCTTTATAACACATAAGGAAGGGAGAGTTTGTCTAATATTTATTTATTGTATGTCATGTCTTTATAACAAATAAGGAAGGGAGAGTTTGTCTAATATTTATTTATTGCATGTCATGTCTTTATAACACATAAGGAAGGGAGAGTTTGTCTAATATTTATTTATTGCATGTCATGTCTTTATAACACATAAGGAAGGCAGAGTTTGTCTAATATTTATTTATTGCATGTCATGTCTTTATAACACATAAGGAAGGGAGAGTTTGTCTAATATTTATTTATTGCATGTCATGTCTTTATAACACATAAGGAAGGGAGAGTTTGTCTAATATTTATTTATTGCATGTCATGTCTTTATAACACATAAGGAAGGGAGAGTTTGTCTAATATTTATTTATTGCATGTCATGTCTTTATAACACATAAGGAAGAGAGAGTTTGTCTAATATTTATTTATTGCATGTCATGTCTTTATAACACATAAGGAAGGGAGAGTTTGTCTAATATTTATTTATTGTATGTCATGTCTTTATAACACATAAGGAAGGGAGAGTTAGTCTAATATTTATTTATTGTATGTCATGTCTTTATAACACATAAAGAAGGGAGAGTTTGTCTAATATTTATTTATTGCATGTCATGTCTTTATAACTCATAAAGAAGGGAGAGTTTGTCTAATATTTATTTATTGCATGTCATGTCTTTATAACACATAAATAAGGGAGAGTTTGTCTAATATTTATTTATTGCATGTCATGTCTTTATAACACATAAGGAAGGGAGAGTTTGTCTAATATTTATTTATTGCATGTCATGTCTTTATAACACATAAGGAAGGGAGAGTTTGTCTAATATTTATTTATTGTATGTCATGTCTTTATAACACATAAGGAAGGGAGAGTTTGTCTAATATTTATTTATTGCATGTCATGTCTTTATAACACATAAGGAAGGGAGAGTTTGTATAATATTTATTTATTGCATGTCATGTCTTTATAACACATAAGGAAGGGAGAGTTTGTCTAATATTTATTTATTGCATGTCATGTCTTTATAACACATAAGGAAAGGAGAGTTTGTCTAATATTTATTTATTGTATGTCATGTCTTTATAACACATAAGGAAGGGAGAGTTTGTCTAATATTTATTTATTGTATGTCATGTCTTTATAACACATAAGGAAGGGAGAGTTTGTCTAATATTTATTTATTGCATGTCATGTCTTTATAACACATAAGGAAGGGAGAGTTTGTCTAATATTTATTTATTGCATGTCATGTCTCCTTGTCCCGTGACATCCGCTCAAGTTCCTTCCATGTCTTCTTCATCGCCTTCTTTATTCTTGGCCGTTTTGAATGTTACTATTATAATTCTGGGTCCCATTGCTTCCCATCCAATGAGTGTTTCTGTTGCTTCCTTAGCATGAGAACCATCCCTTCACTGTGCTGGGCGCTTTCTTCGTCATGTCCTAAGAACAGCACCATTCCTTCTGTGGTCAGCTTCTTCCTCTCTGTGCCCTTCAACATTGTCTCGCAGAGTCCCAGGATATCTATCTTGTAATTCCACATTTCTGCTGCCACCTGTGCAGTTTCTCCTTGTTCGTTTAAACTACGAACATTCCAGTTGCCAATTATGGAGATTTTCTTAGAAGAAATTTAAATGTAAGTCGGCAACGCAGACTCTTTGGGCTTTCTCTGGGTTGCGTCATGAACCTCCTTGAAAGAGAACCTTCTTCTATCTTTGATGGCTGAATTGGCTTGTTTTCTCTATTGAAGTTTTCGTGGTTTAAAAATTCTCCCATGGAAAACAAAGTTAGGGAAGATCTGCAGCAGACCGTAATCAACAGAGGGGCGACACAGGGAATAACTTCATTGTTTCCACACATACACATACACTGATAGCTGAGAGTTGCTAAGGAGGACTGAGTTTAAAGCGTCAGGAACCTAACTCTGTAAACAAAGTGGATACAGGTAGACACACAGCAAAAGAAAAAGACATTTTTTTCCATTGCGCATCTGCACAAGAAAAATACAAACGATGGGATAGTGATAATGATGATACTAATTATGACGATGACAATGAATGATGATGATGATACTCATGACGACGATGATAATTATGATGACATGACGAGGATAGGAATGCTAATAACATAATGAAGCTACTTTTTAATTATAAAACAAAATTGCTTCTTGGGACCCTCTTAAGTTTGGCGATTCTGCAAAACAACGGCGGGATTCTCTAGCAGTGTTAGAAAGATTACAAAACACTAGAGCGTCCATTTAGTAAGTGTGCCATTTTGAGAATAGCTGTAGTGGAGAAAGTTTACCGTACAGTAACCATGTTTGTTGACCTCTGAGCAGTAAAACGGAAACGGAAACGTTGCTCACGCATTAAATGGCGAATCAAAATGTGTACGTTAAGGAACGATCTTCAAAACTTGATCTGAGACATCGGCGGATCCCCGCAGTTACACAAATACACATGGAACGATGTGAGGGAGGGAGGGATTGTGATACAGGGCTAGGGCCAGTAATCACAGTCCCCACCTCATGGAGAAAACAGCGATATCATCCCAAGCCACAGATTCCCCGCCCCCATATTTTGTCTTATAACTCCAGACATATCGAGTTCTGGTTTATGGAAATAAACGTGCTTTATAGCTCTAGGGTTGATTTCATTTTGACCTTTAACCTCGTGGGGAATATGAGGGGAATTGCCTACGTTAGAAACCCGGAGGAAGGTGACAATTATGTGTTAAAACAATGGCGAAGAGCTGAGAGTTGTATTGTCAGAATTATTTTTATAAATAAAATGTTGCCTCGTTTTGGCGAGGTGCGCCTTTTTACCTAGACGTAGGGTCTGTTAGTTATATTAGGGCGCATGTCCATATATAAAAGACGTTTTAGTCTGATATTTTGAGAACTATAGTCGGAAATGACAGTTGAAACACGTATGTATTATAGTAACATGAATGAGAAACTTTCCCCTATGGACTCACCATCATCATCAGCTTGTATCTCCACGTTGAAAGTCGGCTGCAAAAGATCTTGCAATGGATCTGCAGTGCCTTTTGTGTCTTTTCTTGATGGTGCATTGATAGACTCTTTGCTGTCCATCTCTTGATGTTATATTTCCACTTGTAGCGCTTTCTTAATCTTGCACGTTTGCATTCAACTGTTTCTTGCATTAGTCTTCTGCAAAGTGTTATGTTTTTTCATATGGCCAACATATTTTAACTAATTTTGATCTCCGTCATTAATTATTTTTTTCATTCCTAGATTTTCTAGGACCTCTTTATTTGTTTTCTTCTCTCTCAATGAGATGCGCCCCATTCTTTTATATATCCGCATCTCAAGGGCCACAATTCTTTCTTCCAACTGTTTGTTCATTGTCTGCGTTTCTGCACTATATACAGTAATGAAAGGGGTAAAGGTAAAGGATCCTGTTACACGCCCATTGAGGCATATTGGGAATATATATAGGTATATTGACCATCGGCACACTAGGGGTGATGTGGTCAGCATCACTCGGGATGCCTTAACCTTCCCAGAGTTGCTCTGCTAACCAATTTATGAGGCTGGGTCGACCCCAGAGCTGCTTGCGGCCTAAAATAGACCACCTCAACTGGGGATCGAACCATGGACCGTCGAGCCAGGAACCTAGTGCATTAACCACTGCGCCACCGTGGCTCCTATACAGTAATGAAAAGTATATACAATACTTGATGACTCAGTTTTAATTTGTGAGTTATTACTTCTAATTTTAGTATTTGGACTAGATCGCAGTAAATTAAAGAAATAAACCGTGAAATGTGAGAAAATTACAACACAGAAGCCTACTTCCAAAATGTGATATTCAAGTGATAACATCATTTCTGGTTTGGTTTGGTTTTTAAGGACTATCTTCATTGCAAACGGACAACTCCATCAGTGCTCCGATCTCCTCCATTAGATCACACAAGGAAGATCTCAGCACAGTGCACGAACTCCGTAGCACCGGCGAGAATCCCCATATGTGTGTATAGGAATGACACATTCTATAAATATTACCCCCAAAAAGAATATCATCTTTGCTCGTTGGTAATAGTACTTGTTTACCACCTCGTAGATAACGACGTGCCTCGGATTTCAAAGATGGAGACTTGTGATTCGACCACTTGGACTTTGACGTTTCCATTTGAACGTTTTCAAACAAATGGAAGTCTCTGTGCTATTTGACTTTTAACCTTGCCGTGGGGTTGTCGAAAAAAAAATATGCCAGCAGTACCTTCGCGATTTCGTTACATTATTATTGTTATGAGTACGTAGACAGCGTGGTTACAATAAACATCGTCGCCTTGACATGACTTCTCATTGTTTGTATAAATCTCAAAACAATCTCAGCAAGTGAGTATTAACCTTTAGTGCTCACTTTTCACTACAGTGTTCGCTAAACACTGAGGAAGTACGGGCAAACAAAATACTAAACAGTAACCATACCAATCACTGGAAAAAAAAATTGACAGTGATCAAAGAAAATGTCACACAGTAAGTGCAGATAGAAAGAAACTAAACTATTAAGTAAGCAAAATGTTAAACAGAATCAACATTTTTTGACAGCAATCCCACATAACTAAAATGCGTTTACTTACTTACTTAGTCGTTCCCCTTCTACCGTGAGATGTAGAGGTTTGGAAGAGAGAGCGCCAGACTATTCTATCGGCTGTCTTCCTCCTGGCCTGGTTCCATTCTAGTCCTCGGTCCTTCAAAGATAAAATGCGTTTACACAAAATATAAATCCGTAATCAGGCACAATAGTAAACAGAATACTGCAACTAAAGCTAGTATTAATTAAGGACCTTTTTCATTGCACACGAACAACTCCATCAGTGCAGTGATCTCCTCCCTTTGATCACTAAAGGAGGATCTCAGCACAGTGCACGAACTCCGTAGCACCAGCTGGAATCCCAATGTATGTAATAGGCATCACACATTCTATAAATATTTTTGTGGTGGGTAGGTATCTAATGTTTAAATTTTGCCAGGGCAGCGGCCTTATGGCCTACCCTTTACGATTTCAAACTGCCAAGGGAATTTTAACGTGCGCAACTTGCACACGGGACCTCCTAATTTTTCGCCCTTATCCGAGAAGGCTAGGCATCCGATCTCACTACCAGGAGACCAGGGGGGAGTATGATATCATTAGAACCTACTTGGTTGTGAACAAAAATTTCATAAATTATATTACCTGTACTGGGAATCAAACCCAGTACCTTTAGAATTCCAGGCGGTCGCCATACTTCTTAGCCACTCGTCCCCCCCCCTTCCCCCCCCCCCAAAAAAAAGTTGAGAACTGTATCTTCGGGCGACCAATGTAACAACAATGGTGGAACTTTAGAAGGTGAGTTAGAGGAAAATATCTAATACATCTTTCTTTTTTTTTTTAATGGACAAGCAGATTTGTTATGTGGAATTCCTATATTACTAAATGTCAAAGTGAAACGTCACACAACGAACAATGAAAACGATTGCAGGAAAAGGAAGCCACAGGGAAAATAATCACAGGAAAAAAATTCACAGAAAAATCACAAGAAAACAGTAAGAGGAAAAAAAGTCACAGCAGAAAAAGTCACAAAACAAACACAACATGATCTCTCTCTCTCTCTCTCTCTCTCTCTCTCTCTCTCTCTCTCTCTCTCTCTCTCTCTCTCTCTCTCTCTCTCTCTCTCTCTCTCTCTCTCTCTCTCTCTCACACACACACACACACACACATATCAAAGGTGTCTATCTGCACACAAGAATACTCTTGGCACAGTTGTAGATAGAAGGATAATGATGCTTCTACTTCGAGGCTGTATTCACAAGATATTTCAGAAGTCAAGAACAATGCTGAATGAGTCTTAGCACGTTAACATTGTTTCTGATCCGCCGCCTTTTGTGAAGATGGATATAAATGATTTGCTTGTTCAAGCCCCCAGCGCGAAATCCCTTTTATTAGCTCGATATAGATATGTACGTATATTAATGAAAATATACTAGAGGTTCTGGATCATACATATGCCTTTCTCTCTGTAATTATTAATTCAAATATGAAGTTGTCAAAATCAACATATACAAATTTAATGCTAAATTACTTTAAAACAAATGTATAAACGAACCCATTCAGCTGCTAAGTATTTGTCTTCCTGATTTAGATCAGGCGCCTATCCCCGCTGTCCGTCACCGATTTTTAAATCAGAATTTGTACTCTCCCTGCGTGTATATCATATAACTCAGGGGATATGATGAAAAAGCACCATTCTTTTAGTTAATGTAATGAAAAAAATTCAGCTGGACAGCAGGAAGTGGCTTGTGCCTGAAGGAATAACTTTAAGCAAACATACAACTCATTACAATTGATAATATACATATGATGTCATCATCATCATCCACTTCTTTTCTCCACTTGGCGTCTGTGATTACCTATGCTTTTGGTTCTTCCGTGAGAACTAGCATGAAGTAATCACCAGCGCTTGCTGTGGCGGTTCATGAATGTATCCTTTTCACATGCTGAGGTTGCCAGCCTCGTATGAATCTTTAACACTCGTAGCTAGTATTAAGCAGTAAAATTCAAAGTATAAAAATATGTACAACTCACCCTAGTAAATAGGCAAACCGTAGACATCTTGCTAGGGTAAATAGTCTTGGCAACTTAACACAAATGCATCGAACACACGTCTGGGATATTATTTATTATTCTAGAATTCCTCTGTGACCTGTGCATAGTTTTTGTAGGAGCCCGGTTCGGTATTAATATTAGCGAGTTTTCTTTTCCAGCGGATAAAAGAAGCTGCAATACGTTTTTCCGTTCCTAAACATTCAGAATACTGACTCTATTCTTTCCTGTGGCAAGGTCTTAGATGTCTTCTTGTGACGATTTCTGGAATGCAGAGTCGTATGCTAGATGTTCTACGTTATATTATAGCTCTCTGCCCACGCTTCCTTCATGGCGCTCTGACAAATCTTCCAATAGCGTGGTAGTTTATTGGCACCTCAAATGTCAGCCAATACATTCAAAGTTCATATTATGAAAACTTGTCGTCATGCAGTATTCTGTATGACTTATGCGTTTGATAATTTCAAACAGTCATCCTCCGTATATAGAGTTGCTACATCCGACTAATTTTGGCAATGTTGACGTTATAACTTCTCAGTGGCGTACGAAGGGGGGGTGCGAGGGGGGCGGTCCGCCCCGGGTGACAGCCAGGAAGAGGGTGCTTGTCATAGTACTTAATGTTAAAATGTACTTGCAAGTGTATTTTTCTATGAAGAGGGGGTGTCAAAGGTAGGATCTGCCCCGGGTGCCAAATACTTTAGGGACGCCTCTGTAACTTCTTACATTTTTTTCCTGTCGAGTCGGAAGTAATTATGCAATCTAAAGCAAACATTTCGTGCTCGCATTTACCTGGAGTCAATGTGGTATTATCACGTTTTAGGGACTCAATTGATCTCTCTGGAATGGACGATACGCTTGTCTGGCGCGGTCATGCATCGAAGCGTGAAACGTGAACAACGGCAGTAGGGGAATAGAGAGTGCTAACAAAAGAATAATGCACCTAATTTAGTACGCACAACTATTGTAGTTCAATACTGCCAGAGAGGAGAAGAGAGCGCAAAATATATACATATATATGAGATTGCTCCTGCGTCTTTCTGTGACGGAAAAGTTAATTGTTGAATCCTCTTTTTTATGTTAACATGTCAATCAGTCTCGGTAGAGTCATGTACGGAACTGACGGTAAATTAGTGAAAGTGTTGCTTAAAAACTTCACAATAAAACAGAAACATTAAATCTTTGTATAAATGGGTAACATGAACCTGGAATGGATTAAGGTAAGTCAGGTGAAGTCACTGTCGCGAATATGAGTTATCATCTACTTCTTCTTCCTCGTTCGTCCCAAAAAGGATGTTGGTTGCGTTGTGTCCGTTTACAGCGAAGCTGCGGTATTTGCGCTTTCGGCCGACACATCCGACTTCCGCACGGCATTTTTTGGGACCGGGTTATGTATATGAAATATGAATTATGAGAAGGTTAAGTTTCACGATATTATGAAAGGTGTTTTCAGTCTGTACAAGTCATGTATTTACAATAAATGACTGACTTAAATACAGTAGTATTGTTTCATTACCTTACTTTGAGTAAGAAAGTGAATCAATCTTGTCTGTTTTCACATAAAGTGTGACTTTTTTCCTTTGACTTTTTCCCAGCCAAAATCGTGACTTTTCGGTGACTTTTCCTCCTGTGACTTCATTACAGCGCACCATGAAAACATCCCACCAGCTTTTTGGGAAGATACAGAAAGGTCGCGCATTGCACTCTGAAAGCTAAATTGAACACCCATGAAGAAAACACGCAGTCGAATCAATTTTTTTTTGGTGGTGCATTGGCCACTGAGCATAAGCCATGATAAGTTTGACTACAAAGATCCAATAAAGTTGGAATGAAATAAAAAAGAATGAAATAGAAAAGAATGAAATAACCACACGAGAATTAGCGCGACCAACAGGTCATTCCGCCAAAACAACACACTATAATTCATTCCAACCATTTTTTTTGACGGGTTACTTGCTTGGAAATATTCTAATTTCTTTAACTGGCTTATACTGCAGGATAGGGAAACAACAGAAGTGATTGCGTCATTAATAGGCTAAACTGCCCATGGTGGACTTCCGGTGTCGTGTATTGCGGTTCACACTAATGACCTGTCATTGAAACATCATTTTTGATGATGCGTAGATGGCAGGGAGGATAGTGTGATTCACTTGCATGGCTAGGCGGGGTTGTCGCACGGAAGGTCCAGGGTTCAAATCCTGGGTAAGCCACTCATGTCTGTTGTTTTTCTGTTGTCTAGTGTTCTACTTCTTTATTTCCTACGAGTGCCTGATAACATACCTTTATATTTGTTTCATATTAATTTACTGTTTACAGGCCTCGGGTTTCCCTTCCTTATGTGTAATAATTTCTTTAATGCGTTACAATTGTCTGTCACTTTTCTGCTGTCCAAATGTGTTATGTCTTCCTTGTGCTGACTGGGCTTAGCAAAGGTTTGTTCCATAATGTGTTATGTCTTCCTTGTGCTGACTTGTCTTAGCAATTGTTGTCTCTAAATGTGTAATGTCTTCTTTGTGCTGACTCGTCTTAGCAAATTTTTGTCTCTAAATGTGTTATGTTTTCTTTGTGCTGATTTGTCTTAGCAAATTTGTGTCTCTTAATGTGTAATGTCTTCCATGTGCTGACGTGTCTTATCAAATTTGTGTCTCTAAATGTGTTGTCTTCCACGTGCTGATGTGTCTTAGCAAATTTTTGTCTCTAAATGTGTTATGTCTTCTTTGTGCTGACCTGTCTTAGCAAATGTTTATTCCTAAACATGTTCGCTGCTAAATGAAAGAGAACGGGTAGATAGAAACAGAAAGACAGAGATAAATGGACAACGGACTGGGCTCAGAACTCAGAAGATAAGAAGAAATTTTTATCGCAGTCGGTCACAGAATCCGCTCTACGGAACGTCAGCGTTTATCACTTACCCATACCAAACGGGAACCTCACTTGTGAGGTGCGATTTCATGACTTGTTGTGAAAGGAAATAAAGAAAACAAACATCATATTGTGAACGCACGATCCGACAGTAAGGGGTAGTAGCATTCTTGCTTGACAGATATAAAAAAAAACACAGAGGGACTACGGTCAAGTCTGACAGATGAGAGTAATAAAATCAGCTTCAAAAGATAAGAAACAGTTTGTCTGTGGTTTGGTAACAAAGATCCTTAGTATATCAACAAATTTATCTTCGGCATCGAATAAACATAGACGGACATTAACTATCTAGTGAAAATATTGTTGCTTTATAGTTTCGGTATAGACGAATAGAGCGGTTAGAGCTCTTGCCACTCACAGTAAAGTTACCGGACTGGAAACGTCATGCTCCAGTCTATTCAGTTGTAAATAAGTACATGGCTCTGCTCTTGAGTAAGGGAAGGCAAAGGCAGCGAAGAGAGGAAACTGATCACCTCACTGGTAATACATAGCAGTATACAGTATACATGTCAAAGTTTTATCTCGAAGCGTGATATTAGATAAGCCGAAGTTTCAAGTCTATACATAGTTATAGAGTGTCCGATTGGATAAGTGGTTAGAGCTCTTGCCTTTCGCGGTAAAGTTACCGGGTTCCAGTAGTTAAATCTGGTAGCATTACGCTCCAGTCTACTCAGCTGTAAATGGGTATCTGGCTCTGCTCTTGAGTAAGGGAAGTCAAAAGCAGCGAGGAAGGGCGCTGATCCCTCCACCTCACAGAGCTGGATATAGCATAGTGACGTCTCTAACACATCACTTTCCTACGACATTATCTGTTATGGGATTACCTTTACCGTTATAGAAAAGTAAACAAAAGGAAACATCCGCTACTGGTGCGGGGGAATACGTTAAAAAAGAACTGGGCACAGGTTTACCTAGTACTGGTGAACAGTGGCGTACTAATGGGGGTGCGAGGGGCGGTCCGCCCCGGGTGACATACAGGAAGGGGGTGCTATCGGACACTATTAATATAGTACTTAGGATTGGTGTGAAAAAAAATCGAAAAAAGGTAATTCGTCTTACGAGGACAAAAGACAAAGAAAATAGCCAACGTTACGACCACAAGGCCTTCGTCGGGGAAGGAACGAACGAACGAACGAACGAACTTTATTTTCAAAGGGTTAAGAATTGGGCACGCAGGCCCGTCTGACATTCTGCCCTTCCTCTCTCTCTCATCATGTATACTAATATCCTTTCATCCTCACATTTACTTTAAGCATTATTAAGGCATTTATCATTATAAAAGTAATATCACATTTGCAATAATCATCATAATTAAAGTGTTTTTAAAATAAAATAAAAATAATAATAAAAAACCCCCCCAAAAAATTAATAATAATAATAAATTTGAAAAAATAAATAAATAAATAAATAAAAAATAAATAAATAAATAAATAAATAAAAAATAAATAAATAAATAAAATAAAAATAATAATAATAAAATAAAAAAAACACAACAAAAAACAATAACAACAAGACATAAGAGTCGAATTCTTCGTACTGTAAATTAGTGAGAAAGAAAGTGAAGGCTAGATAGGACACATAAGAACCTAAATAAATATTAAAAAATAATTATTAAAAAATATAAAAATTATTAAAATTAAACCTAGGTACTTCCCTGAAGGAAACTTCCCGCAAACCGATTGGCGTGCCAGGAAAAGGAAAGGACTATCACCACCGGATGTATACAATACATACTACGAAACTAAAAAACGAAACTGAACAATAAACTACCCAAACGTAATATTAGTGGGGACTGGAAATAGAAGAGGACAGAATGAGTTGGAGATAAATAAATATGAAATAAAAAATCAAGACATATTAAAAACAGTGTATTTTATATTCGTACATATTAATAGAAGGTGGCAGAAAAATAGGATAAGAGTGAAAAGAGTCAAAATGGAACAAGAGAGGAAAGGGGAGGGGGGGGGAGGGGCGGGGGTGGGGGGACGGTGACCTCAGACAAAGGTGTGCAGAGTGTTAAGACCGGCTGGTTTTAGACACTCTATGCGGTGGATAAGACGGTTCTCAAGCTGTTCTCGGCTAGCAGTGTCAGAGGAGCAGGATCTGATCGCCGTGACCTGGATGTCGATGGGACAATGATGGTCAGGACCATTAAAGTGTATGGCAACTGGTGTGGATTTTTGCTGAGCGATGTCATTCAAGTGCTGGCTGAATCATTCCCCAGTCATTTGCCTGTTTGGCCAATATAGGTTATGCAGCAACGTTTACATATGATCGTGTAAATGACATTGCGTGACTCACACGTGAAGCTACTGGTGATGGTGTACGTAGCCTCAAGAAAAGACACTTTGTTGGTTGAGATTACATACTTGCACGTGTTGCATCGTGTCCGACCACAGGGTAGTGTGCCAAACTGAGTGGCATTCTCCTTTGGAAGACGGCTGCGAACAAGAAGATCCTTCAAGTTCTTGTCGCGCCTATATTCCACCAGAGGTGCTTCACCGAAAACTTCCTGGGTCACAGACTCTGCTTGGAGGATAGGGAGATGGCGGAAAAGGATCTGTTTGACTGCAGTACTGTGAGGGTGATAGGTCAAGATCAATTTGACTATCTGAAGTGGGTTTATAGTGAGGTTTGAGGGCCTCCTGACGAGAGATGGGGAGCACACGTTAGAGGGCAGAGGTGAGAACATGTTCCGGATAAAGTCTGCTACGGAAGAAATCCAACATCTCATTGGCTCGGAAGTGGAAGTCACCATCGTCTAGGCACAAACGGCGGAGGCGGAGAAGTTGTGAGAATGGAAGGGAGTCACGACAAGCCCGAGGATGAGAAGAGGTATACAGAAGGTAGCTATGAGCATCTGTCGGCTTGTAGTATACTGAGGTATTAAGGCCGGAAGGCGTGATAGTAATAGTAATGTCAAGAAAGTTGACAGATACTGTGGAGATGAGGGAGGTGAACTTGATGGTGGGGTAGAAGTGGTTGACAAAGTCGATAAAGCGGGATAAATCAGTCTCGGACATATCTGTGAGACCAATGCCATCATCGATATATCTGCGGTAAAACCCGGGGAAAGGACCGGAGTATTGTTGCCATATCTGATGCTCCAAGTGGCCCATGAACAGGCAGGCATAGCTAGGACCAATCTTCGTTCCCATGGCAACACCACTAATTTGGTCGAAAAACTGACCATTGAAATCAAACTCTGAAAACTGGATTTTACGTACAAAATATCGATTTTTTACTTTTGAGCTTATTTTATTAAATAATCAGCGAGGAATCGATTGAGCAAGGTTTTATAACATAAAAAATGCATTTGATGTATCAAAAAGCATATTTTCTGTACCCACCCCCAGCTATGATTTGCAAATTTGTGCCGAAAATGCAAGATTTGTCGCTCAATTATACCTTAGTTGCGCTAACCAAATCGTGGACTATTTGGTATCGATACACAGGGAATTTCGTTGTCTGCCGTAATATCGCAAATTTGAAACTATTTTTTCTAATAGCTCTGTGTAATGTGTGTTTGAAAATTTCCGTAATTTTACGCTAACCTCCTTATAAGGAGTGGTCACGTGGTGACCCCATGCCCTCATTACCGACCCATTCAAGACGCAAAAGTAAATATCTGTTTTGATTGGTCATAACAACATTTTGGCTGCGTGCGCAAATGTGGAAGTAACAACAGCCATTTCCGCCTGTACACAAAAAACAATTGTTCGCTTTCGTGAAATATTTTTCTCTTGTTTAAATTTCAGTGAATTGTGTTCTTTTACTTCAAAATGGGAAGAATAGGTAAGAGATCAAAGCAAATATCTGCTGCCAGGTCGCGTCGACAGTGTGTAATTTCTAGCAGTGTTACCACAGAAGGTAATACAGAATCAGCGGTGAATGATAGGCCTACACAAACAACGTGGAATTTCTGCATACCAGTATCCGATAGGCCCATGGTTCACATTGCAGATCCAGTAGTGCCTGGCCCAAGTCGATCTGATATAAAAATTAACTTGAGCACGAGCAAGAATGTTGCATCTCATAATACTGTCTGCGCTCAGCCTAAACCTACGTATAAAACCATTGTGGACATTTCTTTCTTCAACAACCTTCTTAAAAATGTATGTTGCAATTTGTGTAAGTAAAGCACATTGCAAACAAGAACTGACAACACCAAGTCTAAGGGTTTCTCTCTCTTCCTGGAAGTTGTGTGTCACACATGTGAAAAAGCAATTTCTAGAACGTACACATCCGAGAGGGAACCAGAAGGCCGCGGCCCTCGTGGACATGCAATCAACAAATCTGCTGTTCTTGGTGCCCTCATGTCTGGAATGGGCCCATATACATTCAATCTCTTCTGTGAGAACCTAGACCTCCCTGGCCTGCACCAGAAAACATTTCATAAATATGCAGATCAAATTTTTGATCATTTGGATACCATGCACTCTACAGTATTTCAACGTTCCGTCAGCATCGTCCGAGCTGAACACGCTAAGAGTCAGCATCGTACCATTAATAAAAAAGAAGTCATTGACATCGCTGTCAGCTTTGATGCAACATGGCTAACTAGAGGTCATAAGTCACTTATAGGTGTTGGCAGTGTTATCGACATCTTGACTGGCATGGTCATCGATTCGCATGTTATGTCTTCCTTCTGTCACACCTGTGAGAATACGTGACAGTGGCAACTGAAAAATCAGCCTGACAAATTTGAAAAATGGAAAGCAGAGCATCAGAAGGACTGCTGCCGTAATTACGAAGGGTCAGCCGGAATGATGGAGGTAAAAGCCTGTGAAGTTCTCTTTCTTCGTTCAGTGGCAAATCACAAGCTACGCTACACTGTTTTGCTATCAGATGGCGATTCCAAGGCCTACAACAGACTCTGCGACATCAAACCGTATGGACCAGAAGTTGACATAACCAAAGAAGAGTGTGTCAACCATGTTGCAAAGCGATTAGGCACTGCACTGAGGACACTGATTACTGACTGCAGGAAACAAAAAGTCACCCTTGGGGGAAATGGCCGTGGTCGTCTAACCCAAAATGCCATACGAAAATTGTGTATTTACTACACCAGGGCCATCCGCAAGCATAGTACAGCCCCAGAGATGAAACAAGCCATCATGGCTTCTCTCTACCATGGGTATTCGACAAACGACAAACCCCAACATAATTTGTGTCCACCAGGCAAAGACTCCTGGTTTTCTATCAGGCTTCCATTGCCAAAGGAGAAGCTGCTGGACCACACGAGACCAAGGTTCACACTCCGCTAGACTACAACCTGCTCCATAAGCACTTAGCCCCTATTTATGAGCGTCTTACTGATCAGCATTTGCTGAAGCGGTGTCAGCTAGGTGCAACACAAAATGCAAATGAAAGCCTGCGCAATGTTATATGGAGTCGTTGCAGCAAGCGGAAATTTGTGTCATTAAAAAAAGCCAAATTCAGTGTCCTTGTGGCCGTTGGAGAGTTCAACTTTGGTCCAACAGCCAGTGCAGAAATAAAAAGGCTGTGTGGTCAAGCATCTGGAACAAACTCAATACGCCTTGGACAGGTGCGACTGAGGAAACGTCTGGCCAACTGCCAGAAACATGAGACTGACAAACTTGTAAAAAAAAAGAAAAATTAGGCAATAGGCAAGACAAAGGCGAGAGGTGGAGCTGCTTGAAGCTGAAGGAGGTGCAGCATATAGTCCTGGAGGATTTTAAAAATATTCAGCCCCCCAGAATGGAGTATATTGGACAAGACAAGGCACTCGGTGAGTAAAATGCATTTTTCTTAAAACTAACATTTTATTAACCAAAAATGTTATTTGCTTTGATATTTTTTTTTTTTTTTTTAATTTTTTTTTTACAAATAAAGTGTATTTTTTTTTAAAAATAGAATTTTTTTTAGTCCTGGAGGATTTTCATGGACAAGACAAGTCATTCGGTGACTAAAATGCATTTTTTTCATACTAACAAATTAACAAGAAATGTTATTTTTTACAAATATAGATCATATTTTTTTAAAAAAATACCTTTAAATTCATTAAAAATAGAATTTACAAATATAGTATTTGTTAAAAAAAATCATTTTTAAGTCCAAACTTATCAAAAAAAAGCCTCTGACAAATTGTTTTAATTGTCAGTCACAACATGTGTGTTTAATTTGATAAAGTTTGGTCAATGATAAACATAAGATTTTTGCTCTTGAAAATTGGTGAAAAACCCAATATGGCAGTTGTTTTTTTTGGTTACCATGTAGAAGGAAAGAAGAAAAATTAGGCAAGATAAAGGCAAAAGGAGGAGCTGCAGGAAGCTGAAGGAGGTGCAGCATATAGTGCTGGACAATTTTAAACACATTCAGCCCCCCAGAATGGAGTATATTGGACAAGACAAGTCATTCGGTGACTAAAATGCATTTTTCTCAAAACTAACATTTTATTAACAAAAAATGTTATTTTTTACAAACTATCTAATAGATCAATCTGAAATTTGGCATGTATGTAGGACACATATATACCTTTAAATTGACTGCTTTTTTTGATATTTTGGTAATTTGCTTTGATATATTTTTTTAAATATTTTTTTTCCATTGTTTTTCATACAAATATAGTGTATTTTTTTTTTAAATCATTAAAAATAGAATTTTAAACTTATCAAAAAAAGCCCTGACAAATTGTTTTAATTGTCAGTCACAACATGTGTGTGCAATTTGGTAAAATTTGGTCAATGGGAAACATAAGTTTTTAGCTCTCGAAAAGTGGTGAAAATCCAATATGGCGGTTTTTTTTTTTTGGTTACCATGGTAACCACATGTTTTTTAACAAAATAAACTGTAGAATTTGGTTCATGGACATACACTGTGTCTATTGAGCACATAAAAAGTTTGAAAATGTTATTAGAACAAAAGTTAGTTTTCACTGTAGTCAGCCCCTTAAGTTGAAGGACCAGTTCAGCAAGACGGAGAAGAGTGTCAGTGGATACAGAAGGACAAGTGCGCTGGTCAAGAAAAAAACCGAAGAGCTCAGAGACCATCAGAGTGAGGAATTGAGGTATACAGAGAACAGACGTCTAACAAGAAAAGGCGGTAGGAGCGGTCTGCTGAGAATCGGATAGAGGAGAAAGTTAAAAGAGCATGATTAGTGTCTTTGACAAAGGAGGGAAGATTCTCAACGATAGGCTGGAAAATGCTATCTAGGAAGTCAGAAATGTGCTCAGTAGGACAGGAACAGGCCGAGACAATAGGTCTGCCAGGGTTGTCGATCTTGTGAATTTTGGGGAGCATGTAGAATACTGGCTTGCCCAAAGAACTATCATGAATCCTAAGATGAGATGCGTGGGGAGGAAGAGCATTACTAATATAGTACTTACTGTTATAATGGTACTTACTACTTGTTTCTTTATTGGGGTAGGGGGTGTCACAGGTAACATCCGCCTCGGGTGCCAAGTACGTTAGGGACGCCTCTGCTGGTGAATGTAATATTTTATACTGCCATTATTGATATAGTCAACCGGGGTTTCGAGGAACCCGCGAGAGGCCACTGGGGTTTCCGTGAGAGATCGGGATTGAAAAAACAATACACGTCATTTTTTTTTTTTTTGGTGATAACTTTGCGCGCGGGGCGATGTTAGCGCTCGCATTAGTGGACTGTGACTGAGTAGCCTGTATGGCAATGCGTAATACATACCATGTTTTATTAGGATTGTCATGGGTTGCCTCCCCTTAGCTCTACAGTAGTGTTCCAACAGTGGCCGAATCTCAAGAGTAACTGATGTGGATCTTCAAAGGTGTCTACCGTCGCTCAAGATTACTCTTGGCAGAGTTGTAGATAGAAGGATAATGATGCTTCTACCTCCAGGGAGTTTCCACAGATATTCAGAAAAGCGAGAACAATGCTGCATTGGCTGAACACGTTAACTCTAGTATCTGCAGTCAACTTTTGTGAAGGATTGTGTAACATAATTTTAGCTCATACAAGTCCCCAGCTGAGTTAATTCAGAGAATGTCCTCTTATTATTATATAGCTCTGTTTAAGTGTATTTAAGAAATTGTCTGAGACATACAGATGTAGGACATTCAAAATGATTAAATCAACTTTAGATTTGTCTTTATACAAGTAACAAATTTAAAAATCAATTATGTTTTAACAGTTAAAAAAAATTAATAATTATTTAACAAAAATGCTCATCATCAATGATGTCATGGAGGTTTGGGTAAGAGTTCTTTTGGCAGCTTTTATATTTCTACTTAGCTGTCAATGAGTTTGTCTGTTCTGCTCCAGCTAATGTTTGGGTCTTTGCAGATGGAGGACTGGATCACTCACGTCCCTGGTCAATGTTGTAGGGCGCAGCACGTTTCCAGAAGCGTCAGGGAGTGTCTACGAGGTCTGTCCCGTCTGATGATGGTGTCTAGCGTCGACTTCAGGCCACTTATACCCTCACTTGTTCCAGAGGAAGTGCCCTCAACTGGTACCACCAACTAGTGTCACAAAAGAAGAGAAACAAGTACCCTCTGAGTATTGAGTTTCCCGACACATTCTTATGTGCCCCCCTCTTTTTATTTCACCATCCCATCTACCTCAGAACTTTTACCCTCGCTGAGAATTAATACTAATCCCATGGAGCGGAAAAGCATTCATTACATTTAAATTGAATAGATGTATATTTAACTTTACATTGTACATTGGTTGAAAAGGTTAATAATATAAGTTGAATATATTTTCCTTTACATCTACCATGTTTGAAAATGTTAACCTTATAAATTAAATATGTTTACATTTACATCTACACTGGTTGAAAATGTTAATAATATAGATTATTTACATCCTTTCTTGCATCATTCACTCCCTGCTCCCTATGGACTTGGGACTACCTCTGCTTTTGGTTCTCTGTAAGACACTCGCAATAAAGCAGTCACCAGCCCTGTCAGTGGTGGTTCATGAATCATCATTCTATATGCTCAGGTTGCCAGCCTCAAGTGACTTGGACATCTTCTCACAATTTTCACATATTAATAGTCACATGTCACTATATACATATTAGTTTACATGTTAATAATGCAAAATATAGAATTTAAAATGAACAACTTACACCGATCTTTAGGCACACAGACTGTTAGCTCAGAGAAATAGTTTAAGGCAGGATTCCGTTGCCTCTTACACTTGGTCTGGGGTGTTGTTATTTTAGCAATAAGTTCCCACTTTTGACTTTGTTTCCTCATATTCTGGTTTTCCGTGTTAAAATGGTAGCGTATTCCTGGGCTCTAAGTCCTCAATATGCTCCAACAAGGTCCGGTCTGGTACTATTCTTAACTCTGGCAAGGTCTGGTTGTCTTCTTGGTGCGTGAATTTTCACAGTGCTTTCAACCGACTAAAGTGCCAGGTTATATTGCACCTTTCGTTCCTGGCACGTGTTGTTTACTATTAGACCAGGACCCAATCAGAAATTATTCTCGACAGTGATTACAAACAACTTCTTACTTTTATCTCAAGTAGTATGTTCGTAAATGTCGTGAGTTAGTCTGCTTCACAACGCAGCTTCTGTATAATCCTGAGTAACTGTGACGAAAACCGCGCACCATACATTGTAGAAATTGTATGATACACTAGCAAGTGGAAAGACTTCCGTATTCGTGTGTTTACTACAGCCTTGGACAGGCAAAATTGCCAGTCCTCATTTGTGCAGCCGAGTGAAGGATGCAAATTAATTACATAAGTAGGAAAGAAGTACTACTTGGAAGAGGTCTCTAATTCTACAACAGGAATGTTACTTTAGAGGTAGGTGTAAAGACTTCCACGAAAAGTAGTTTATTAAGAGAGATATATTGAGTGGACAGGCTTCGACAAATCGGGTTAGTCCCTAATTTAGGTATTTAAAATATTCATAGAATAAAATGCACTTAGGAGACTAAACGATTTTTAGCTAGGAAGATTGGGAGCCGCGCTGGTGTAATGGCTACAACGTTGTACTGGCGACCAGGGGCTCATGGTTCAAACCCAGCCGTCGGCGTTTGAAGAAATGTTTACGACCGGAAATTTGACTGAATAATCTGAACGGCTCCTGCACATAAATCCCGTGTGGATGGGAAGGAGCGAAGCTCCTGACCGGGTTGGAAGGAAAGTCCACTGACCCCCCAGCCTCGCAATGACATGTCATTGGGCCGAAAGAGCTGGAAAGCTCGAGTGCCGCTGGTTATAGAAAAAAAAAAAAAGCTAGGAAGATAAAGATTAATTCAGGATATAATTTAAGCATTAGATGAATAAAATCGCTCCAGAAATAAAAAAGATAAGGGGGAAACTAGTTTTTCATAATTGAACAGAGACAAAATATGCCTCATTTTGGGATTCGCAATACCCCGTTAGCCCCCTGCTTTCCGATACGCCGGATGTGCTAGTATAAATAGACCTTGCCTTTGCTAAATTAGGGCCATAAGATTTGAAAAACACAGCGAGCAGAAACAAGCGGTAACTTGTAAATGAAGACTGTCTTTGCCAGTTGTACCTGAGAGCAGATCAAGTTAGCCATTAACAGCTCGTCTGTGTGTGCCTGAGGGTAAGAAAGATATATATATATATATATATATATATATATATATATATATATATATATATATATATATATATATATATATATATATATATATATATATATATATATATACATATATATAATTATATGATTTGCTATTGATTCACTACAGTGTGTTGGTAAGTGTGTAGACGTGTTTCTGCAACTATTGTGTAATTTCTGAAGGACTTACCCGCCTTTGTACATTCAAATTAAATTGAGAATGATAGCAGAATTGTGTCTGCAGGTTTGGAAAAGATTTAAAGAAATATTTCTTGAGGAAATGGGACACATGCCTGGAATATAAGAAAGGATGACAGAAATTGTTTTAATGTAGGGATCAAGGTATTACTTAGTATTTTATACTAGACCAAATCATTATATGGAGGCGGATCATGGACAGATGGATCTAACTAAGGTTTTAAAAGGAAAGTGTAGTCTCGGTGAACTGGATGTGGGTAGTGCTGGTATATATTGTCCTGTGCATTTGCTAGCACATTATCTGACACTGTCTATCGTCCCCATCTTGTGTAATAATGGAATAGTGATGGACCATATACGGGTTACATTTATTTTTGTTTCAGGTTCTATCCTGACAACTACAAAACAAAAACTTTATAGAGTCATCCACCTCTGCTGGACTCTGTGGTGCAAGTGCCCTTGTGGTTAACAGGGCCAGATACCCAGCTTCCACCGCCTGGAGAAATTCAAAATACGTGTTCGTCCATGGCAGGAGAGTGACAGATCTCTAAACACAAGATAAGTGGCAAAACAAAGCCACTGATCAGCGTACCCAGATTATACCCCTATACTAAAAGACAAGATGCAAATAAACATACAGTGAATGATGAAAAGTGTGGACATAAATTTACCCATTACAAGCTTCACAGTCAAGAAATAGTGACAAAACTCATTAGTATCATATCAATGTTCTTTAAAAGGAGATAATTAATCCAGTTGATAACCTTAAACAAGTGAATGACTTTTGATATTGTTACTTATTTTCAATGTTTATTGATTTATTGTTGTAAATAAATTTGATTTCATTTCAAACTTTCCAGACCGAAAAGAGAAACGGTATAGGCTAAATAAATTGTAAATATTTACCAGCAGACTTACTTACTTATTACAGTTGAGTTTATGTTCTTGTTGGAAATAATTTCGTTAATATCCCCTAGCAGAGTCAACAATAATAATAATAATACAATAATCAAGGGAGGATCTTGAGAGGGAGTCCATAGGGATCCAGGATAATACACTAACATCATACCTGGAAACTTATACAGCTTGACCCTACCTTTGATATCCATACACCCTTACTCTTTTCAGAGAAGGGGGTATTACTTATAAGACCAGACTCTTATCTGGCACTATCCTGGTATCACCTGATACAACTTTGTGTCCAGGATGTACTATGTTTTAATAACATCTCAACCTTCTCGCGACAGTAAATTCCGCCGGATGCTATTACCTCATTCCGATTGTCAAGTTCGTGTCTATAATCGGTCCACAGACGGGTAATTTATCTCCCGGCCCGCCTTAGGTAAACACAACGCTCAGTCGCTATGCGAACTGTTTGGGTCCATCTGGGGTTTTACCTGTGCCTAATCTTAACAAAGCCGAGTAGCTTAAAGCAAACACGACGAATTATCGCCAAAGCGAGTGTACGATGATATGAAAATAGCTAATATCTGCTTGATAGCAGAGAAAGAAAAAGTGCCGACCACTGAAATTGCACGTAATCAGCACTCAAAACAAATGTAACTGAATACTTCCGGAGAGGAAGAGAGATCGACCACATAATCCCGTCACAAGGATCTTGTAGAATAGAGATTTGGATAAGACTTTTAGGCCTACTTGGATAAGGAAAAAAAATTAAGTAGGAAAGCTTTGAAAAAATATGAAAAACTAAAGTTTCTTCTACCTATACTACACACTTCCAATAAAGCTGATATTCTTTGTGAGGACGGGGAACCGCACAAAAAGAGTAGGCTAATGAGTTGGCCAAAATAAACAGATACACAGAAAAAAAACCATTCTTTACTCAAAAGAACGTTGGCAATTATTATTTGACTAGCAATAACCCGTCAATATTGACAGGTTTTTAATTATAGTTTGTTGTTTCGGTTACATGTATTACAGACGGTACTATTACCACTGTGGTCATTTCATTGCTGGCGACCGTCATTAGATATTTGCAGTGAAAATTATATGGATGTATTAAAGATGCAGACATGGAGTAACCTTCCTAAATGACATGTGGAGCAGTGATAATGATCTATTGGACCGTAAATTGACTAAATAACTAACATTTCTTTTATGACAACATGTCTCGTAATTGTTCGTGCATCTTTTAAAATCTTGACTTTCCATAATCAAACTGTTCATGCACTCCGTCATTTGCGCACTTTTTTTATTTTCGGGAGAGTACATATATGGGAAACCATACTAGTTATTGTCCAACTTTCAACCACAGTTGCACCCCCTTAGCTGTGTTTGAAAGTTAATGTACTCTCTCGAAAATTGAAGAAGTGCGCAAATGACGGTGTGCATGATGTGACTGACCGATCGACGTACTTACGGCGGGAATTATGGTATTGAACTACCAATAACCCGTCAAAATTGACAGGTTTTTAATTATAGTGTGTTGCAGAGGCGTCCCTAAAGTACTTGGCACCCGGGGCGGTCCTACCTTCGACATCCCCTACCCCTATAAAGAAACACACGCGCAAGTACATTTTTAACAGTAAATACTATCTTAATAATGTCCGATGGCACCCCTATCCTAGCTGTCACCCGGGGCGGACCGCCCTCATCGCACCCCCCTTAGTACGCCTCTGGTGTGTTGTTTCTGTTACATGTCGAACCACCACCAAGTTATTATTATGAATCATTTTGATCCATAATAATAAGTCTGCAATAGTTTAAATTAAAATTTTGTCTTGAAGAAACAATCAAAAACTTACATTTTAAGGTTATTTTTAAGAAAAATGATGAGTTAAATCCGTTTCCCGAATGAAACTGGACAGAAGAGTATCTTGATTGTCTGTTGATTTAATCTGCATTTCCGCACATTCCTGTCTCCAGTTCATGTACTGTTTATCAATCATGTTGTTGGCTTCTTTCCATAATCAAACTGTTCATGCACACCTTCATTTGCGCACTTTTATTTTTTCGGGAGAGTACATATAAGGGAAACAATACAATTATTGTCTAACTTTCAACCACAGTTGCACCCCTTAGCTGTGGTTGAAAGTTGATGTACTTTCTCGAAAATAGAAAAAGTGCGCAAATGACGGTGTGCAGTATGTGACTGGCCGACCGAAGTACCTTACGGCGGGTATTATGGTATTGAATTATTATATTTATACAACATACTGATCACGCTAACGTACTGTGAGCTGTATATATGATAATTCTTTATGCGAGATGAAGTTGGATAGAAAATAATAGATTTAGTTCCCAGAAATTGAGAAGAGAACTGGTGAACAACTTGTAGGGATGGCATAGGACAAGCCAGGTAGTTAACTAAACAGTTCTAGATGGTACCTGTAGAAGAGAGCTGTGAGGTAAGTCACCTTCTCGCTAGACCTGTATATGCTCCTAGTGTATCTCTATTAATAGTCGGTGTGAAATGCAGCTCGTTAATTATCTCTACCAATTTAAATATTAAATAATTCTCTTAATTTCCACATAATAACACAATTTTCAAACAGAAACTGGAATTTAAACAAAATCAAACAACTGCGATTTATAAAATATATCTGTACATTTATTAATTAAAATAGAAGTTTGGTAAAGATTGCAGATATGTGTCACGGATTGACTGATAATTTTATTTTACCAACACGTCCCATTTTTCTTACTCTCAGACCCCACCCCGCGGTTTGATTTCGTTCTGGCCTTCATTATAAATTCAACACTTGGTCAGTAGTGGTCAGCTTACGATAATATTACCTAAGCTGCACCTGGTGTTTGTCTGACTAGGGAACGCTTGTCGCGCGTAACAGCGTTGATCTCGAGCGAGAAATAGTTTCTTTAAAGAAGCGAACCGCTAACGGGAGCAAAGGGGAGACAAAACTCGCATTCATTCTGAGATTTTGGTTGTGGCCCTTGACCGCCGCAATTAGCTCATAGAATAATATTATGTCTTATCTAGGAAACTTTCTCACGGTTGTCGTCTCTGATGTAGACTCTAGAATAACATTTGTGTTAATCATGATTACGTTATACGCCGTACATCGGTGGGAACATGCGATGCCAGGTGGGCATGGATAGCGTCTCTGGTAGACTATAAATCTAGATAATTTTTACTCAGTCAAGCACACTCGTAAATTTTCCTGCCCGTAGATGACCAAATGAGACAAAGGCAGATGTGGGCACAAAAACTAGATTGTGTTGCCTATTTCTCGTCATCTCGGGGTAAGTTGATATCTTATATATATATATATATATATATATATATATATATATATATATATATATATATATATATATATATATATATATATATATATATATATATATATATATATATATATATATATATATATATATGATGATGATGATGATATAATCCCTTTAGCTGTGAGCAGGTAGCTCTTGACAGCCCATTGCCTCTCTGACAAAGGTGCAAGTCTTCCTCAGTTGCTGTGATGATGTGTAGAGTGTATTGTGGATGGTTGGGTGCGATGGTAGTTGTTGGCGTCGCAGGTCTGTTAGTCTTGGGCACTGTAACAGTAGGTGTTCAACTGATTCCTCATGGTGGTGGCAGTGCCTACAGTTTGGTTCACGTAGTGGGTCTATTCTATTTAAATGTTTATTGACGGGGGCATGGCCTGTTCTCAGCTGAAAAATTAGACTCTGATCTCTTCTTTTCAGTTGTTTAACTGGATCTTGAGGGTTTGGTTTAGCTTGATGTTTGAAGAATAGCCGCCCTGTCTGGGAGGAAGCCCATTGGTTTAGCCATTCTTCCCTATAATTGTTTATCAGGATCTGTTGGCAGATTTGCAGTGTGGTACTTGATGGGAACTGGGGCAGTGCTGCTCCTCTTTTGGATAGTTTGTCGGCTTTTTCATTTCCTGGGACTCCGACATGCCCTGGGATTTACTGGAGTGTAACTTCGACGCAATAGGAAGTGAACAGTTGGTCAATAAATCTACAGATGTTATTAATGTTAGGGGACATTTTGCTTTTGTTGCTGTCATTTTTGACGGAGTCATCTGTCAAGTTATTTGCTTATGTTTTTATCATAAGAATAATTGTGTCTTTACCTGCGATGTCAGGTTGATTAGGGGTTGTCTTCCCTTGTTTATTCATTCATTGTGTTTGACCTTTAGGGTCAAAGGTAGACAGTTCGGGCGTATGCCCATGGGCAGGTTTTTTTAAGCGGGAGTGGAGTTAGACTTCCGGCAAGCCGGGGAAGTGTCCTGGTTTCTGAAGGGACGAGAGTCCATTGTGTTTTTCGGGAAGAATCTTCGAAGTGACTGCACTGGCAGTTTTCCCTAGTGAATCTCTGTGCGTTGGAATGACAGCAGAGTTCCTTGTTAAGTTCTGTGGACTCGGTTACAGGTAATACCGACTTTTTCCATTACTATGCTTTCGGTAGCAGAACATGTTAGAAGATTGCCTAGTCTGTGAACTGCAGCTCACCGATCATCCATTTCAGAACTTATATTTTGTGCTCGAGGTAGCCATCCAAGACTATTAGTCTTTATATTGTCCAGAAATCCAGTGACGAAGATATATTGTGGGAACCGCAGATTGGCGGAATTTATGTCTACAATAAGCATTACTGCAGGGTTGATGGTAACCTGCTTATCAGAAGTACACAGCCGATGTCAGAACGAGGCCTGTGTTTTCGGCTATTATACTACAGCCTGATAATGTGCAATTGGCGGGGAATGCCAAGTTGCACCTATGTGTCAAAGTGATTAAGGTATCCGACGCGTTTAGTCAGTAATCCCAGGGCGACGCCACGAACTGTCCTTATTGAAGAACATTGTATTGACCATGCACGAATATTCAGATGTTTACCAGCTTGCTGAATGCCTAATGTATACCTATCGATTTCCGGTCAGCATGACCTTGTTACACTGACTGTTCCTGTTGATACCATGTGTGTTCTCGTCAATAAATGTTTTGAAACGTGTCTGCAGTGTCCAAGCATCCTTGACTACTGCATGTGAGTGTATGGGTTGCAGGGTCTACATACATACGAGCCTAAACACATTCGCGCCTTCATTCGCACCCACACTCAGTTCATCATACGCTCGCACTACACACCTAACAACATGTATACTGTCTTGGGCCAGTGATCACCTCAACAAGAGAAAAGAGACAGTTACATTTTTGGTGGACCAGTTACGTGGGCTCTTCTGATACATTTCTGGTGGACAGAGCGAGCAATTAACATTATTGATGACATTAATGTGGTCCAGAAATTTACATTTCATGGGGCTATTTGCGTGAGAAGGACAAGTACACATTACATTTCTGATCTGTGGGTCTAAGCTACACACTGGACAGCTGTAACACACATCGCTAATTCTACACTTGCAAGTTTTGGCTACAACAGGACAGAAATAGGTCATCAACTGTTGACCCAGATAAACAGTGCTAGCATTTATGTTATATTGCTACATAAACCACAACAGGACAAGTACTGAAGTTAACATCTAGGCATTTGCTACGTGGACCACAACTGCAAGTCGAGTCCCTTTTTGTAAACGGTACCGCTGGTCGTTTACACGTTTCAGTCAACAACAGACTTTTCTACGCCCGAGCATTCAAGCTATATTGTTCGAGGTCAAGTGTTTGTAAACAGTACGTGGAAATTGTAAACATTCTATGTGCAAGATACGAGAAGGTCATAGTAACTTTTGTTCGTGAATACCACTTTATGCTACAGTGGATTTGGCATTCAGTGCGCGCTTGACATTTTGTTTCTGTGTTCGCAAGGAGCAAGAAATTTACTTTAGTTTCAGCTGTGACTGAACTTGTTTTGCAACACATTGAATTGATTGCCATTTATGTTAATTGTATTATTTTTGTGTATTTTTCTTGTGTTCTTTTGCGGGTTTTCGGTTGGTGGGTCTTACAGTAAATATGCCACTTAATCGAGGGTTACTGTAAGCGTTCTGTAGGGATTGCAATTTTCTTAATTGAAATTTGCTAGCGACTTTTGTTGCTATTTTTTTTTTTTTTAGCTGTGACGACATCAGTTAGTGTTGTTTTCGTTATTTTTTCTGTTCTTTGATTTTCGATTAATTTTGTTTGTATCTGTTCTTCTCTCATTCCTTCCGTTTATTTCTTTACACCTTTTCGTTTATAACAGTGTTGCCATTTGTCTTGTTTATTTTTCGCGGTCATCATTACACATTTGTGTAACATTTTCTTTACTTTTTGCTGTATTGTTTATTTGACTTCCGCGAACGTTTTCGGTCATTGTTCTGTATCTTTGTCTTTGTATTTATGATTGTTCTACATTATTGTCATACACAGTCTACATACATATACTTGGTCATGTATTATTATTGTTATTGATAAGGTACACTCTTCATATAGAGATTGTTAATAAAATATTATTATCTAAGATATTTATACAAGTTCTTTGATAAAAGACTTGTTATCCACAAAGATTGAGACAAGGTGAAATACATATTCAAGTTCTTTAAAAAAAAAAAAAAAAAAAAAGACTTGTGCCCATAGTGAGTGGGATATAAAGGAATTATTTTACACAGGTACTCAAGTGATTTTTTTGTTACATTATAAACAAGAGGACCATACAAGGTCTTTGTCTAAGACTAAGAGAGTGAAATAAAGTGAAGTGAGTATACAAGTCTAGCATTTCAGACTTGTCTCCCATTGAAGTGGGATAAGGTAATTGTTGAATTTTTCAGGTTACTGATCTCATTAGACAGAATGTCTACATTGGATTTCTTCATCCAGCAAGGGTTGACTCTTGGTAAGTCTGGTAAAGAATTGGAAGAATATTCATCTGCTCTATTCGCCACTGCATTAAAGTCAGAAGAAAAGAAACAAAAAGAGGAAATTAAATTGAAAGCAGAAGCTGAACAAAGGAGAGCAGATGCTGAACTAAAGAAGCTAGATGCTGAGAATAGAAGATTAGAACTTGAAGAGAAAAGGTATCAAAGAGAAGCTGCTGCTGAGGAGAGAAAAGCTCAAGCTGCTGCTGAGGAGAGAAAAGCTCAGGCTGATGAAAGAAAATTCCAGATGGAAATGGAAGAAAAAAAACTTCAAGCTGCTGCAGAGGAGAAAAAAATTCAAGCTCAAGCTGCTGCAGAGGAGAGAAAACTTCAAGCTGCTGCAGAGGAGAGAAAACTTCAAGCTGCTGCAGAGGAGAAAAAAATTCAAGCTCAAGCTGCTGCAGAGGAGAGAAAACTTCAAGCTGCTGCAGAGGAGAGAAAACTTCAAGCTGCTGCAGAGGAGAGAAAACTTCAAGCTGAGGCTGAAATTAGAAAAATGGAACATGAGGAAAGAAAACAGAAGATGGAACTTGATGAAAGACTCGCAACTTTGGAGTTAGAGAAATTGAAATTGGCGAGTACGGGTGCTCAGTAAACAACTTCGAGTACGACAAAGGAGTTTGTTAATAGGATTAAATTGCCTCATTTCAATCCTTTAAAGGATGACGTAGCAGATTATCTAGATAGATTCCAATTTTTATGCGATACGCATAACATAAAAAAGGAAAAATATGTTGAACAACTGATGGAATTTTTTACAGGTGACACAGTGACTACTCTTATGACAATAGACGAACATGACAGGACTAATTATGATGTTGTCAGAGCAGCATTGCTAAAAAAATACCAACTAAGAGAAGAAGACTATCGTCTTCGTTTTAGGACAATGTTGCCAGAAAATGGAGTAGATTTCTCTGATTTTGTTACAAAAATACGTCGTACATTTACACGATGGGTTGAGTTGTCTCAGACTGAGAAAACATATGAAGGTCTAATGGACTTATTATTGCGAGATAAGGTTTTGTCATCTGTTAATGATTCTTTTCTTGCATTCCTTCATGAGCGTAAGCCTAAAAACTTAAAAGATATGGAGGAATACTGTTATCAGTATGCCACCGCGCATCCCCATGCTACAGTTAGCAATTCTAAAGTGAAAGAAGGGTTGCCAGCTGCTTCGGCAACACCATATGGCCCTAATTTCAAAAAAAAATTTCAGGGTGCTCAACAAAACTGGAATAGGGGAAGTAATCAGAATTACACTCAGAAGCGGAGTAATCCTACACATGATGGTTCTTCGTCTATGAATTGGAGACAAGATGGTAGTTCTCGTAATTTTAATGGTAATAATCTTAGACACTTTCGCAAGGGTTATCGTAATAATAACCATTCGAGCTTTCGAGATAACCATTTGCGACGTCAAGATTATGACGATGGTGAATTTAGAAACCGGGATTCAAACCGGAATGATGATTACAATAGGCAATATGATAACAATTACAGCGGAAATGATAGTCGAAATAATTACAGGGGAAATGATAATCGAGGCAGACCTAGGTTTAACAAAAAAAGACCTTTCCAACAGGCAAACTCTGCACAACAAGAGTTTGATGGAGCCTGTAATACAGTAAATGATAGTGGTAACTCTAGGGCTATCACTGGTTGTGCTTTCGATTTTGGGAGAGCAACTGAATGCCCCCAATGCTTAACATTGTTCGACTCATCGACTGTATCTACTCTAAGTTGTGGTCACCCTCTTCCTGCTCTACCTGCTACAGTTGCGCATGATGGGAGAGGATCTCTCATCTTACATAAAGGTCTAATAAATGATAGGCTAGTCTCAGTACTTTTCGATTCGGGATGTACTACCGTCGGGGTTAGGGAGTCTCTGATAGATCCTTGCTGTGCCACTGGAAAAACAATCAAATGTGTTACATTTGGTGGTACTATGGAAAGTTATCCTACTGCTATTATTAGGATTGACACTCCCTTCTTCACAGGAGATGTCCATGCATGTCTTCTTCCTAATCCTATTGCGGATCTTATAATCGGTCGTATTCATGGGGTTAAGGAATGCACCCCGCAACAAATTTCTAGTTGGGAGGAAAAAAACATTCAAACGGTCAATGCAGTGGTGACAAGAGCTCAAGCTCCTAATCCCCCAACTTCATCGGATAATAGTAATGAAGTTGATAGCCAAGACGAGCACTTGGTGATTTCCCATGACTCGTTTGTTAAACGTCAAGAAGAGGATCCTTCTTTGAAGAAATTCTTCCTTCTTGCAAAGAAAGGGGATCCCAATCAAAATACGAATCACAAATCGTATATTACTATGAAGAATGGTATATTGGTACGGATGGTACAACACTCGGACAAGTCTATGCACTCGCAAATTCTTGTGCCTAAGTGTATGAGAGCCTTAATTCGTCAGCATGCACACGATTCTCAGTGTGCTGGACATATGGGTTTTTCCAGAACTAAAACTAGAGTCCTTGCGTCTTTCTTTTGGCCATTTGTTAATAAAGACATACGAATTTATTGCCGATCTTGCAAAATTTGTCAAGAGGTCAAGTCTAGAGGTCCGAGACATGCTGCTCCTATTCAGGCTGCAGATATTCCGATTCGGCCGTTTCAGAAAATGGCTATAGACATCATTGGTCCGTTCAAAATTAAGTCAGCCAGAGGACACCAATTTATTCTCACTTGCGTGGACATGTGCACGCGTTGGCCAGAGGCTATTCCTCTGAAGAGCATATCAACTGTCGATATCGCTGATGCTCGTTGGCTCATATTTTCTCGTCTGGGATTCCCCGGAGAAATACTGTCGGACCACGGCACTCAGTTAATTTCGGACGTTATGTCTCAGGTAATGGCTACGCTAGACATTAAAAGGTCTCTCAGTAGTATTTATCATCCAATGTCCAATGGATTGGTAGAACGTCTTAATAGGACACTAAAGAACTTGCTTGGCAAGATAACGGAGGATCATCCGGAGGATTGGGACAGGGTTTTACCTGCAGTCCTCTTTGCCTATAGAGAAGTTCCCAACGAGCATACAGGGTTTTCTCCTTTCGAACTTGTCTTTGGTGCGCAACCGCGCGGTCCGATGTCCTTGTTACACGATTTGATAACTTCTGATAATATTGACGATGATACACAATCGTCATATGAATATGTCATTGCTCTTAGAGAAAAGATTATCGAATCGTGCAGGTTAGCAACTTCATCTTCCGAATTTGCGAAAGAAAAAGCTAGGCGATTTGCTAACAAGAAAAGACGCCTACGTCAACTTTGTCCTGGAGACAAAGCATATGTCTTACTTCCCTCAAGAGAGAATAGACTTCTCATTTCATGGAAAGGTCCATACACTATAGTCTCCAAAATTTCCGATGTCGACTACATCGTCGATGTGGATGGAAAGCATAAAACCTTCCATATAAATATGCTAACAGAGTTTATTGAACGTCCAGACTATTTGCAGCCTATTTTCCAGGCGACGGACGATTCTACAGTCCAACATGGTCACATCTCATCCCTGTCCGTTATACAGGATGAGGAAACTATTTTTTCTGACGTTAACTTACCTCTTCCTGCGATTCCACTGAATTCAACGGAATCGTGGAGGGACGTTACAATCTCTTCGAACTTGTCTTTTGAGGAGCAACGTCAAGTATCCTCTACGCTACAATCATATCAGGATGTCCTTACCGACATTCCTGGACACACAGATGTCATAGAACATGACATCATACTTACTGATCGTAATCCGATCAGAGTAAGACCATACCCAATACCTATTCATTTTCAAGCACAAGTCGAGAAAGAATTGGATGAAATGATTCAACTGCAAATAATTGAACCATCCACTTCAGCTTATTCTTCGTCGATAGTTATTGTTCGAAAGAAAGACAATAACATACGTCTTTGCGTTGACTATCGCAAATTAAATCAAGTTACGAAGTTCGATGCTGAACCTATGCCATTATTAGATGATCTACTTATTAGACTTTCTAAAGCTAAATTCTTTACTAAACTAGACTTGTCGAAAGGTTATTGGCAAGTCCCACTGACGGAACACGCCAAACCTCTCACTGCTTTTTCGACACCTAGGTGTCTGTTTCAATGGAATTTTATGCCTTTCGGGCTTATGAACGCCCCAGCGACTTTCGTACGCATGATGCGACGAATTCTATCAGATCGTGCAGATGTCATCGCATATTTAGACGACATCTGTCTTTTCAGCGATACTTGGGAAGAACACTATTTGGGTCTAAAGGAATTGCTATCTACTCTACGTGAGCATAGTGTGGTAATTTGGGATGATATAAATACTTATAGGGGACTTAATGTACTGACTGAGATCAGCTGTGAAGGTATCTGTATCTAATATGTGTAGTGTTTTACAGATAACCTTACTTGCTGCCACATATTTATATCTCAGTCAGAATTATTCTGGAATGTTGTGATGGCAACGTTATATGTCTAGGGTTATGCAAATGAAGAAGTGTAAGTCACCACAACAACAACAGATAAACAATTTAATTAGTCCACCACACTTGACAACACTGTGACACTCACAAACAGTCAACACTCTAGAAGAATATCTTAAAAAGATTCAATGATAAATTTCAGATATATACAGATGTATTGATTTTTTTCTACAATAGTGATCCTGATTCAACTACACAGTGAACCAGGCAATATAATAACATGTAATTACAAATATTATGTACACAGTGATAAATGTGGTCTTTGCATTGACATACAATATTAGTAATCTATGTGTGTGAGTTGTGATGTGGTAATATGAGGTAATACTGGTTTTGTTCTTCAAGATAGGTTCTCATTAGACATCATGACTACATGTGTTTGTGTATGTTGGAACTAGTATTGGAGATGGTCTCAGTTCCGAACATTAAAACAATTAATTGCCCCTCTTTAATTAATACAATTCATTTTTAAAGGAGGGGTACAAATTGTTGAGCTCTGTTGGCCACGAAGGGCTTAACTTTCGTGATGGCGGCAGGCAAAGACTCCTCTGCTAGACTTCTTCACTGGTTCTGAAGACACCTCACTGGTTACTACAGTGACCAAAGGGTATGTTGTAGCCTCTGGATTCAGCAAATGCTCAGACCAGGTGCGGCTTCAATGACTAGGACCACAGTCCCTGAAACAAGAAGGATGTACCTCCTACTTCAGAACTAATTTATACTATCTGGCTAGACTGAGCACAATACATCACGAACACAGAGTTCAGAGCTTTAGTTTAACTGCTATCTTCTTCTGAAGCACTTTACTCCAGTATTAACCTCCCTAATGGTTACTACGCCTCTGCACTTTCAGCTATAAGTCCTTTCATATCATAAGGTAGGTGTCAGTGTACTATTTGGTAATTCCATGTAGTTTTACTTTTCTCCGACACCTTCTGTTCAGGTTGGAGCAATATATATATAGATATAGGCCTTGTCTCATGTTCGCTACTGAACTGCACATATATACAGACATAAATTATCAATGTACATTCAATTTTCATTAAAAAGAGATCAAATATTTCAACCTACCACAATTCATGGAAATAAACACAGATACGTTGACTAGCAATGAATTCTGGCACAAATACTGGCACAAATTCCCATCTGCTTATGTTCCAGGCTTTTATTTAGCAAAAATATGAGCTGGCTTCAACGCACTGTTGCTTTATCAAGCTTATTTGAACTAGTGGTCTCGAACTAACGCTATCAATTAACTATATTAACCGACCTAACCAATCAGGCCATCTCTACCCAATCGTTTGAAAAAAAGTACTCTTACTTCCGTCTCCCTTGACAACAAAAGATAGCATTTATAGTCCGACTAATCGTGTTTAGCCTTACATATCATTCCATCCAATCAATTCAAATGTAACTTGTGGCCTATTTCCGTACAATGGTGGTTTAAAATTCTGCCACTGAGCGACTCCGAGTTTTTAGGTTGTCTGACACCCTCATTATTTTCTTTTGCCTATAATTTATTAATTCCTGGACTATTTGCGTAACACTTAACATATTCTGTGTCAGCAAGCCCTAAGGAATCCAAATATATAAGTTTAATGGAGCTAAGTGGCTGCGTTCAAAATATGTATTTTCTAGGATAGTCGTGTAGTTGTTTTTTTTATTTTTTATGTTAGAACCGCCACCTGTCCTGCTGTACTGTCAGACTAATGTCAGGATTTCGGACATAAAACAGTAGAATGTCAGGTTTCCCCAATAAGCGTTTTTCAGGTTTTAAAACCTAACTCTGGGAAGGGTAGTGTTTTTATCACTGTCCGTCTGAAATAAAGTTAGTGCATGTGGCCTTACACGCGTGTTAGGGGTGGCATTAATATAGCGAGACGCGTGTTTAGTGTTGCTTGTGTTGCTGCCTTCAGCCCTCCCTTCTTTCTATCTTAGTCCATCTGTTCGTTCGTTTTGGTAACGTAGTATAATTAATGTTAGGATTAATTTAGGTCATTACGCAGTGTGCCTCTCAATGTTTTTCTTAGAAATGTAGTACCCGTTTTATTGTGTTGTGGAAACGCTTGTATTATGCAGTGGCTTGTATTAACGTGGAAACGTTACAATTTGCAGACGAAGCATAAAACAAAGGGGATTTCGAGTACTGTCATTGTGACAGCACTGTTCTTTACCATTCTTCTTCCTTTTATAGAATTTATTTGTTAGGCTTTACATTTACTTTTTAATTAATATATGTGGATTAGAATTTCTCACGACAAATCCTCCCCTCTTAAAACAGACGTTATATGTCAGTCTATAATTCTATATACACATAGAGAAATTTATTATTATTTCTGGGGCTTACGGTGATTCTCATCACACGGATGGCGGCTTAAAAAATCCGCTCCCAGATTTGTTTTTCCACTTATATACTCTATGCTAAACTCAAATGGCTGTAGCAATAATGACCAACGGAGTAATCTAGTGTTCTCATGCCTAGCTTGTGCTAGAAACGACAAGGGTTTGTGATCCGTTTGCAACTTAAATGCCTTCCCATACAGATAAATATTGAATTTCTTTATCGCCCATATTACTGCAAGACATTCTTTTTCGCTAGTTGAGTAGTTGGTTTCAGCTTTATTCAACTTTCTGCTAGCATATGCCACTGGGCTTAATTCCCCATCCAATGCATCTGATTTCTGTAGCAGAGTTGCACCTAACCCAATATTACTGGCATCAGTCCTTACTACAAATTCCTGACTTAAGTCAGGTAGTTTCAAAATAGGTTTACTTGTGAGCTTTCTCCTTAGCAAAAGGAATCGAATAAGGCTTCATACAGACAGGTGTGGGGTCTATCAGTTTCATATCATATTCCAATAAGTTTGTATGCCCCGGTCGCTCTGTTAACACCTCTGTATGATTATCTAGAACCTGTTGCACTCTCTCCTTCTGATTTTTCGTTAAATGGGTACTGATTTTCACCTGTGCCGCTGTCTCACAGGGGTGTAATGGATATTCAAATGATAAAAGTGGTTCCTTCTTCATCTCCATAGCAATGGACAAGGTCAACAAGTGTGTCTCTTCCTGATGTTCTCTTTCCAAGTATTTCTTCAGGAGATTCACATGATAGATTTTTTCTTTCCCCTTCTTATCTATCTTATAATTGGTTCTAGACACCTTCTCTAGAACTGTATATGGACCTTGCCATCCAATTTGTAACTTATTCTGATTTCCGGGCAAAAGAAGCAGTACCTTCTCTCCCACAGCCAAATCTCTGTCTTTTGCCTTCCTGTTATAATAAGCAGCATGTTTCTTCCTGGCTTGTTTCAAATTTTCATTGGCAAGTTTCCAGCCAGTTTTTAAACGAGTGGTCAGCTCATTTACATATTGGTATGAGGATGTAATATTTTCCTCTGCTTTTTCATCCGTCCACGTTCTTAACAGTGCTTCAAGTGGACCTTTTATTTTGTGGACCTATTTGTCCATGCACCGGTATGGTCTCTTCCACTAGAAGCTCTATAGTGATGATTTTTCTTCCCAGAATTATCATGCACAAAACGACCGCTACCAATTCTTCTCTTGGGGCTGTCTCCCCACTTAAAATTCTTGATGAGAGATTTCCTCTCTACATCCTCTTCCTCCAGTTTGTTTAAGTCCGATTGAGGGATTTTCGGCTTATCCTGGGGTAAGACATCTTTTTGCACTCTCCGCATAGTGGCCATTGTAAAACAGTTAAGTGAAGCTTGTCCGTGAAAAGGGGCTTCCCATTCCATTTGGTCCACTCTATCAAATTTATTTCTCTTCTTATTTTCAGGCCTACTTTTGCCCCTTGGCGTGTCCAGGTCCTGATCAATGTTCCCACTTGTGGGTGTTCCCTCATGTGCTATGCTACACCTTTCTACAAAATTCTCAATGTCCCATCTTGCCTTGGGCCAATAATAATTGTGAGCCACGTTTTGGATGATGGTACCTATTTTCTCATGGTCCCCATCTGGTTTCACATGTAGGCTCCTTATTAATTCTGTCCTATATCTTTTAGGAAGTACCAGCTGTCCCTGACCTTTGGATCTAGCTCCAGTCTTCCTATACATCAACTTGTTTTTCATGTAAAAAATCTCCCTTGCCTGGAGTTGTATGACAAGTTGACAATTTCCTGAAACAAGGCTTGAGGGTCTTGTCCCCAGCCTGTGCCTTCCTCATCTCTTCTGGAGTGGTATTCAACATAATATTCTCCTCCTGTCTTGAGGTCGACCTGACCTGAAGGGTGGCCATATACACAGGTTTCCTTCTGCAACGGTCAGTGTTATGATTGTCCATCTGACAATTCTTACACCACCTTTTTCCTTGGTTGAAAGATTTTCTTTCATCATATTTCCTTTCATCGAATTGTGGGTTTTTATTTTTATTGTCATACCGTGGCCTATCAAACTGGTGCTTACCTTTGTTTTGATCCCTAGGATCAAATTTATTAAAGTTCTGGGGTGCCCTAAAATTTTCCACCTGTTTCTTTTTATTACCTGATACTTCTGCTTGAGCCGCCTGATACCTTTCTGCAACATTTAGCAACTCACCCAGTCTCTCTGCACCTTGTTCCATGAGAAACTTTCTCAGGTCTGGAGCCATGGACTCTCTTAATTGTTCTATAAGGACCATTTCCTTAAGATCTTGGGTTTTCCCCAGAGAAGTCCATTTCTCCAAGTGTGTCTCTATCCGTGCAGAGAACTGGTGATAGGTTTCACCTGACAGTAGTTTAGCATTCCTAAATTTTTTCCTGTAAAATTCTGCGTTTTTCTCATATCTTAACAAAAGAGCCTGCTTTAGCATGTCATAATTTTCCTGATCATCTCTGTGCATTTTGGCAAAAACTTCATAAGCTGCCCCACGAAGTCCTTGAGATAACTTTAAGCTCCACCTTTCTCTCTCTAACCCATACGTGGTAGCTAATAATTCGTATCTATTTATATAG